>CM052709.1:16906213-16965807 GCA_028551405.1 Uromys caudimaculatus
TTTTGTGACTGAGTTACCTCACTCGGGATGATATTTTCAAGTTCCATCCATTTGCCTGCAAATTTCATTAAGTCACCGTTTTTAATAGCTGGAGCACATTTGTGTGTTTTATTAATGAATTAAGTTTCTGGAAAATCTTAGTTTGCCCAAGAAATATGGTCCCATTGGTAAGATCACTATCCAAAGTATTGCCTGAGCACACGCCACATTTTCTCTCTCTTGTATCTCTCACTGGAGTTCAGATAATATAACCTTTTCCTAGAAACTGAGTAGTACTCCATTGTGTACATGTACCACAGTTTCTGTATCCATTCCTCTGATGAAGGACATTTGGGTTGTTTCCAGCTTCTGGCTATTATAAATATGGCTGCTATGAACATAGTGGAGCATGTGTCTTTATTACATGTTGGAGATGCACCTATTTATTTTTTTATTGTTATTAATGGGTATCGTTACACAGAGTGGTGGGTGTCATCATGATATTTTCAGTCAAATCTATGATAAACTGTGACTGTGTTCACCCTATTACTCTCTGTTGCCCCCCACTTCCCATGTCCAGCAGGTCTCCTTTAGAAGACCATGGGATACTTCATTCAGTAATCTGTGGTTGAACCTAGGAAGACTCACCTGCACATACAGTAAAATTTAAACATCATATCTATCAAACCTCAAATCCCACACCCCATCCACAAAAACGCTTTTTGTGTTTTTGTAGGTTTTTGTTGTCTTGTTTTGTTTTGTTTTGAGACAGGTTTACTTTGTGTATCCCTGGCTGTCCTGGATATTCATTTCATAGGCCCGGCTAGCCTCCAACTAAGAGAGCCACCTGCCTCTACCTGCCAAGTACTGAGTCCTGGGATTAAGAATATGTGCCACCAAGTCTGGCATCACAAAGCTCTTCAATGGCCCACCTAAACTTGCTCACACATTTTATTAGTATCGCAATCTTAGAGGCCCTACCTGACCTGACATGTTCAAGACATATCTAAACTAGATTAAAATGTATCTTAATCATGAAGATACCTTCAAAAGCAATCTGATTTAGGCAGAAAGTTAGCAAAAAATATATGTCCTAATTGGAAGAAACTTTGATCGAACCTTTGAAAAGTCCACAATGGCACTCCTCTAAACCAAGACTTAGATAATTTTAAAACAGAAAACGTTACTGGTCGCTTTGTCTCTACTTTGTTATTTTCCTCAAATGTTGTCTCCACATGTGTCCTGAAGAGCATTTCCATTAGCTCACCCCAATTCTTCAGCAGACTGACAGAGTCAACTAGCCTCACAGGCGGTAGTAATGGCCACTCATCTGCAGAACTCAGACGGTGCCTTCAATGCACCCATAGTTTGTTTTCCTTAGTTTCTGCTCCATCCCGTGCCCATTATGCACACACTAAATAATTGAAAGGAAGTTATAGAAATGGTTCAGACTACTTGAATTACTCCATAAAATAGATATTAAAATGAAGAAATGTGGGTAAAAAGCTTTTTAGAGGGTTTATTTGAATACTGTTTATTTTCTTGTTGAAAGGACAAATTTTATATCAAATTTTGTTGTTTTGCAGCAAAATTCATATTAATAATCTCAAAAAGAAAATTTATATTTTTAAAACATGGTGTGTTTGCTTGCTTTTTGATTAAATCAGAAATTCTGTTAGTTTTCCAGAGGTCTGTTTGACTTGTAACGTGGAGGGAGAAGAGCTCAGAGTTTCTCGAAGCATTAGAGTTGAATATATGTATATATATTCCTCTTTGTGGCCCAATACAAATTTCATAGCCAGAAATCTCACCCAAATGCCTCATCTCAGTCTATAAAGGGATTCTTATGACAGGCAGAATATAAGAGCAGTTTGCCAGTTGAGCTGGCAAAATGGTCCAAATGGTAAAAGGCAGTTGCTGCCAAACTTAATGGCCTCAGTTCAATACCCAGGAACTACGTGGTCCGAGGAAAGAACAAACTCCACAAGTTGTCCTCTGACTTCATTGTGCACACTGTGGCACATGGACACACACACACTTAATCTCTCTCTCATACACAGACACATAATATTCTTAGTATTTGGTATGTTCTTAGTTTGAGTACTGGTATGCATTTGCTACGTGATTGTACGTATAGATTGTATTTGATTGTTGGATAGACGGAGAACAATTTTGGAAGTTGGTGTTCTCCCCCCCATCCCCCCACCATGGAGACCTGTAGAACCGAACTCATCTCATCGGGCTTCTATGGAACATCCTTTATTTGCTGAACCACATCAGGAGCAATAGACTTTTAAAGGCCATATTATAGTGTGCACAAACATATATACATAATACATATATGTAGGCACTGTAGCTTGATGCATCAAATGAAATATTCATTTTATATAGGACATAATTTGGGCTCAAAATATAGCCATAATCACATAAACTTTATAGTTAAATGAAAATTTATTTTAGTTCTACTTAATTTTCAATGAGATGCAAATTCAGCACTTTGTAACTAGGTTTAGAATTCATGTCATCCTGGCATTAGCGGCTCACATTTCCTGCCTAACTCCTGGGCAGTAAAACCATTGCTCCAGCCCCATCAGTCACTTTGACAACTGTGGAATCTGAGAATTGGAACATAAAGAGTTTAATAATACTTTTATTTGTCTATGTCATTAAAAATAGACATTTTGGTTCATAACTGTGTATTTCTGACCATTTCAAAATAGCCTTGAATGTACGATGCATTTATTTACATACAAGACAAATTCGAAATTATTTTCATCCAGTATTGTTTAAAATTCAAATTTCAAGGTTTCTTTTACTTTTTACTAATTCAAGAAAGCAGTAAGAATATGGGGCTGTATTATCATTATTTTTTGACTTTACTGTCTTGTTAAAATAGTGATGTGGTAGCCAAGGTTTGAACAATATCGTGAGTACTTAAAGATTCCTCATGTTGGCTTTGCACTGTTCCATAATGTGCATCTGTAATTATACACTCCTCTTTATAATGGAGTCAAGCATTACCATTGAACTGAGACTCTCAAGGATCTTCTCTGGGCATGGGAAAGAAGTCAGGCCAGGCGATTACACTGAGCAGGCATGACATTGAATCCACTTGGATTTACTGCAGCCCCTGTTCCTCTTCTCTCTGCACAATCAGTGCTTTGACAGGATGACCCCACTAACATTTTAAGGCAGCCAGAGGGATGCTTTGCTTTCAGGCTCCCAGGGTTTACCAGTATCCACACACAAGTATCGACACATCCTGACTTGGGGGAGGGAGGTGGTTCAGGCCCTTCATTCCTCTGGCTTTGAAATTTCCTGTTCTCAGCATGGAAGAGCTTCTTGGATAGAAACTTCATATTGATTTTCTGAGCAATCTATAAAGTGATTTAACTTTCCTCTTCTGTCATGCATGGTCAGTCTCTGTTCATTAGAGAAAAGCCTCACTTCACCTTGACTTTATCCGGGCCTTCTCTTGTCCAGTTCTGAAATCGGCTGGCTAGGAATCAGGGTAGAGCTAGCTAGAGGGAGAGCACTTTCCAAAGGAAACGCTGCCATCTCAGGAAAGACTTGAACTGCCTTTGGCGTGATCTCCCACAGCATCAGATGAGTTGCTAACTACAGAGGTTCTTTCTGTCCAGTGACTGTTTCTCACATTCATGGTGAACAGTCCAGCATCCTACGCCTATTGCAAGAGCCATCTTCATCTCAACTATTACTGTTACTCCCAGCACTTATGGGCATTTCTTCTTCAAGATACAAAGAACTGTGTGTCCGTCATCACATGACTTTATAAACAAATCCATATTTGTTTCAAAGTTTAGAAACTACAAATGTTAAATGCCTTGCCCTAGGTCTCATAGCCAATACAAGGTAGAACCAAATATTGAATTTAGGTTTGTAGCAGCAGAGACAATTACTTTAGCTGTAGCACACACAAATGCTTGTTTGGAATAAAATCTGAAGACAGCCTTCGTCAAATACTTGTATTCCTTGAGATTTCTTTAGAGATCATACAATATTAAAATTCTTGATCATTTAAAAAGGATTTCAATGTAAAAACTATGTCATATTAATCTGAAAGTTCCTTTTGCAGTTTGAAGTAAGTCAATATGTGTGTTTGGATAGTTTTTATTTGTAGCTGTGCATTAAAGATTAATTACATTTCAAGTGGCACTCTGTAATCAGAGTTGGAATTACATAAATATGCAATCTAGCCAATAATTTTTGCATTCCTTTAGTTAGTATTAAGCCTTGATATTTCTACAAGAGTCAATCTGAGCTGAGCCCTAAATTATTTACATTGCAGATCCTGAGGTATTGTGACTGTGGCTCTCTAGCACACAAATGATCATGGTGTATTCTCATATGATTTTATAGATATGCCTAAGAGGTGGACCGAGTACTAATATCCATATGACGATAAAGCTTCAGTTCAGTTACATGCCACATTCTTGGCCCCTTCGCTTTATCAAATAGGATTTTCTGGATAATGCTAGATAATGGCTCCTTTTTGAAATAAAAATATCACTTTAAATGTAGTAGCTACATTATATTTCGACAGCCCTACATAATCCTTTTTTCATCAAATATTAAAGACATTCATTGTGCTAATTATTATAAGGGGTATAAAATTAAAGATTTGGAGATTATTTTGACAATCAAGGGGCAGCTTTCTATAGTATAAAGGTAAAAAGCACAATGTTCTTCGTTTCTCCTTTGCCCCGCTGCCCCAGTCACACACTCAGCCGAACCAGCTTTTTGCAGCCGTTGATGGACGTAACTTAATGAGCACGCTCACTCTATGATGGCTGACATTTTGATATGAGACTTCCAGCAGCGAATGTTTGTCAGAACTAGGTTGCAGATCACTAGGCTTTCCATGATTAGAGATTTTGGTTCAGAATGTCAAGTACATTCATCACGTAAATGAATTAATTGTAAATGAGTGTACAGCTGGTAACACAGCAGCAAGAAGAAAGTCTGTCATGGAGAAAACGCCGAGGGTGTGGAACGTTCCCTCTGCTCCTTGCTCCCACTTGGC
The DNA here is from genome assembly GCA_028551405.1 of Uromys caudimaculatus. Lineage (NCBI taxonomy): Eukaryota > Metazoa > Chordata > Mammalia > Rodentia > Muridae > Uromys > Uromys caudimaculatus. The sequence continues at coordinate 16,911,237 of CM052709.1, forward strand.
CAAGGTTTTCCAAATGAATGTGAGAAGGCTGTTTGAGTGGACTTGGGTGTGACCTAACTGATTATTACCAGTATAACGATAATATATAATAACCTATAAGACTTCAATATTAACAAAAGAATGCAAGGCTGTATAGTATCTTGAAAGACTACATAAACAAATTGTTTATTTTAAAGGATACCAAAGTGGTTATACATACTTTACGTAGAATAGAAAAAATTAAAATCTAAATCTATTGAGACTAGCAAAGATTAGGAGTTTTTGTTTATTTGTTTTTGTTTTTGTTTTTTGATTAGGTCTTTTAAAGTAACAATTTAATCCTTGGGTCAAAATTATACTGAAAATGATGGTTTAAAAAAAACACACGCACATACACATTTTACTCCAAATTAACTTACTATGCATGACAAAGGTTTTTTTCAATTTTTTTCCAATTTTCTCTTCATATTCTTTTAAAAATTCACTTAGGCTGAGAATATTTTAAAAGGAAAAAACTTTCAGGGAAATAACATGCTTTTTCCCCTAGCAAACCAGCATGCTGTGACAGAATGTGTTCTCTTCATTGGTTTTAATTCATTTTTAATTTAGTATTATATAATAATTATATAATTTACTTTATGTGGGTGTTTTGCCTCCATGCATGGCTCTGGACACATTTGTATTTGGTACATGAGGAGGCCAAATGAGGAATTAGAATTACAGGCAACCTTGAGCTGCCACATGTGTGCTGGGACTCAAACCCAGGTCTACCAGAAGAGCAGCTAAGCCATCTTTTCAGTCCCATCAACATTGGTTGACAGTATTGTCTTTCAAACAATCAGGTTCTATAAAGGAATATACAATTTTTCTTAAATTGGAAATTCCTTAAATTGTCTTCTTAATGAAAGAACCCTCCAAGATTGTTCTCTAAAAATATTCCTTTCATCGTGCATGCGATTCCCGAGAGAGTGTATAAATGTGAAGAATGTCAGGACATAGCCAGCATGAGCATTGGTGGCTTCTGTAAGCTGACAAAGTTAAGGAATTATTTAGGAGATGCTGAGACGGTTGTGAAGCCAGGATATGCAGGATCTCACCTCTCATGCTGAGGGGGCTGGGGCACGAGAACATGTTAGTTGTATGAGTGACCTAGTGGTTTTAAGAAGAGAGCCATGCACACATTAGTGGCAAAAAATGACCCAGAAACCATAGACTAGAATCACACTAATACCTTATTAAAAATAAGAAAAAAATTAATTTTAAATGCATTCATCCAGAGGTTATTTTTTTATTTGCTTATAAGCAGTATTGTAGGTATTTTTAATTAACGAGGAAGCAACTAAGCTTCCTTAATTACATAGCGTTTTATTCTGAATATATGTTTCTATTTTTTTAATTTATACATTTAATTTGTGTATATCATACACGGTCTCTGTCCTCAGACACACAAGAAGAGGGCATTGGATTCCACAGATGGTTGTGAACTACCATGTATTTGCTGAGAATTGAACTCAGGACCTCTGGAAGAGCAGCCAGTGCTCTTAACTGCTGATCCATCTCTCCTGCCCCATATATTTCTATTTAAAGCCAAAACATTATTCATACAAACTATCATCTAACTTGTTGCAAATCAAAAGCATAAACACTTTGTACTGGGGGGAAAAGGAAGAATAAATAGAAAGATGTTTTCTCTTTGCATATGTTATCTTGTAGAATTCATGAAACACACACATACACATGCACATACACACACTTCCCCAAACAGGAAAAAATATTAAAACTTGGCTTTGCTCTGTTCAGCCTTTTGAATTCTGGGCATTCATTACTTACTCTAATTTCAGCATATTACAAATATTTGAGTCCTTCATACTAATAATATCACAGAGAATAAAACATTCCGTATTGTTGTGCATACCATGCATTTCTTATTTGAAAGAGAAAAAGTAGCTCAATAAAAATGTCAGAGGCACTGACAGTTAAGAATATCAAAAAAAGTAAAAACATAAAATTTAGATGTAAACACACACACACACATACACACATACACACCACAACACACCACAGAGGGAGGTGGGACATGAGTTAGGAATAAGAAACATTGCAGGATTATCTATTTGAGTCTGAAATGTGTTCTGAGATCTGTAGAATTCCTTTCTCTATCTCCCCCGTCACCGGGTACTAACAGGTGAGAGACATCTAGGTTTCATTCTCTAGCCTGCTGAAGATAGCCGGGCAGCAGATAAAGGTGCGGTTGTTGACCAGCTCAAGAGGAGGGAGGATCTAATTCTATACAGTAAAATAAAACTAGAGAAGAACAGCTAGGAAAGCCTTAGGAAGAAATGGAACTGGGAAAAGAACTGATCTATGCACTCGAATTTGCTGAGGTAAGGAAAACAAGACGAGGTAGCCAGCAGCCAGTGGAGCAATGCCATTCCAAGCTAGGTCCAGAGGGGCAGCACGGTGGGTTTCTGAGAGTGGCCTTAAATCTCACCATGATGATGGAGAACAAAAACTACACTTTAGAAAACATAGGCTTTCATGTGAAGGGTGGATATGAATGAGGAAAACTGGTGATTAAGAAACCAGATGAAAGGCATAGCTCGTGGGTAAGAAATGGTGAACTCTCAGGAAGAGCAGTTGTAGAGAGCAGCAGGCCGTCGAGTGGAGATTCCAGGATCCTTGCTAGGAGCCGGCGCCAGGATACACCACTTTTGGATTATTTCAAAATGCCAAAGTCTCCCTCCTATTTTACAGTCTTCTATTGTACCTCATATTTGTCTTCATTCCATTTTAAATTAAACATTCTTCCACGGAAAATCTATTTCTCTGATCATTTACCGTTAGAGAAAGGTAGGCAACTTTCATTTCCCAAGTTCAGTTCTCTAAGTCAAACATGGCCACCTAGAATACCACTTTTACTGACCACATACATCATAGTTAAAAAAAAAAAACAAAAACAAAAACCAAATTCCTTGCAGTGTAGATGAATTGTTTTTTTTTTTTTTTTTTTTAATTCTGTGTAGGTGGTATTATAGGTCTGCAAATCCTTTCTGTTGAGTCTTTGTAGTACTGGGGAATCAGAAAGCTCATATCAGTACTAAACCTGGTGTAGAAGGAAGACAAAGCAAGGTTGGGAGATCACATTATATAAAAATTAACGGCATTTTCTTCTTGTGGCTTGGGTCATTTTCTCTGGCTGTCAGTTTTGATGGTGTTTACATGCTAAACGTTTAAAAATAATGTGGTAGCTTTCAAGTTCCTTTGTATGATTCCACAAAATGGCTGTGCTGAGGGAACAGAAGATAAACCACCAGCGGCTGTGGAAGGTTCACAGAGGCTTCAGGGGCAATGTGTTCCTGCCGCTGACGGGAGGGAGGACCTGCTGGTCTTTGAGCTTTGTCTGTGTGTTTCCACCATATGGGCTTTGATTGAAACCACGTGCATAGAGAGTAAATTTTCTCCAGTCACCAGCTGCCTGAGATAAAGATGATGCGTCCAATTGGAGTAGAAATAGATACTCCTGGAATGTGAAATGGTTTCGGGGAGGGGGATGAGTAAAAGGGTAGGTGGAAACACCTAGGACCAGCAGATCACTGCTTTAAACATGAAGGGAGGTGGGTGAAGCGGGCATTTAGAGCAAACCGAGGTCAAGGAGATGAAAAGATTGCCAGATACTGAAGTGTTCACCATTCCTAGCTTTAAAATGTCTGAGAAGGAAAAAAAAAAAAAAATGAGCGTTGTTATGCTACCACAGAAACCTCTCACCTTTGGGAAAAGTCTCGGGATTCGATGCCAGACCAATTTTGTGAAATTTACCCTTCAATCACCAGTTCACAAACAACAGAAACAGTTTTACCTGACTTAGCCAGTCTTGCTGCCAAGGAACAAGACCTTTAGAGTTCACTATGAAAGAAAGGGGCAGTGGGACACAAGAGAGAACATGTTAAGAGAGAGGAACCTCTCTCTCTCTGTGTGTGTGTGTGTGTGTGTGTGTGTATCCCTCTCCCTTCCCCTCTCTCTGTCCCCTTTTCCCTTTCCCCTCCCCCTTTGTCTTTCCCTCTCTCTCTTCCTCCCGTTTTCCTCTTTTACTCTCTCCCTTCCTCTCTTCCTCCTTCACTTTATATCTCTCTCTTCTCTCTATTTCCCCATTTATTTATTTCTTTTTGCTGCTGTAGAAAGTTCAGCTTAGTTGGATAGAGAAGATGAAGCATAGCCCTGGACGAGCCGAGCAGGCACCAGTGCTATCTAAAAATGCTTTCTTGTACCTTCCTTGTCATCAGAGTCTTGTTGAGGGAGTAAGGGTCCGGACAGAGCAGCAATAGACCACCAGTGGGATGCTTGTCCAAAATAAATAAATAAATAAATAAATAAATAAATAAATAAATAAATAAATAAATAAGAAAGAAAGAAGAACGAAAGAAAGAAAGAAGGAAGGAAGGAAGGAAGGAAGGAAGGAAGGAAGGAAGGAAGGAAGGAAAGAAAGAAAGAAAGAAAGAAAGAAAGAAAGAAAGAAAGAAAGAAAGAAAGAAAGAAAGTCTTAGCAATATACTGATGTTCTGCTTGCCTTCCCCAACTTACCTCAGGCAGTGTGAGCATTCTTCATTTGCTGAACCTTGTTATCAGCTATCACACAATCCCCATGGGTTCTATAGAGAATTGGACTGCTTTCCACAGAAGGATGGCAGGCAATATCAAAGGGGATACCTGTGACATCATCAGTGTACTGAGAGGGAGCACCCCATGCCTCTGGAGTGCTTCCCAGGTCCATGAGATAAGGCCGAGGCATGAAGAGCATGGCGCGCTGACTAAGCTTGCCTCTTTCTAGAATCTTGCAAACCCACCCCTCAGAACTGGGTCCCCAAGCTTGGATTGCTCATCCTGGACATCAAGAGTTCCTAAGAGCTGTTGTTTTCATTGCTTTATATAGTTTCTTCCACACTGACTTAAGTGAAACTCAAGTCTATTTTTTTCATTTAAAATAAACTAAAAAGAAAAATAGGAGTAAGGCTGTAGCTTTAACAATTTTAATTCCTCATTGTCTTAGAGATCCCAACTGTAGCCTCATACATTCATTGTTTGAAAGAAGCAGAAACTCAGATTAATTATAGATAATTATAATTTATTATTATTCCTTCTTTCATCAAGGCATAAACTATATATTATACAATCATTCCAGTACAATAAATATTCAGAAAAAAATCTGTTCTTATCAAATATAAAAAAATGATCTGTAACTGAATTTTAAATGTATCTTTTGGTTAAAGATAAAAAAATCAAAATTATATGTTAAATAATGCCTCCGAATAGATACGGCTCTAAACATTTCAATAGGCCTGCAGTTATTTTCTCAGTACAAAGAATTTGCAAAAATACTTATTTATGGTGTCCTCTGAGTGTTTTGAAGTTAATGGAATGATTTTTGCCCGAGTTTCAAGGGCTAATTTTCTCAGAAAGAAAGGAGGATCCACCAAACTAAGAAAAGCATCCCACACAAACACCAGTGCCATGAGACCCCGGATCACATCACCAAAGCCAAGGGAAGCCCGGCTGTCTTTTCGTTCTTTAATTGTTATATCCACAAGATAATTAAGCATTTATCACATTTCTCTGCATTGAATAACCACATTTCCCTTCACTTTCTGTATCAAAGACACAGAATTTCTCATAAGGAAAAACTGGGAAGATTGTGGGTGGGTGTGATAATGAACAACTCCTTTAGTGACAAAGAGGTTTGTCCCAGAGCTGCGCCACACCTGCTATTCAGCGGAAGGGAGTGGACAGCACTGGAGGAAACTGGAATCCAGAATCACCTCGGGCACATTCACCAATGGTATCAAAAGTCCAGACATCAACAGTCAGACAGAAAGGAAGAAATCGCAACCGGCCACCTCATGATGTCAGGCTTTGTCAGCGAACATGCCAGCGAGTTTTGGAGAAAGTAGCACATAAACGGCCTCTCCTGTTAAAGTCATTCTAAATCTGAGTCAGTGTCCTGTAAGCATGCCCTGGGACTGATGTGGAGGGAGGGAAGAGCTCCCTGCAAAAGAGAAATGCTCAAACATACTTCAATCAAACATATATATAATTGTTGATTAATTATATTATATTATTATATATTAAATATATCAAGTTATGTAAATATTTTAATATATTTATTATCTTATATAAATTAAATATAAACTAAATACTTACCTATAAATGAAAATATAAATTAAATATAATAAAATAGTATACATTATAAAAATTACATATAATTATATATTATATATAGCATATATATGTAAGTATATATAACATATATATAATATACATGATTACTATAAAGAAGATTTCTAGCTCAAACTCTTCTTTTTCCAGGCCCCAGGAAGAGGCTCTCTGAGACTGTTCCACCAGTGACTTTTGGAGGATTTAGGGCAGGGGAGTTCTAAGTTGACAGGATATAGATGCTGTGATACTATCTCACCTCACTGTCTAACCCCAGTAGCTCATCAGCCTAGGGATCTTCTGGCCCAGTGGAGTCTTCTTGTTTATTGTAAAAGGTGCTTTACACTTAAACACGGAGTTTTGGAAGTTGTCCTGCACTGATTACCAACATCCCTCTCCTGTCCTGTGACTGTATGCTTCCTAGGTATCCGGTGTCAACACCAGTCTGACACACTGGTAAACACAGGATGCCAGGTTGAATGGTCTTCATGGTTGGCACAGCTCAGGGAGGTGCCATAGATCTGAAGAGTCAGCACTTCCATGGAATTTCTCAGGGTTCTGCAGCTGTCAGCTCGGAAGTACCACAGCGCCAGCCTTCAGGAAGTCTCAGTTTTAGAAGCAATCCTAAGAAAGATTTCCATGGCTTTAATGCTCACTCTGTCTCCAGTTTGTGTGTGTGTGTATGTGTGTGCACGCCTACATGTGTGTGCATCTGTGTCTGTTGTGTGTCTATGTTGGTGTTTGTGTGTTTATTTCTGTGGTGTGTATGTATATGCGTGTTCCTGTGTGTGTTCCTGTGTGTGTGTGTGTGTGTGCATGCCTGTGTGTGTGTGTGTATCTATGTATCTGTCTGTGTGTCTGTGTTGGTGTTTATGTGTTTATTTCTGTGGTGTGTGTGTGTGTGTATATGTATGTGTGTTCCTGTGTTCCTGTGTGTGTGCTTGTGTGTCTGTGTGTGTGTGATGGTGTCTATGTATGTATGTGCATATGTGAGTGTGTATATCTATGTGTCTGTGTGTCTGTGTTGTGTCTATGTGTCTATTTCTGTGTGTTCTGTATGTGTGTCTCTATGTCTGTGTTTGTGTGCCTATATGTGTATCTCTGTGTGTTTGTGTGCCTGTGTACGTGTGTGCCTGTCTGTGTGTCTCTGTGTATATTTCTACGTCTGCTGTGTGTCCATGTCTATTGTGTTTGTGTGTCAGCATTTACTGTGTCTGCTGTGTGTCTCTGTGTGTGTTGGTATCTGTGTTTCTATTTCTGTGACTGGCGTGTGTGTGTGTGTGTCTGTTGTGTGTGTGCTCATGTGTCTGGGCACAGTGGAGGTCACAGGACAACATGATGATTACCCACAGCTTTCCACCTTATTTAAAACATGGTCTCTCTTGTTAAGTGCTGGCTGTGTATACAGGCAAGCTGTCTCTTGAACTTCCAGGGACTCTCCATCTCACCATGAGGTTACAGATGTGCATATTACCACATCTTGCTTTAACTATGGTTCAGGGGATTTGAACTCAGATCCTCACACTTGTGCAACAAGCACTTTACCCACAGAGTCATGCCTGCCACCCACCCACAGTTATTTTTATGGAATAGAATAAATGCTATTAAAGATGACAAGTTTAAGAGGATAGGTACCTGGCTCTAAAATTTATTTCAAGTCTTGGAAAATTACTCAGTCTCTCTGGCTACAGTTTCAAAATCTGTAAAATGCAAGTAAGAATATTGGTACTCAGTTCTTAGTATTACTGTAAGTATTCAATGACAAAATGTAAGAGACATGCTTACAAAATTATCTGACATGTTAATAAGGAACTAATGGTGTTAACTATGACTGTTTCTACTGCTTTTTTGTGTTGCACACTGATAATGATGTTCTATGCAGTCATTGGAGACATTTTTACTGGCTCATAATGATCCACCTGTCACCCAAAGTATTCCATATTCTTATTAATTCCCTTATAAAGGAAAGGATAAACATGTTCCTCTAAAGAATGGAGTTTTGGGATACAAGATTTATCACTATACTTTCAGAATTACAATATCATTGCACCCCATGACATATTGTTCTTAGCATTTTCTATACAACAAGGCATCCTAAGAAAGCAATTTTCATCTGCTCTGATGATAAAGACACTCATACATTCTGATCAGTTGCTTTTCTGAGAGACAAGAAAGCCTTTGCTGTCACTCCTTCCTCATTTCATCAAAATATGAAAAGCAGGTTAAACATCAGAGGTTTTAATTAACTGAGTTCTGATCAATTCACAGAATACACAGCAGTGGCGTGTTACTGATGAATTAATTCAGTGTAACAATTGAGGTATTAGAATTCGCCATTATCTCACAAATTACTCCCCCCGCCATTGTTTGATGCTTTGTTCCTCTCTTCATCTCATTGAATCTGTTTTTAATGAATAGCATTGATATTTATTCATAAGCACATTTCAGCAAATTTCACATTAACTCTTCCGCATGTGTCACCCTTGGGTTTACAACCTGACAGTGGGGTTTACTGCACAAGCACTGAGCATCTATCTATTCACAGAGTACTGGCTGGTTTTGTGTGTCAACTTGACACAAGCTGGAGTTATCAAAGAGAAAGGAGTTTCAGTTGAGAAAATTCCTCTATGAGATACAGGTGTAAGGCATTTTCTCAATTAGTGATCAAGGGCAGAGAGCCCATTGTGGGTGGTACCATCTGTGGGCTGGTAGTCTTTGGTTCTATAATAAAGCAGGCTGAGCAAGCCAGGAGAAGCAAGCAAACCAGTAAGTTACATCCCTCCATGGCCTCTGCATCAACTCCTGCTTCCAGTTCTGCTTGAGTTCCAGGCCTGACTTCCTTTAGTGATGACGAGCAACATGGAAGAGTAAGCTCAATAAACCCTTTCCTCCCCAACTTGCTTCTTGGTCATGATGTTTGTGCAGGAATAGAAACCCTGACTAAGACACAGAGTATACAGTAAGAACCAGAGTTCTGTCATGGGAAAACTGTGGGCTCCATGTGCACATTTCCATGCTTTCAATTTCCTACACCATCTGACATCACTTACTTGCATCCTTTGTAAAATGGTAGTACAAACTTTGTTTTAGAAGATTATCCTGAGGTTAAAGATAATAAAGAATATGGAAAAACTAGCAGTTCCTGGCCCAGCAGAAAGTGCTGATTGTATTTTACCAGACTGATATCACATTTAGATATAATCTAGAATGAGCAGCAAAGAATACTTGAAAAGAAAAATGAAAACTTTGCTTAAATATCTTTACCAATTGCATTCCCATAGAAATAATAAGAATTCTATTCCAAGTATTCACTTCTTGCTTTATTTCTTCTGCAACGTCTCACATGATACTTGCATGCTTATGTATTCACCTATGTATAAATATGCATATATAGACAGATAGATAGCTATCCACATCACATGATGCTTCTCCCAATAGTGGATCACATGCATTATGAAGTCCCATCCAATTGTGTTGGTTAATGACATCATAGCCTTCTTAGTTGGTGTAAGTACATGCATGATACTCTAGAGGGGTCAGGTTCTTTGAGCTACTTTTAAAGGTATCTAGCTCATGGTAAAAAAAAATGTGGTAATAGGTGTTAACTATTATTTTAAATGCTTTTTTAATCATGTTGTTCTACACCAAGAGCAATAGTCTACATTTGGAGATGCTTTTGCTTGTTCATGCTAATCTTTTGCATACAGGTCACTTTTGTCCTTATTGTTTCTTTCTTATAAAGTTATTTCTTAACTAGTAACAAAGTCTTACCTATATTTAAGAATGAACACTGTCTAATTCATGTCTATAAAATATTTATTATCTATTACATCCATTTGCACAGGTGACTACCTATGACGTTTTGGAAAAATGTACTTATTTCTAACATCAAGATTAGTTTCAAGATTAATACCTTCTGTCTTGACTGGTTCAGTTCAATAAGGGCAACTTTGGACCTGTCCTACCTGATCTCTTTGTCTATGGAGACCAACTATGTTAAGAAAATATGCTAAGTTTTTTTCTCAGCCTGGAAATTATAGCAGAAGCTACAGGAAAGTCTGAGGAAAGACCTACTCAGTTGCCTTACACTGAAACTGCTTAGACGTTCTAGCTTTTTTGCACTAGGCAGCTAGGCTCCCTCTTTTTGTCTTGTCTCATCAGGGTAACCCTCCAAGGAGAAAAAGATATATTAGAGAAAGCCTCCTACAGCATACAGCTGCTGCCTTCCCTGGCCTCCCACAGCTGTGGGCATCAGTGCTCCTGACTCCTGGCAAGGATCCCAGGTGACCTGCAGGAGATGAAACCCTCAAAGGAGATATGTCAGCCTGAACAAGGCGGGGAAGGCAAAGCCCGGAATCTTTTTACAAATGCCTACCTGGGGTTCCATGTTTTCGACAAATCCTACTCTATGCAAGAGAATATAATTCATTATCATCGATTTCTGAAGCCAAGTAACCTGTGGTTCCCAATGGCAAATCCACAAAATACTCAAACCATATTTACCATGGACTTTAAAGGTTCTTCTTGACATCATAGGTAGATGATCTCTGTCTTTACAGTTCCCAGCTCTCTTGTGCAATCCGGTCTATATTCCTGAGAGATGTGATATTATGGTTAAAATCAAGAACTGATCCCTATGAGGGCCAAGTTGTGAGTCCTGACTCTAACACTTCTTATCCATGTGAATTTGGGCATATTTTCAGTTTCTCGTCGATAATCCAATCTAGACAGGTGGAATGCTGCTACAACAGAATCTACCTTGTCATAGGTGGTAAAGATTGAATTAACAATCATAAAATACATAGGATGGCCAGGTGTCGTGGCCATTTATCCCAGCCCTCAGGAGGCAGAGGCGGGTAGGTCTCTGAGAGTTCGAGGTCAGCCTGGTCAACAGAGCAAGTTCTAGGACAGCCAAGGCTGTTACACAGATAAACCCTGTCTTCAAACAACAGCAGCAAGAATGACAATAGCAACAACAAAAATCCATAGAATAGCTAGTACATAACAAATGTCTTCCAAACCTCTGCCTTCATTTCTTGGAAGAGGGGAACAGTTTCCAATCAATTTTTGTTTCCCCAACCCCAGCAAAGGAACGAGGCCTAGCACATACTTTGGGTATTGAGCCTAGTTCTCAGAGCTCCAATGACTCTGAGCAAATACTCTAGGGCAGACATCAGTGGCAGAAAAAAATATATATATTCCTCAAGAATATATATATTCCTGTAAATACATATGCACACACACACATACACACACACACACACACACACACACACACACACACACACACGAAACATGAAAAAGAAAAAAAATTCCTTTGTCTTTGTAACAGGAAACAGGATCTCCATGGGATTGCTTTTCTATCAAGTGGAAATGTCCTTGTAAGCAATCTTTCAAAATCCCCTTCTGAAATACAGCAGCAGGCCAATTAATTAGTATGAAAGCTTAGTCCAAAGGACAATGGTACCTGGAGAACTGAGTAATCCAGTCAGCCTCGCAGCATTTAATTAAGCCACCAAGCACAGAACAACTTTGTTTGGTAATTTAGAGAGCATGCACTTGCACTGGAGCGTGCTTTCTGGCTTGGGTCTTCTGCAGAAGCCCCTTTCTGCCTGTCGTATGTGTCCAGAAATAGATGAGCCCACAGCACATGCTGGTCAGAGATGAGCTCCTGGGTTCTAGTCCTTCCATGGGAAGTAGGGATTCAGAAACCATCTTAATATGCAGATGTTCACTCACAAAACAGGAGCAGATGTGCTCACTCTCTAGGAGACTGGTAACAGAGCCTAGGGGTGCGACAGAACCTGAAGCAAACTGGAACCCAAGATGAATGTTTTGCTGCCTGTGGGATTCTAACATAGGGCACTGCACTGCAGTCTAGCATGACTGCCTTTCTCTGTACAAGGCCAAGCCTTCTGGCTCCAGTGGGTGGGAGGGCTTAGGTTCTCAGCCTGTCTGCACCTGCTGGGCATCACACTGCTGCACTATAGGTTCACCCGGTATGAGTTTTCCATGGCACTGGCAAAGCCATGCTAATTCGAGTGGAGCGCATCCTGCCAAGATCCAGGATTAGAAAAGAGTGAGGCCATTGCAAGTGACTCATTTTCGGAGAATCCACTCTTTTAGACAAATGCAAAAGCCTTACTCATTGCTGTGTGCTAATTGAAGCCACACAATGGATAGTTGTGAGAAGGAATAAAATGCATTTAATTTAGCATCATATGGCTTATCTCTGAATGGAGAGACTAAGTTCCTTGGTAACCAGGCTGAGCCACCTTCCTTTAGAATAGCATGTCATTCTGATTTGCCCATGGTAATGGGAAAGGTTCAAGCCAAAGTAGAAGGGACCTCTCCCCACAGCCTGAGATTGGCTCTCAGGATTTACACAGAGAAAGGTCAGATTCTCACTCTTTTCTCACCAAGGAACTGTCTTGTGTTCTTGAATTTAAGACAAGAAACTGCCCTGCCAGTCCCTCAGGGTGGCTTCCCACCCAGTTTTCTCTAGAGAATTGTATCTAGATGAAACACATTTGGCAAAGGGAATGAAAGTCAGGATTTTAGCATCTGAATTTAAAAGCTGTTTACATGGAAACCCACCCACTGTTGGGAAAAAAAAAAAAAAAGGAAAAAAATCTTGAGGTTTATTCCCAGAACCAAATGATAAGATGGGCTTTGTAAGATTAACAGGATACTAGACAACAAAATAAAGACAGTAGAAACATTCCCTCAAAAATATATTCAAAGGTTGATAAATTTGGGGGAAAGAGAGATATAATCGAATTTAATAAATGCATTGAAGGATCTGAACTACTTTTATAAATAGTGAATTGATGTACTTGGGCTACTCCATTTAAGCACAGTGATTTCTCAGAATTTGATTTTGAAGTAATGTACTACAACTTTAAAATGTATTTATAGAGCTTACATCAAAATAATAAAGAATCCATTCTGTTTTATAGATTATAGGTGAGAGTGGTAGAAAATAAATTCAATGATTATTAATGGGACTCGTACTTACTGAGTGACCATGAATGACATTGAACTGAATGTGACTACAGCATCGGAACATAGCAAGTAAGGTTACTACATCCAATCTTTATCCACCCATAGACTAAGTACCATCTAAGAAAGAAATACAAAACATCCACCTAGGAGAATTCCTGCTCTTAAGTAGTTCAAATATCAAAAAAAGTCATCATGATTCAAATCATTTCAAGATAGAGAGTTGGACACACGTGCACACAAACACAAGGCAAGTAAATGTAGTATTTAAAGAAACACGATAGAGCATTATCAATCTACAAAAGTGGTGAGGCTCAGATTGCATTTGCATGTTTATTTTTTAAAGATTTATTTATTTTATGTATATGAGTACACTGTAGCTATCTTCAGACACATACTAGAAGAGGGCATCAGATCCCATTACAGATGGTTGTGAGCCACCATGGGATTGCTGGGAATTGAACTCAGGACCTTTGGAAGAACAGTCAGTGTTCTTAACCACTGAGCCATCTCTCAGCACAAGCCAGAGGATAGGAGAAGATTAAGGACATGACTTAGCTTTGGAGTGAGGTGGAGACTAATAGAGGCCTTCTGACAGGGAAATACACTGAGCACAGGGTAAAGATGTAAAGTAAAAAATGGGGTGGGGACACAGAGTAAGAGAAGAGTGATTGTGAGCAGCTAAGTTGTTACCTCAAGATCAGGAAGTCCAAAGTGGAATAAAGGAAGAGGAGCCTGGCGAATAATTGGAAACTTGTGCTCTAGGAAACTGCCAGGGGGCTGGGAGACATATTAAAAGAGATTTGTTTTCTCTTTTGTTTTGTAACAGGATGGTGACACAATTAGAAAATGTTTTTCAGGAAGAGATTATTAGGTCTCCATGAAAATCAAATAAGAATGATAAGCCAAGGGTTGCCCCAGAGAGCAGTCAGGGCCCCGGGGTTGGGCAGGGGGGGTGGGGTGGGGTGCAATTTCCTGTCCACCCCTTCCAGGGCTGAGAGGAACATCCCAACTAGCTGATGGTGTGACTTTTGCTTTGTTTTGAGAGAACATCCTCTGCAGACATCCGGAGATCTTTCAGAGACTCTGGACATGGCTTCGGCTCCAGGGGGTGAGACCTGTGTTGAGGTGCTGATTACTCGAACTTCAGCAACATGGCTTGCCATTTTTATACCTCGGTTTTGTCCTGTGAAGAGAAGGTGGCACATTGGTTGACATAGGGTAAATGTCAGTCAGTCAGTGGCTGTGAGTAGGAATGGAGTCATGAACAATATGTCTTCGTGAGTTGTTTGTTGTTGCTTTGTTTTGTTTTGTTCTTGTTGTCTGTTCTGTTTTTGTTGTGTGAACAAGCAAGCATCCTGCTTCACTGCAGACACACTCATGTAGATTCACGGAAAATCCAGTGGGAAGTCTCAGTGAGTCGCTAGCACTTTGAACAGTGGCATTACTTCACCAACAAAGCATAGTGACATCAAGGGAAAGGCTGAGCTATGGATACATTTTTCCCCACCACAAAATCAAAGAACCAGGAGGCAGCTGCGCGCTCTGCAAGCTCTTCCAGAAAAGAGAAAGCAGGCAGGACTAAAAGCGCTAACTTCTTTCTCAAAAAGAACCCCGGAAAGATGCCCCTGCCTTACCCCAAATTGCTTTTGTTGCTAAGCTTTTTAAGTGATGAAAACACCCCAGTGTCCCTTGTTTTCCCGATTTATGCCCTTAGGCTTCTCAGAGGCCTCTTCTGCCACCTTCCACTTACCCTGCACTGTTGACTGGACTGGGAGCCCTGAGCTTTACTTTGTTGATGTTGATCCGGCCTCACACGCACGGTTGTTTTATCTCTTTCCTCTGGCATCACCGCCCCCAGAAGCGCGCGAGCATGCGTGCGCAACACCCCCCATCCCCACTCTACATTTGTAGTCCAGCTTTCCTGTGGACTCCATTGAGCAAGAAAAATAATTGAACCCGGTTGTGTTCTTGGTAAAGGTCAGAAAAATAGAATCATGAACAAGCCGAATTGATGCTATTGACAACCAGCATCCTGGTTTCTTCACCAAAACAGAAACTGGTGCAAAGTCAGATTGAATGGTAAGCCAGGCGGAGCACTCGCCAGAGACCTGATGGGCATTATATGAAATGGGGCAAGGAGCCTTGGAAATTGCTTTTGAATATCTGGCTATTTACCTGAATTTTTCTTACCGGAATGCAAATGTGAGTTGAATCAGGACTTCGTTTCTATTAGCGTGGTGTGTGTTTGCCCTCAAAAGTAGCCCGACTTTGAGTTGATTGATATGATCATCGACACTTAATTTGACAACTGACTAAAGAGCCTTCTCAAGGACTTGGTCACTAGCATGCAAGCCTTTTGTTTTTTCTTGTTCAATTGAACTGAAATGTTAAAAACATGGGAGACAGAAAAAAATATTAAAATGGTTTTTCTGATAGGTATAGAAATAATGCAACAAAAAGTGTTTGATAAGATACTTAGGAAATAAAGTTCGGTTTTTAACATAAATTTGGCAAGAAAATCCAGAGGGAGAAAGCTTTACGAATATAGCTGTTCATTGACACTGAAAAAAATGATTAGTTCCCCCTAAAACACATATAACACCTTTCGGGCATAATAAGATGTTCCAAGAAAGCTTTAGAATTTATGGATTCTTACTTTGAGTTTGCCCAAGAGGCATAAAAGCTTAAATAAACTATAAGGATTGATGTGTGATACTAGTTCCCTTACCAAAAAGCTGAGAAGGCGAATCGTGCAGAAGGAAACAGAGGCCATGTTCTGCACCATTAGAAAGTGAACAGAAGCTAGCCTGCAAGCCTGCGCCTCGGTAAATTCATTTGTAGTCCACTCTCCTCGTCTCTGTCTGCACAAGCCTGGCTCATTAAACAGGCAAGCTCTGGGGCCAAACCTCTGATCTCCCCATACCCTACGTCCATCTGGCTTTAGCTCAGGATTCCTGGAGCAGAACAGCATACAGGAGTCTGGTCTCTCCAACACCATCGCCTGCAGGTGGGTGCCAAGCCTCAACCACTGGCATAGGCTTACCCAGGTGTAGCCAGAAGTAATTCTTTAAATGCTTCCTTGATGAAATGAAGCAAAAGGCTCACACCAGCCTCTGCCCAGGTCTCATTCCGAAGCTGACCTTTCTGTTACCATAGGCCACTCTTCTTCATTACAGTTTTTTTGGGGGGAGGGGGAGAACAGAAGGAAGAAAGGAAGGATGGAGGAAGGAAGGAAGGAAGGAAGGAAGGAAGGAAGGAAGGAAGGAAGGAAGGAAGGAAGGAAGGAAGGAAACAAGTCTGCCAAATAAATGAGAGTAATTTTGAAAGAATGTGTGTCCTCACATTGATTAGCTTTCCCTGATAGTCTTCATTCATAACAAGTTTATTTTTTACTTAGTCAGTCGTAGATACCTTTCAGAAATACATGCTTCATTTATAAACACCGTGAATCTCTGTCTTGAACATCTGCATACTCACTGGCCCTCCCTCCTGACTTGCCCCTTGCCCCTCTCCTATGCCTTGCTTCTACATTCTCCTTTCCCACACACCATCCTCCCCCACCCCCCACGTTCATGCTCCAGCCTCTCACTTCCCACCCTCAGGGGCTTATTTCTGGTAGCAATGGGGAAGCTACGGTTCAGAGGAGACACTATTCACCTGTCCTGTCTTAATTGTCATGTCACCAATATTTGAAGTGTGTGCCAGACATCTCAGGTGCACTGAGACAGGCCTGGCAGCCTGGGCTTGAATGAGCTACATATCCGATACAGGTCCAAAAGAACACCTGCCAAAATATGTCTCTGGATCCAAGCAGTGAATGTAGCCATTACCACCATAAATATTAGACCAACTGGAGCAAAGCTATGTTGGAGTTTTTTAAAAATGGAAGCCTGAGTTTAAAAACAAATCAAGTGTTTTAAAAGTCATTGTATCTAAATCTATCACAGACTCTAACTCTTCAGTGGAGAACAGCCTATTGTAAGGGAAGGAAAAAAAAAAAAAGAATATCGTAGTTTTAAAAAATGAAAATTTCTCTAAAATTCTGATTTGTTGAAATCATGTTTTATCAAGAATTAAATTTCCATGGTGTTAAATATGTAAAAATCAGTTAGCATTTGTGATGAGGTTAAGGCTAGCTGACTAACACATTACCAGTTTTCGTTACTATTTGCCAAACTCTTTGATACCCAAAGCCCTACAGCATCTAGTGAGGCCTTCCGTCTGAACAGCAGTTTCCAAGTCTGTATCTCAACACATACTGTATTCACGTACCCTTTCTATCATATGATCAATACTAGTCCCAAAATCTGAAGTTTGAAGATTTTTCGAGTCTGTGCCTGTGTGAGTCACATGTGTGTAGACATGTTTGCTACCCATCTTCCGGCTTGTGCAGCTCCTGTGTTAATTTCTGAGACACTCTTTGCCAGCACTTTAACACTTCTCTATAGAGTGGAGAATGAGGAAAAGAGGGCAAAATTCCTTCAGGCTCCAAATGCATTGAGATTTTCTATATGGATTTTGGGCTTGGAAGTCTTTTCACATGTGAACTTTATCATGAAAATAAATTCCAATCAAGGAAGAAATTATTTCAGGAAGATAGGTATGTGATTCGGTTAGCAGATAACCCTAGCCTAGCATGCATAAATCCCTACATTCTGTCCCTAGCATCAAATAAACTGACATGGCCATGCATGCTTTGATCTCAGAACTGAAGTGGGCAGGCAGGAGGATCAGATATTCCAGATCATGCTCAGTGCTATCACAAATTTGAGGCCATTC
This sequence comes from Uromys caudimaculatus, assembly GCA_028551405.1. Classification (NCBI taxonomy): domain Eukaryota; kingdom Metazoa; phylum Chordata; class Mammalia; order Rodentia; family Muridae; genus Uromys; species Uromys caudimaculatus. Next base: position 16,929,204 of record CM052709.1, read on the forward strand.
TGAACTACATGAGATCCTGTCTCAAATTAAACATCACAATAAGAAAAAAAATCTACTTTATAGTGAGCACCAAGCTTGGTATCTTGTCGAGTGCTGATTTGTTGAAATCTCACCATATATTTCGGGCAGTATAACTGTTTGCAGGAAACCTGAGCCTCCTGAAGGTCAGTGTCACAAACAGTAGAGGCAAGAGTTAAATACAGGTGCCCCAGACTACATAGCCCATTCTCTTTTTAATTTCTTGCATCCTCTGAATATGAATTCACTTCAGTTTCTCCTCTAATAATGTCAGACATTGTAGATGAAAGTCTTAGGTGATTGCCTGAGCTTCAACTTGAATCTTCTAAAACTGAAAAAGTTTAGTCAATATGGGGTGGTATCCTCAGGATTCTTAGTGATCTTTCTTGTTTTCTATTGTTCATCAAAGGTTACTTTAAAATATATACCCTTGGAAAGAGTACAGATTTGAAACCTCAGTGTGTTCTGTTATTTAGGTGGCTGAAATTTGCAGAAGCATAAAACTTGGTTTCTGACAGTGCCTTTTATATTGCAATTGAAACAGCTTTTCTTCTTCAAGTTCATTGCTTTTTTTCTGCTGTCTGGCAACTGAACTGAAATCTCACTCTGATCTTTTTGCATGGTTATGTGTTGATTAACTGATTTAGGTTTCAACAATCTAATGGCTATTCTTGCCCCTATGCCTCCCCAAGAGAGCTGTTAGCATAAATGCTGCTACACTTTGGGACAAATGTTTGGTTTTAATGTCCCCCAGTATAGTTGTTTGTATGTTTGTTTAAGGCAAGGATTCATGTAGCCCAGGTCAGCCTCTGACTCCCTATGTAGCCCCAGATGGACTTGAACTCCTATCAGCCTTCATTCCCCTTCCCTCAGCTGGGATTACCAGCTCATGCTACCATCCCTAACATTTTTCCTTAACTGAAGTCTTGTACAATATATATGTATTATATGTTATACAAAGCTTTTGTAGTTAATAATTAAACTGGTGTATAAAGATATGGTAGTAAGAGACTCAGTGAGGGCTGGGCAGTGGTGGTGCACGCCTTTAATCCCAGCACTTGGGAGGCAGAGGCAGGCGGATTTCTGAGATAGAGGCCAGCCTGGTCTACAGAGTGAGTTCCAGGACAGCCAGGGCTGCACAGAGAAACCCTGTCTCGAAAAACCAAAAAAAAAAAAAAAAAAAAAATAGGAGACTCAGTGAGGAAAAACACATGCCATGAAAGCCCAGCAACCTTCTTTTGATCCCTGGAATCTACAGAGAAAAGAGAGAATAGACCCTTGCAAATGTCTCCTCCTCTGACCTCCACACATGTATCCTGGCAAGCATGCACCTACTTAAACACATGAGTGTGCATGTGTATATGAATATGGTTTGTACATATGTGCATCATACATATACAGAATAATAATAAATATTTTTAAGTAAATAAAGAAATTGTAAGAGTCTGAGGAGATGGTTTAGTCAATAAGTGCTGGCTGTGTAAACCTGAGGACCTGTGTTCTATCCTTAGTTCATCAAAAACAAACAAACAAACAAAACTGAGAGTGTCAGAGTGCACTGGTAATCCCAGTATTGAGGGGACAGACATGGGAAAGTAGGGTTCACTAGACAGACAGTCTGACCTAATTGGCAAACATTCATCTAATGAGGGGCTCTGTCTCCAAACAAGATGTATGGCTCTGAAGTGTACCACTTGAGGTTATCCGGCCTCCAAGGTTCATATCCCACTCAACCAAGCAGGTGTACCCACATTCACATACACATACACACGTGTATCTCAAATGAAAGAAAAAGATGATAGAAGACAAAAAGTAATTTCTATGGTGAGTTTTCTTTATATGTCAAGATCATTGGTATTAACAAAGCTGGTTGTCTTTCAAAGCCACAGACTTGTCAATCACATTCTGTGCTTCCTTTTGCATGACTTTTCATTTCTGCCTGAAGCCCTTAGGTGAATCATGGCTGTCTGATATCAGTACTGTTATCTGTATTTAAAATAAAAATAGAGTTAGCAAATGAAATTATACAATGGTGGTGGTTTGAAAGAAAAAGCTCATATGGAGTAGCACTATTAGGAAGTATGGCCTCGTTATGGTAGGTATGGTGCTGTTGGAATAAGTATGTCACAGTGAGCGGGCTTTAGGGTCTCAGATGCTCAAGGCACATCCATTGTGGCATTCTCTTCCTACTGCCTGTTAATCCAGATGTAGAACACTCAGCCCCTTCTCCAGCTCCACGTCAGTCTGCATGCTGCCATGCTTCCCATCATGATGATAATAGACTAAACCGCTGAACTTTAAGCCAGCTTCAGTTAAATGTTTTCCTTCATAAGATTGCTGTGGTCATGGCATCTTATCACAGCAATAAAACAGTAATTGTGGAGCAAAGCCTGAAGCTTACTACTGAAAGGACATTTCAGACATTACCTCCTGAGACAGAGTCAACTCATCAGCATGAAAGATAACACTAGAGCCATATAGGGTAGGTTAAAGAGTATTTTGAGAATATTTTATTATGAAAGATTTGTGCTTTCTTTACACATTGTACCTCTGAGGTACAGTCCTGAATTTTAAAGACAGCCCCAAACTTCACATTTAATAGAACTCTGATATTAGTGGTAAGGGGCCTCTTATTACCTCTACCATTTCAGTTTGGGCCCTCACATTTGAGGTAGCCATACCATTTTATTTCCACCTCTCTAATTATACAATCCCATTTGTGCCTTACCCACACACCTGCCTGCCCCTGGCACAAAAGACAGCTTTTGGCTGGGTTGGTCTACGTGGACATGACAAATGAGAACCAAGGTTTTTGATCTTTGGCAAAGGAATGTGTACTTTTCTGCTTCCATCAACATCATTTGCCACACAGTCCTGCCTCTGCTATAGATAGACACCTAAGCAGCCTGTCTCAGGAGAGCAGCATCTTCCTTTGCTTTCTGCAGTGATGCTTCAGTGATTCCCCTCACAGATTTGCTATACTGCATTATGCTTCATCTTTTGCTGTGAAACATATCTCTCATAGGATCAGCATGTGGCCACGCTCTGAATCAGGGTTAGGCACAGTACTGGAGAATCGCTTCTAAGCAATTCATGGGTAGCCTCTTACCTGCCAGTACAGAATCTGTTCAAAACCTACAGATAATGAAATTCTTAGAGGAAATGCTAGTTTTGATTGGCTATGGATGCACATACATCTCCAGACCAGAATTGCCCCAGGTCTGGCTGTGAATAAACAATTTCAGTTCAACTTATTAAGGAGGAGAGAGGTCAGGGAAGGATTGAGTCATCTTTCATTAATATAACTGAGTATTATAGACCCCTTCATGGAAGAAACTCTTGACAGTAACTGGCCCTTGAAATATAAAATAGAATCCTGAAGCAGCTTGCAATGGGATCTATGCTTTGCAGCTAAATATAGCAAGGTTAATTACAGAAGGGAGTTTCAGAAACAGAAAGCACTAATCTCACTGAGCAAAAGTTGCTTCACTGGTGGCTCAAAATAATTAGTAATAGGGTCTGATCGCAGAGTTGTTAATGATCACCCTTTATGGAGTGAGGTTAGATATAGGGAAGATATAGATTGTTTATGATTGAAAATCTAGTTTGTCTGCTACTGTTGTAATAAATTATAGCTGCCTGTCACTCCAAGGCAAGTTCTAAGTCATTAATTATGTTTATCAATATATGACTAAGCTTCTTTACATTCAGAATTTGTGATACTGACCAGTCATACAATTCTATATCTGCAGTATTCTCTGACAAGCATTAAACACTAAGAAAAAAGAATATGTCAAGGTAATATGTAAGTGTGTTAGTCAGGGTTACTATTACCTGCACAAACATCATGACCAAGGGGCAAGTTGGGGAGGAAAGAGTTTATTGAGCTGACACTCCATGCTGCTGTTCATCAACAAAGGAAGTCAGGACTGGAACTCAAGCAGGTCAAAGACCAGGAGCTGATGCAGAGGCCATGGAGGAATGCTGCTTACTGACTTGCTGCTCCTGGCTGACTCAGCCTGCTTTCTTATAGAACCCAAGACTACCAGCCCACAGATGGTACCACTCACAAGGGGCCCTCCCCCCTTGATCACTAATTGAGAAAATGCCTTGCACCTGGATCTCATAGAGGCCTTTTTCTCAACTGAAGCTCCTTTCTCTGTGATAACTCCAGCTTGTGTCAAGTTGCGACACTAAACTAGCCAGTACAGTAAGTAAATTTAATAGATGTCTACACGAACCATGGACAGTGATTTTATAACCGTATGAGTCTATTATCTTCATTATGCTTGACTGGGCAATGGCAGTGAGGGCTACTTGAATGAGCATATGCCCTCACTCAAGTGAGTCACAGAATTCCACAAATGCTTACTTGATTCTCATTGTGGAGTGGTCACCTTTGTCTTTATTAACCATTCCTTGAGCATCTCCTCTATGATACGCTTATGTTACAATACATGCATAGATTATAACTAATACACTGCTTTTGTGACCCCTATTTGAAAGTGAGAGAACTAAGACAAAGGAGGTTTAGGGTCTCATGGAAGACACAAAGACCACTAGTGAGCAAAAGGACTTAGATATGAAGTAGAAACCTGATGTGCTCCTCTCTCCAAATGTCTTGTCTTATATTAATTTTGTGTGTGTGTGAATGTCACCTTTCCATTTATCCCATCCACATGAAGTAATTGTATTTATTTTGCTGTTCAAGCTTAGGTGATCTATAAAATATTTGTTTGTTTACCAGAAGCCTGGTTGAGCTCTTGCTTCCATTATGGCTTCTTCAATGAGGAAAATGTATTTAGTAGCCATTCTCCTAGAAAATGATGACGTTCCAGACACACCACATCCACACATAGCACTTCGATATAATATTAAATATTTTTAAACTGGAGGAATTTGAGAAAAAAAGCATTGCAGAAACGTCTGGCCTTCCATTCTGCCTTTCTTCCATGAAGCAGAACATATAACCTGGAGGGGCTTCCAGACTCTCCCTGAAGGAGGTCACAAGAAGGTCTCTTTACTCAGATGAAGAGTTGGGAATCTGAACGACAGGCCTGATGAGTTTCTTTGCAGCAGTTTATTAACATGAGCTCAAAGCTCTGCCCTGTCCCTTCCCTACAACTGCCCATTCTTCAAACCTACCATAAAAATTTGTAGTTCAGGTGTTGCTTGGGGATCATATTTTATCATGAGAGCTTCTACATCATATGGCATTTACATTAACATAAACATATAATTTCCCATTTAGTCAACCTTTTGTTTTAGGAGCCTTAACCATGATTCCAGAAAAAAAATTCCTTCTTGCTACAAATATTTCTAGAAATAGTAACATGACCAGTTACTATTATCAGGTCTAGTGAGGCCCTATAAATTATCTACTAGATCACCTCCATTTTCTTTTTTTTTTTGTTTAGGAAATGATTGACATTTTAGGTAAAGAAATGCCTATTAAATGCTTTTCTTTCTCAAGAACTTTCCTTGTATTTCTAACTGATAAAAGCTTGTAAGTATTTGTAACAGTTAGTATAATGCTTTCATATATGAACATATATATATATATATATACACACACACACACACACACACACACACACATATCCAGTTAATATGAATTACTTCTCACGCTATCATTTTTTTTGTATTGAGAATACTTAAAATCTACTGTTCACTGTTTTCAAAATAGAATATGTCATTGAATAGAGTCAACTCATTCTTTTTTGTCTGACAGAAATGTTCACATTCTTTACCAAGCTCTTGTCTCCAGCTTCTGATAACCACTAGCCTGCTCTTTACTTTTATGCAATAATTATTTATACTCCAAAAATAATGAGACCATGCAGTGTTTTTCTTTCTGTGCCTGACTTCTTTCATTTAACATGATGTCCTCCAAGTCCATTCATAGGATTCATTATTTATCAAGGCCTAGTAAATGTTCCATTACATATGCTCCATAATTGTTTTATTCTTTCATCCATTGACTGACAGGGCCTTAAGTTCCTTTTATGGTATTTACAACATAGTACCAAGTCTGAGTAAATTATAATTGGAAATGTATTGGTTCATGATACTTAGAGGTAGAACATCTAATATCAAGAAACCAGCCTCTTGGATATCATCCCATGGTAGGTGGTAGATAATCAAGATGGCAGGAGAGTGAGTAAAAGGGAGGTACGTGGTACAGGGCTTGATCTAGAGTTACTCTGCCTGCCTGGCCTAATTGCTTTTAATCTGGCCCCACTTCACATCAGTGTTGCAATGGGTATTAGATTCTTACACAAACCTATGGAGAACACATTCAAAGAATGTAGACAGGTTGAGTCTGTATCTTGGCTCATGTAATAATGCTTCACTGAACCTGGGAAAGAAGCTATTTCTTGGACATACAGACTTCATGTCTTTGAATATATATGCCTTGTAGTGAGATTGCTGGATCATATGAGTGTTCTATTTTTAATTTTTCAAAGAGGCTCCATACAACTTTCCCCAATAACTTCACTAATTTATATGCTCATCAACAGTGTTCAATGCTATTCCTTTTTCTGCATCAGCTCCAACATTTACCTTTCAACTCTGTGATAATAGCCATCTTAATAGGTGCAAGATAACAGCTCATTGTGGTTTTAGTTAGCATTTCCTTGGTGATTTGGGAATGTTGAACAGTTTGGGCTTCATATTCTTTTTTGGGGCTTTTGTGTGTCTTCTTTGGAGAAATGTCTATTCAGGCCTCTTTAGAATGAGATTATTTGTTTTCTTACTGATTGGGTGTTTGCCTTCACTCTGAGCACTTATAAACCAGATCAAGTAGCCCTCTGCAGAATGCATTTATGTGATCTATGTGGTAGCATCTTTTTGTTTCTTCCTCTGTGTTGCTCTCTGCTGTGCCTCCTCCAGATTAAAGGAAACTATATTGGTCAGTCTGTTGGTTTCTTGCTCCTGGGTAGGAACATCAATGTGATGTTGGAAAGTGGATGTAAGAGGAGATAGTGAGAAGTTAGGGCAGACTGAATCTCTCCTTTGCAATTCTGCTTCCAGTTGGGCTCCTGTTTCTTTCCCAACTGGAAGCTCTCCGTGAGTTTATTTGCCTTTAGGTAGGCTGAGCTTCTGGGCTTAGTCTCCCTTGTCCTAACATGTGCAAGCCCCTGGGTAAGAGAACATAAAGAAGCTCACATACATCTGAGCAATATGCAAAAATGCAAGACAAAAACATAGTGTATTTTTCTGTTTTGATAAATATGTCTTCAAATGCTATATTTTTTTTTCTAAAAAATCAGTTGCTTGGGAATCCACGGAGTAAACAACAGCTTTCTCTTACTCATTAGGCAAGAGGGTGGGATGTGGATGCAGCTACTCATCCTACTATTCGTCCTGCCAGAACTCCACTGTGTGGGCAGTGGAACAATTCCATGAATGGGATAGAGCATGTTTTCCCCCATCCCAGGGCACTAAAGAGCAGGCACCTGATCTCTCTTTCCTCTTCTCCCTGTAAACAGGTAATTCCTCTTAGCTATCTCAAGGCTCTGTGGCTTTGGGTTGCTCTGGGGAGGGAGAAGATAGGACTAGGGAAAAGGCGTGTTCAGGATATGGTACTACACTGTTCAAGTTGGGACAGGAGCATGGTCTGGAAAGGAATAGTAGCATCTGTGTGTTTATGCTCTCCTGACCCACTTTCTTATCCAGGGAACAAACACAGCTGGTAGGAGCAGGATGAGCTCTTCTAACGTTCTGATGCAGAGCTCCGGTTTCAGAGTGTCACTGATTTTGAAGATCTGTAGCACGGTGTGGTAGTATCTTTCTCATTTTGCTAGTCTCTTGGTTCTATCTCTTTAGCTCCTCACTAATCTGTTCAACTAACACCATGTATTAACTTCTCTTTTTGAAACAACCGGAGACCTTCTCCTCACCCTGACTATGCTCCAATTAATGTAAATTGATTAAAGATATAGAACATAGATTGCAGTCACATTTCCTATTCAGTCAGTTGCTTTCATCTGAGCTAAAGAGAATAAGCCCCGTTCCAAAGACAGATTCCAAAGACTAATACATTTTCTGACGATCTAAGTCCTTTCCTAACACGTGCATTCCAGAAGTCATTTTCCAAAAGGCAATGTATATTTGGCTGTACCTATATCTGCATATGGAGTTATAAGGTAAATAGGACAGATGGAGGAAAAGAGAAGTGGGATATTTCAGCATTCCAGGCAGAGAAGCAAGATAGTGATGGCGATTCAACTCGGTGCTGTGTCTTCCCCAGTATAGAGCTTTGTGACGGCAAGCTGCAGCCTTGGGTCCGCCTCAGCCCTCTCTAACACTTCCCACATTGTATCTCTTTCACATATCACTCTAGCAGGGCAGTGCACTGCGAGCGCTTAAAATAAATCTTACACATATGGTACTTATATAATGAAGACAAAACCTGTGCACTGGGGCTGGGGATATTCACATTTGCTCTCTGGATCACACTCAGGGAGAGAACCTGCCTGAGTTACGTAACAATTCAATTCCTAGGTTGCATTTGTTTGCTTGCTTGTTTTCCTAGAAGGCAGAGGAATTTGATGTACATCAGACTTTTGTGCCTTGCCATTTTCTGCTACGAAATAAGATTTCATGGTTGAAGTATCATGATTTCAGTAATAAAATCTTAAACTCCGTGTTGATGACATAATGTGATATCACCCTTTCTAATTCGTCGCTGGTAACATGGTTGCTAGGAGAAAAATCAAGCATCTACTTGGCATTGTTCTGCTACTTCGGTTGCTATGCTTGTAACTCTCCCACTGCAGCAAGTCTGCTCTGGCAGATGCAGCAGACTGCCACGATTTGGCAGGAGAAAGAAAGGGAAAGTACTTCATTGCCTGATGTTACTAAAATCCACAGCCAACTTTCAATTATCCATGTCATAAATGCAAGGATCTTTTAAATCCAGATCTCTTCAATAAGTTATAATCCAAGATAAGAAAGAAAACAGTGGAGTTTCATTTGACCAAGCGTTATTGTCTTTTCCCTGTATATTTTTCCAGTTAAATTTTCTAAGCTAGAAAAACAAATGAAGCCTTACTACGGTCAGCAGTGCGACTGTTCGGCCTAGAATGAGGAACTCAGCTATCATTCTTTTAAGGACATGGTTATGTGGCCGCCCCTCACAATTTCTAAACTGAAGTTATTTTCCTGGGTAATAAATATAGCAAGAGCAGAAAGAAAATATGCTTTCCAATAGAGGGACAGGCCATTGGAATGGAGAGGAAAGCAGCCAGTCTCCTGCAAAGGCTGAGCAAAGGATTGATCATACCACCTAGGGGCAATAATGCCTGGAACCTACCCAACTGAGGAAAGGGAGACTGAGGACCACTGCAGGTGTCACTAATAGCGTAGCTATATCTGGGAACAGAAGCAGCACATGCAGCCACTAGTGAGGGAGAACTGTTTCTCTCGACTCTCACCCGTGAGCGATTGAGGAAACGTAATAATTCAACTTTACTTTGGATCACTCGATGCTGTCAGAGAAGAGAAAAAAAAAAAAAGCAATATAATTAACCCACAGTGCAACCAAGAGCTGTCACGTTTCTTTCCTTGTCTCCAATAGATTATTCCTTTCTAAATGTTGATATCTCCATTATTCATTTTTCGAGACAAGAACAGCATATGCTTATGAATCAGTAAATCTTGTTAACTTTGAGGGAAGAGGAGAGATATGCATGCGTATATACTAGTAATACCACGATTGCTTGCTTGTTCAGGATGGTTTGTATCCCTTTCCAGTTGGTCTGTGTAGCTCTGTGTTTTTTTGTGTGTTTTTGTTTGTTTGTTTGTTTGTTTGTTTGCTTGACCTGGTACTTAAGCAACTATGCTGTCAGTTACCCACATCCACCAGGGAACTCTTTCTTGGAAAATTCAGGTTAGCCAAGATGTTAGATATTCAAAGAGACACAGGGTTGTTGTTAACCGCTATCACAAGTAAGATTTCAGTGAGTTCTTCAAGGGATTGGATACCTCCTGAGTACGGCTTTTCTAGTCACACTGTCTCACCACGCTGCGGAGTTTCTATTTCCCCTCTTCTCGCACACTTCTTCTCTGCTTCTCTCTCTCGCTGAGCTTCATCGCTCAAATGTACATTTTGAGACGTGGCAACATGCTTCACATGTTCATATGAATTTATTCCTGCCTTGGAAATAATTATAACCCTCCACATGTCAAAAAAAATTATGGGACAGAGTGCTGTTCAGCTTGAGTCGTGTTCCAGCACATGAGGCGATAAAAACGCATTATCTGAAAATTTCTCCATGTAAAATAGATATTTGTGTTCTCACTTGAATTCTTCAGAAGCAGATGGCCACTTTCTTAGTAATAAAAATAATTCTCCTCACTTAAAAGACTTTTATTGGAAAATATATTCACTGGGATTGTGTCATACTGTCACCGTACCATTCCTGTGGGTGACATAGAGCTTATACAATGGAGTTTCATGGAGCTTTTATCAGGAAGGTCCAAACCAACATCTGTACTTGGAATCGCCTTCAAGACACCTCCCAGCGCCTCAGACTTCTTAACAGAATGAGGATTGATTTGTTTATTGGCATTGTCCTGTGTGAAAATGTATTGCTTCTTTTTATGGAACATATTAAAGTGGATGTCACCAAGGTAATATCAAAGCTGGCATTCCAGCTGGACTTTCCTGCCATGTGTGGACAAACTCTCACCTTTTTCACACTTTCTTTCAGAAGCAAATGTGGCGTGCTTGATGGAGGAGTGTATTAATAGTTGAACTGTGAGGTTTTGTGAGCAACTGTAGATACTAGGAGCTCTGTCAGTGTGGTGAAAGTTGACACCTTGAGTTATATTTCCAGTAGAGATGGCCAGTTATACATTATCATGAATAAAACACACATATAGTATGTGTGATATATGCATATATATATGTATGTATATGTATATTTATATGTATATGTATGCTTAGTAAGTGCTCAGCAAATAAAAATGTAAAAATGTGAGAAGAGAATAAAGTTTCCAAAGGGTAACTTGAACCATCTAACTTGAACCAAGAAGACTCTCAGTTGATAGGTTAAGTTTTTCCTTGCTGTGACAAAATATCTATGATAAGTAATTTAATAGGAAGTATTTATTTTCCCTTGGCACTTTGGAAGTATGAGTTCCTGGTCACCTGACTTCCTCACTTTGACCTGAGCAACCAAGAGCATCATAGCAGAAAGGACATGAGGGAACAAAGCTGTGGGGAGCATGGTAGTCAGGAAACAAAGAGCAAGGCAGAAGACACTTTCTCAAGATCAACATCCAGTAGCCTATTCCCTTCCACTAAGCGTCGCCTCAAATAAATCACTTCTGTCCGTTATGTGCTACGCCTTAGTTTCCACCAACTTCCAATAATGCCATGAAGTTGTGAGTTTGTCAACGGATTAATCTACTGGTTGATATCAAAATCATGTTGATCCAGTCATTCCACAAAGTCAACGCAGGGCAACCAAGCATTTATTTAACACATAAACCTTTGGAGTCATTTTATAATCAAGCTATAATTATTGATAATTTGAAGCATTTCTGGAATGAAAGAAGTAGCCAAATAAATCAATAGTGAAGTATGCCTAGCCTTTAACTCATAATAGAAAGTTAAGTTTCTTTTGTTATTTATATTTTAAACAAGAAATATACATTCAAAATAGCTTGCTCTCAAATGTCATTATTCTGTCTACCAATTTCTGTCATTAGTTGTCTCCTACTATAGGAACATTTGAAAGAACTTGGTCTTACAGGAGATACCTCATAGGTTGAATTCCTATTCTACTACCTAGTGAATGTCTTCACTTTGTGCTTGTCTGCTGGGAGAATGGTTCTCCTACTCTTCAGGAATTACTGTGGGAGTCACTGCACCCTTGTTAAAAATGACAAGGAAAACTTCTCATTTCAGTAGAGGGAAAGAGAGACTTGCAGTAGGGGTGGGAGATTAGACAACTTTTCTGAAACAAAACACTGGTGGAGTTTTGAAGGCTGAAGAGAGAGCTAACGGAATAATTGATGATGAAAGAGGTCAGCACAAGTGGCCACCTATATTTGCTAATTAGGAGACTCCAGCACTGTTCGGAGACTTGGAAAATTGGCAGCAGATTGATGAATACCTTTCAAAGTGAAGGTCTGCAGGTCCTTGGTAAGGACATGTCTTGTCTGTAGAAGGTTTCCATCTCAAAGATGCACAAGTAGAGTTTACGGGTGCAAATTTTCTAAAACTAGACACTGTAGGTAAAGGGAATCAGAAGAAACCTATTGAGAGGTGGTCCAGTGGAAAGGAGAGTGGGTTTTCAGGTTACCCTTCCCTTTTGTTGTGTCTGGTTGGTGGTACCTCACACTCAACATCCCCATCTTACACAGGGCATCTATTCAGCTGACCACAGACTGCCCAATCTCTTTGGATTCCTTCTCAAATTACAAAATTTTCCTTTTCTTTTTTTTTTTCTTCCTATTTTAATCTGTCTCCTTGACACATTAACAGACATGTGACTGGCCTGTCTCTAAAGAACCTTCTGTGTCCTTAAGGGTGGGGGAAAATGCCTCGTATTACTTAAGAGTCTGAGATTTTGTGTAGACATAAAATAGGACTGCCATTAGCTCAATAGCAATCTTGTCCTGTGAATCATAGCTCACCCTGAAAGATGTTCTCACTGACCTCAAAGTGCTTTCTAGGATGACTCCTCTCAGTAGACTGTTCTGACTAACGTGGCCACACGTTATACTATCTACTCTCTCGACCTTTTTTTTTTCTTCCTTTAACAGTCTCATCCCAACAAAAGTTTCAACCAAACCAAACATTTAAAGAAAGTGGGATTATTAGTAACTTACTAGTTTCTAAGTTAAACATTTTCAACAGGTCATTGTTTGTAATGGGAAAGTAAAGCAACTCAAACTTAGAGCAAAAGAACTTTGGCTATGGGTATAAATTTCCTCTGAATATTATTCATTAGTTCATATGGAAAGTCTGTTAACTTTCTATAGCATTTAAACAAAAATATATGTCACATACACGGAAGCAGATGAAGTGCCTGAATCTTGGAATTTAAAGACTGATAGGAAAAAACAGCTTTGAAGGTTTTTTTTTCAATCCTGTAGAATGGATTTTGTAGACTCTTTTCTTATAGTAACAGTAGACTAAAAATAGAACTAGAGTATGTGGGTAGGTGTCACAGATGCTGTACTTCTAGTCTATCTGTTTTAGTTACATTGATTTAGAATTCTACCTACGATACCCATAAGTAGCAATCAGTTACCTATTTCTTTGGTCCTAGCTTTTGTGAGTCTTTGTATGTCAAAGGTCTGTGCCCAAGTGTTTCTTCTACTGCTTAATTTTGCCATATTGATGGTAGGCATTAATAAAGAGCTTGGAAATGAATTCTCATATCCCATTTTGACTTGTAGTATCTTTGAAGACCTGATATTTCTCTCTTATTTTCATTGACTCTGTACCTTAATTAAGGGCAGTTATTCCTATAAAAGTATGTGCATGTGTTCCTGTTTTCTAAAATGCTTTCCAAATGGAAAGCTCTACCTAATAGTCTGTATGATTTCCCTGTGTTTTATGGGAAATGTGCGAATCATTGATGTTCAAATATTTAAGGTGAGGTATACAGTTATATTAGGACATGGGCTAACTAGTTACTTGGGTCTGAGGCTGACTGTCAGCGTGGCTCATAGCTTTTATAATTTTATGAAGTAGCTCTCTTCTCTCATCCTAGAAGAATTATTGTAGAGGCTGGATGTGGTGATGCAGATAAAACTCTTAGGACAGTGCCTGGCATGCAGCACTCACTCTCAACCAAACAACAAAATCTCAAGGAAGATAGTTATTTAACTTGAAGCTGCCTACATTATATTAACCCTACATATACTTGATCACAAGACAAAAGCCATCATTTAATATTTCCTGTCCCTAGTCACATGATGTTCAAATTGTGACAGTACCATAGAGATTGTTAGAGCAATTCATATTATTTTCACAAAACTCTCTTTTCTAGTTAAGACAGATTGCCCAAGGACAGAACAAGGTAATCTCACTGTCAGAATTACAAGACCCTATCTCATTAAGTGGAAGTTTCCTAAACTTGTTATATAAAGAACATGCTCTTAAAGTACTGTGGGTACTTTCCTTAGAAATAAGATTAGATTTAGACTTTTCTGTGTTCATCTTCCTTCACAGTTGCTTTGGGATCAATTAAGATGAGTGTGCCTCTTCACAGAAGAAACATGTGAATTCTTTATATACAAATGAAAAGATGCTCAACATTACTAATAATCAGGAAAGCATACACTAATAAATAAATAATAATAAAGGAGGCAAGGATACCCCACCCACTGAATGTCTGAATAGAACTGCCTACACCCTGTGTTGTTTAAGACATGAAGCCACTGAAATACATAGGTAATAGGATTATAAATGCTCCTACAGTCAATTATGAAAACTGTCAGTTTCTTGGAGAGTTATGCATACACTCACCATTGGACCTAGCTGGACTAGTCATTCTTCTCCTTACGCTGACAAAATATAGGACCCAAGCAACCTAAGGAAGGGAAAGCTTATTTGGATCACAGTTTGAGGGCATAGTCTGTCACTGTGGGACAACAATTGGGTCAGGACTGTGCTAACATCGAGTCCACAGTCAGGAAGCAGAGAGCTGAATGCTACTGCCTAGCAGACCTTTCTGGAAACGCCCTCACAGATACATTTCCATGACAATTCTAAAGCTGAGGATTGACCTAATCATTCCTGTAATTTTACTCTTAAATGTATATCCAAGAGAAATAAAAGCTTATGTTCACACAAAGGACTCTATACAAATATCCATTGCATCAGTGTCGCTATAAGGAATACAAATAAAAACTTCTGCTTGGTGTAGTTAACCAAGGCTGAGCCCTAATTTGAATGTTTCACTATTCTTTCTGTCTTCCTTCTGTCTGTAGTTTCTAGTCTATGTGGCCAGTCTGCTGTGTGTCTGATCTGTCTGTCTTTGATGCCTATCAGTTGTGCCTTTCCCTAAAAGAGAGCATTGCTCTGTATTTATTGAGCAGGGAAGAAAACACAGTATAAGAAAGGAAAAAAACATTCTTCACAAAAAAAATTAGAACAGATTTTTACAAAGGAAGAAGTGACTTTGCTGACCCGCTGACCTGCTGACCCACTGACCCAGAACAGCATCATCTCTCCACATGCTGCTTCCTACATTTATGGAATAGTTATGTTTTTGAGGTTGCTGTCAACCTGTTGGCTGTTTATAACAAATGATATCTCTCTCTCTCTCTCTCTCTCTCTCTCTCTCTCTCTCTCTCTCTCTCTCACACACACACACACACACACATGCACACATGCACACATGAATGCACAATTTTGGGTCCAGAGTAAGGAAAAGTATATAATTTAAGATTCAATCTATGTTCTTACCTTAAGGTTGGAAAAACCGATTACATGGGAAATCCAAGGCATGGTAAGCTTTTTGCATTGTTTCCTTTAAGACTGGTTAAACATAAATGGGCTGAATATATAATAGGACAGTAAGTAAATGCATGGTCTTCTGTGATCTCAAAGTATATTAGTGACTGAGCCACAAGGTCTGGTAAATGTTTAGCCTTGAACTTCAAGAGCAATAGATACTTTCAGGAAGAAGAAAGCAATGACAACGTATCACCATAGTCTATAACATACCTTTTAATAATGTCTAAAAACTAGACAGAGTTTATCAATAGATGAGTGTGTACACTATGTTTATGTGGTTCATACTACAAAGAGCAGAAAATGGGAATAAAGCTGAAACCTGTTATAAGCAATGAGAAAACAAAAGCAAAAGAGCCTGAATAAAATGGCTAGTTACCATACAACTTTGTTTCTACAAAGTGTTTTGTAAAAGGTGAACCTATACAGAAAACAAACTACTAATTTTCTGAAACTAGAGCTAACCATTTATTATAATATAAAGAAAGCATTTAGCCAATGTTGTATATCCTGATTATGGAGACACTGATTGAATGGACTGAATTGAATTGAGAACTGATTTTTGTTGTATATAAGTTATCTCATGATTATCTAGAATATATGAATAAATGGTGAATAACAAACTCAGAATATAATAGTCTGTTTGAGTTCATAATTAAAGTTGAGAGAGAAAAACGAGAATAAATAGGACATGTAAGGAACAGACTTACACCATTCCAGATTTGTGTAATTCTAGCTTAACTAATGATCACATCTAGCCCTGTGAGTACTCAACACTTAGCCATTTCCTTTAACACAGCTTTTTTTTTTCCTAGTCTTCAAGCCCTAATAGCTATTATTGATTCTAAATAATATTGTATTGAAGTAGGAGGTAGTAAACTACTGTGGGTTTCCTTTTATGAAATAGAAATTCAAAATATGGTAAAGAATTATCTACCACCATTATGGACACAAACTCAGTCATATGTGGATGCGTTGCTACACCAAATGTAACTCCTTTATAAATCAGTGTCATTGACTGTATCACCTGGTTGTGTCTTCAGTGTCCAGGATCTGTCATACAAAGAATACCCTGTTCCTTCTCACTTCTAGATTAGTAACTTGAGAGCTTGAGTACTAGGCATAGCAATGCAAAGGAAAATGACTTAGGTACTGAGCTTCAAGACGCTTTCTATGTGGGCACTGTAGAGATGGCTCAGCACTTAAAGCAATTGTAGCATGTACATGAGGACTGGTGTTGACTCCCAGCACCCATGAATATGCTAGGTAACCTTAGTGACACTCCTGGGAGACAAAGACAGGGATCCCAAGAGTAAGCTAGATATTAAGTCTATCCATATTGATGAACTCCCAGTTTGGCTACAAGAACCTTCCTAAATGATTAAGGTAGGTAAGCAATGGAGGATGGTTCCCAACATCAAACTCAGCCCTCCACATGCATGTCCAGACATGAGCACATGTACTCACACACATAATGTACTCATACACATGCAAAAGTATCCATGCATAGGGGAACACTGAATATATACAAATAAGCAAGTGTGTGTGTGCGCGCGCTGACACCAGGATATGAACCAGTTCCTCTAACAGCTCTACATACTGAGTGCAAAACCCTAAAGTTTCCATTCAGCAGGTAGTTTGTCCACAGAGTCATTCGTTCATTCTGCAATGAAGCATTTTTGTTTTAATGCAGGTCAACCTCCATGTTACACAGATAAGCAGAATCAGTGGTCATGCATCAAATGAAAGGTCCATCTTGTGTCCTTACATTGATTTTTATACCTGTGTGGTAGGGAATATATGAGAATGTGATAATGAACCATGAAATGTGCTAATAGTGCTAACAGCGAGCCATAGGTCCAGTGGGTCCTCGGAGGGTGTGTTACAGAATTTGTTGGTCAAGATTTCCCAAAGTATTCCATTGAGTTTGTCTCACTTTACCTTGAGGCCAAAGCTGGGTACTGACTCCAAGTTACACTCCAACTCATAACTCACATGCCTGATATTTCCTTTCTTTCTTGTTTACTGTATTTTGTGTTCAAGAGATTGTAGCAGATACAAATTTTGGCCCTGTCAGATTTCTTACTGCTTCCCCCTAAGCTCCTCTAGTTTGAAGTTAGAGTTGGCAGTTACCTCCCCAGTATCGGCTCCTCTCATTTTTATCCTGCATTGTGCTTGATTTGAAAAACCTATCCTCATATTATTACCATCTATAAAATTATGATAGTAAAGATCTAAACCCATTTGAACTGACTAAAATATGTATCTTAGTTGAATTTCTTATGGGCTTCCGAATCACACTTATGCCAAGTGCTACATTTTAAATGCAGCTAAGAGCTTTTCAATGTGAGGGTTCTATATTAAATAAGTTGAACATTTTTTAAAAAATAAGTTAAGGATCATAATCTCTGGCTTGTGAGTAATTGGAGTATTGGCTCATTCAGAGGTTCTTCAGCATCCTCTTTGAGGAACAGGTGAGTGAGATTATGATGTGAACATTTCTTCTGCATGGCCCCTCTTTGCCTTTCTCTGACGCTGTCGATATACCCACTTGATCAAGATTTTTGGATTCACCTTCTCCTTGCATTTTCCTCAAACGTCTCTTTCTTGCCTCCTCTCTGGAATTTGTGGTTATCACAAACAGCAGAAGTTTGTTGCTCCCCCCATGAGAGTCTCAGGCCTGTACACCAGGATGGTGGTGCAGTTGTTTTAATCTGTTGCAAGAGGCCTAGGCTGGCTGAGCATCCAATGGGAAAGCTAAGGGAAGTGGTCAGAGGGCATGGCCGGTGTAACACTTACTTCAAGGGCACCAACTCCCCAATCTCAAATAGTGTGTGGATTTATTTAAAGTATGAATTCAATATTACAATAGAAGAGGAAGTTCTAGTGGAAATATTGTACCAAGGAAACCCAAGAGCTTGTAATTTTTGTGTTGCATGACACTCTTCCTTGGAGTACATGAACAAATGTCTACTCACTCCAAAAAGGAAGTCATCAACAAAGGGACGATACTACAAAAGTCTAATGTGGTGAATGAATGAGCTTATTGGAGTTTACTTACAGCAGCATGAGTGAGGGCTGCTTACAGAAGCAGAAACGACTTAAGGGCAGCTGCATCAGAGATAGCCCACCCAACACTGTGGGTAGAGCTAACAAAGGCAGAAAGCACAGAGCACACTGCACATCTTGCAGACGGTTCTACATGTGAAGAATATCCCTTCCAGGCAACTCATCAGATCTCTGCCTCTTCTAAGCAGCAATATGATCTGAGAGTGTCTTTCAGTATCTTTTCTGCTTATATAAGCTTGGGGATGGGAGAATCTAGTGCATATGTCGAATTTCAAAGACCTCTTGATGCTTCTGAGTTGTTTACTTTCTGATTCTCAAGAAGCCTCTCTTTAGAATATCCTAGGTCTTAAAGAGTTTTCTTCTAGGATAGATTGTATTAGCATGGAGGATATTAATATGCAACATCTTTCTAAAAATTTCTTTTACCTTTTTAAATAATATATCATTTTCCCTCTTTCTTTCCTCACTTCAAACCCTCACTTATACTTTCTCTTTTCAAATCCATGACCTCTTTTTTTATTTACTGTTGCTATATACATATATACACATATACATATAATAAATGTATATATGAACATATATTTTTTTTTCTAAGTACAAATTATTCAGTCTGTGCAATGTTACTTCTAAGTATGCTTTCCATACACCCATAAAGTCTCATCACCATGGTTGCGTAATACTAGCTAAATAATAACAATAACAATAGACATGTTCACATGGATATGGAAAGCCCAGGAAACCTTAAGCCTACACCAAGTAATTGGGGTCAACTGCAGAATGCTGACATCAACATCTTTTTAAAGTTTTAAATGTTTTAGCTTTGTGAGGATTTTACACATCCATAGACTGTAGCTAGAGTGCTTATGCCATTCTCTCTCCCACCTCCACCTCTTCTCTCTCTTTTCACAACTCCCTCCAAGATTCCTGACCTTTTCGGTACTTGTTGCCCAAACACACACATACCTACACACACACTGCTGAATCCACTTAGTGTTGCTCATATGTATGTGTGTCCAGGGCTTCCTACTTGGGGTTGGATAACCTATCAGTGCAATTGATTCTGAGAAAAATTAATCGCCCCTCCTCTCAGCAGCCATTACCTACCTGGAGTTCTTCATCTGTGCTAAGGCCTTGTCAGCTTGTGTAGTCATTAATCAGGTTTTGATTAGGGAGCCATATCATTCAGGTTTTATAGGTGTAGCCTCCCTGTTATGTCCGAAAGACATTATCTCATAGGAGGTATTCTGATCCTCTGGCTTTTACAAAATATCTGCCACCTCTTCTGCCATGTTTTTTTGGAGTCTGTTTGTTTCTTGTTTTGTTGTGGTTGTTATTGTTATTTCTGCCATAGGTGTAGGGACTGCACTGTAGATGTACCAGCTGTGCTCCTTTGTAGTAGCTTAATATACTGCAAAAAGACGCTTCTTTGACAAGAAGAGGTAGCTATACTTATTTGTGGATATAAGGGTAGTTATTTATAATGATACAGTTAGAAGCAATAGTGGTTTAAGAAAATGTCAATATTACAGTCCTCTAGGATCTATCTCTCCAAATATGGGTAGTTGACCATGTTTACGATAGCAGGTCAAAGTTCCCTCCTACTGAGGGGGCCTTAAGTCTGAGTAGGCAACTATTGGTTAATCCCCAAGATGTAGGTGCTACTATTTTACCAACTAGAGATATTGTTCCAGACCAGTCATTATTGTGGTCCATCAGCTTTTCAGCTAAGTAAGACTACTGATTACTCTTCTCCCTTGGCACCCTGCACAGTACTTTCCAATATTCTGAGAAAAAACCCTCAGAAAAGAGACTTCCGAGTCAATAACAGCTCAATTCCTCCAAGTTCTGTGTCTTAGGTGTGTTGTATCTCCAGCGATAGGGTATACCATTCAAGTTCTGGGAGTTACAAAAGGGAAATGGTAGCAGCCTATACTGTTTTCTGGGTCTCTTGAACTCCTTTGCCCAATGAATAGGAAATCATTTTCCCTGGCTTGATCCTGAGATATTTGTTAGATAGCCCATGACTCCTGGAGAAAGCATTATCACCCAGTGTGGCATAATTCCATTTAAATTACATACATATAGGCATATAAACACATACATACTACATGTTTAATTAATAAAATAATATTTCCTCCTATTCCCTATGATTTTCCTATGTCCCTACATAATTTTGATCTCTGCCTTTTGTCCCCTTCACTGTTGCTTTCCCTCCCTGGCACCTGTTTAATTCTTATTTGCTCAGCTCCTTCTTTATACCACCTGCATCCTACTTACCCTATGTCTAGAGTCCCTTCCTGCCCCCTTTCCCCATAGCTCTTTCTACTTCTGCTTCTGCAGTTCCTTTATATGATATATTCAAATCTAAGGACTTGGAGCTGGGACACCATGAGGTCTTTGTCATTCTGGGTCTGAGCTACATCACAAAGCATTTTTTTTCAGATCCGTACATTTTCTTTGAAATGCATATGTCAGGGAGGTAGGGCGGATCAAGATGGAAATTTTTATTAGTGTGAAACTTTAGATGTCGGGGATCTGCTCTTGTCCAATAGTATTAGGTAATAAGGTAGTGCTTAGCTCACAGATGCCCACTATGACCACACTTGAACAGGAAAGCAAGTGAGACCTGCCTGAGACAAAACAGCCACAAGTCCTGGCTGCTGAGCTGTGCTATGACTTTTAAAAAGTTTCCCAGTTTTAGTCAAACTATTTTATTCAGCCATAAAATTAGTCGTAGGAATTATACCACTTTCCTACTGAAGATAGGGATCAAATGAGATTGCATGTATTAAACTGTCGGATAGATCTAGTTCACAAATACCATTAATTGGTTGGGGAACGGAAGGGGAATTTTTAGAAATGAGGAAGATATGGCTCTGAGCTTATTAAATGTAATATCAATATTTGTCTGAATTTCACGGTGTCACAAATGATTCCACTACTTTTTAGTTGATTCACAGATTACATTTACTGGAGCATCATATGCAGTATTTTATTAACTCAGGACAAGATAATAAATGTTTGCATTGTATTTATTGGTACCAAGCATACCATTTAGATTTAATCTCGAGTTATCGGAAAACTAGGAGAGGAATGGCATTTTTAAAAAAATAGCCAATTTGTTTTTTTCTCACATAAAGCACAGGGAAGCTCTATGGTGATCAGGAATGAATGAATTCCTTCTGACTTGTATTCTGGATCCAGGACTATTCCAGTTCCAGCTATCATGTATACATCCTATCTGGCAACACTGACAGGCTGTGCAATCTCCAATAGTCCCCTGTTGATCTTCCATATCAGGACTCAAATTCTATGACATTAGCCTAAATAAAGGGCAGAAAATTCAGTTTTCATTACAGGAAGCCATGTACTTTTAAGATTCTATCATGAGAACAAAGAGAAAGCAAATACTGCAGGAAAACAGTCCTTTCTACAACAGAGATTAGAGAACACTTCTCAATCACCAGTAGGCAGTAACACATCTATGCAGTCCAGAATCCTCTTTGAAGTTACCACTAGCTGCAGAGTTGATTTCCTGGATATTACCCATGTGCCAGATACGACATTGGACATAAAAAGGAAGGAGACATCCTTTCTCCTTAGAAGCTATGATCAATGAAACAATAATAAAAATAAGAATTTCCAAAATGAGATGACATAGAAAAAATAATTTTATATGCATGTGAGAAGGGAAAGCAAAAATTGTGGGATTCTTAGCTACAGTCTGGATTTGCTGTAGTCATGCATGGAATGTTGCCCAAGGAACCTAGGGAAATTCTCTGAAACTAAAGTGTTTCAATTCCTGAACAAGGGGGTGCTTTAAACATTGGGAAGTTGTAATTGAGAGCCAAATGTGGATCATAACTTAATTTCTCATAGAAATATACACTCAGTGCATTGAGATTGAATGGGATAAGATAGATAAAGGTACACACATTCTTTATGTAATATTAGCTTGCTTTGAATGGATTCAATTATTTATATAGTTTTGGCTTCAGTAGGATAAGTAGACATTGTAGCAAGGTTCTCTTTCCTGGGGAATTCAGGAATTGAAGCCCTTGGCGGAGATGGGAGGACAGTTCCTTTCTTCTGTCTTCCCTGCTCTACAGCAGGCTCTGACCCACCTCCCTTCTGAAGGCAGAAGAGTATGTATGGAAAAGAATAGAATCAGGCAAGGTTGGAGGTGAGGTGAGAGGAACAGTTTTCACCCACTTAAAATGACGAGAATGAAATTACAGCTCTTCAGAGAGGACCAGGAACACATTTCTCCTCTCTCTCCACCCCTCTCCACCCTCTTCCCTTCAACCAAGGCTCAGAAAGCTTTCTTCTCTCCACACTACTTTTAATGCTTGAGAGTAAAAATGGAGGGAGTGTCTCAAGTCATCCACACAGCTTTAAACAGTATCATTTAAAACTGCGATATAAAAATAAAGGGCTATACTTAAAAATATTTTCTAAGGTCTATTTTTGACCAAATGTTCTTTTGTGGTTGGCTTCTCTTTTTCTTATTGACACTTCTCCCTGCTCTGGCTTCAAATCGATTTAAAAAGTGATCAGAAGAGATGGCTTAATGCATAGCATGTCATCACAGGGCCAAACAAAGCTTAATAAGAAAGCTTTGTTTCAAGCCACAGATGTGGTCCAGCTGTGACCGTCCCTTAAGAAGTGAGAAGTTATTGGATGGAAACCTATTCATTTCTCATGTTCTGAAAAATAACATAAAATGATGCTTGGCTCATTTCTTGTTTTCTGTCATCTTTTTATTCATCCCCTTAGGCTCTGGATTAAGAAGTGAGTTGTAGTGATAAAATTTTGGTGTGCTCTGTATTGTTTTTTAAAACGTGGGAAATGTGAATGATCTATTTTGTATAACCTTTCTCCAGTCATATAAACTCAAAGTTACAAGTGTCTTCAATCTCCTGACCTCTCCTATCTGAGCTGAACACACAAGTGTTATTATTGCTGATAGGTGTCTTTATATTTACATACTTTTATGCATTTATTCTAGAGTAAATTGCATATAAATTTAATTTAAGATTTTCTGAGATTGGGTATGCAATAGATACCTTGACCCTGAATTTCTCAACAACAAAAACCTCTTAAGACATATTAAGAATATCTAGGATTTTTCTGACATAAACTATTCTTTCCCATTCTTTTCAAATATGTCTATAGCACTCACTTTTAAAAGCAATACTGCAAAACTAAGCATAGTGCCTTTATTCCCAACCCTGATCATAGCCATTTTCCCCATGTGCTTGGAAAGGAAGAACCCAGCCTAGTAGGGCAACAAATTCATGAACATAATTATTTATTAAAAGATAGCAAACATCTTGAGATACCACTTAAGTTTCAGACCAAGGGATTTTCTGCAACTGAGTTCAGTATTTCCCTACCAGTGGAATGCTGAAATGTGCATTTGTTTTTGTTGATTGTGTAAAGGGCTTCAGAGAGCTGGTTTATATCACTGATGGTACATTAGAAGTCCACGAGGGTAAAAGATAGATTGCCCACTGGGATAGCTCATTGAAAGGGGAAAACCATCTCCAGGCATGGTAGCATAGGTCTTTAATACCCTCACCCAGAAGGCATAAGCAGGCAGATCCCTGTCAGTTTGAGACCAGCCTGGTCTGCATAGCAAATTCCAGGACAGCCCAGGTTTCAGACTGAGGCACTGTCTCAAAAACATAAAATGAACAAATAAACAAGGAAGGAAACTCACAAACAGGAGAACACATCAACATTTCTCTACCTGTGCAGAGAGGACTGAAACCTGTGGTTTTATGCTATCACTCATACATCCAATGATAAGGAGCTGATGCAAAAGTTCACTGGGCTTCCTTTCTCTCTCTCTCTCTCTCTCTCTCTCTCTCTCTCTCTCTCTCTCTCCCCTCTCTCTGTCTCTCTCTATTTCTCTCTCCCTCTGTCTCTCTCTCTTTCTCTCTCTCCTCTCTCTGTCTCTCTGTCTCTCTGTCTCTCTCTCTCTCTCTCTCTCTCTCTCTCTCTCTGTCTCTCTCTCTCTCCCTTCTCTTCTCTCCCTCTCTCCAATCCTCTGCAAATGAATTGCCAATCTCTTCACCTGAGTTCAAGCCTCTGGTTTCTCACCCTTAGCTTTCACATCTGACATTAGCCCTACTTGAAGAACAAAAGGGTAAGCTGTTACAAACTGAAGTTATCTCACCGTTCTACCACAAACAAAGCTAACCCATCTGCGTCCACACCCAGCCTTTCATCTTTCCCAAACTCTCCTTTATCAGGAGCTGATCCTTCTGTGCATCCAATTCTATGTCTGTGCACAGAAAGTTCTCCTCTCTCCTGATTTACAAGCTTCTCTATAATTCTTCATGTCATACCTAAACACACTCAATATTTTTTCTATTGTAGAAATTCCATGTCCCACTCCCTTCGCATTGATTATAAAAATCTAATTAAGTACTTAGTGTATGGTAGACATATTCTACGGCCATTGTTCCATGAATATGTTGAGAGCAGGATGCAAGGGATCCCACCAAGATATTACTGATCTGGAAGGTTCCACATTGCTGCTACTGATAGAGATTGAACCATGGTTGTGGGGGAAGGGGGTGCAGAGGGAGGTTATTGGCACAGTTCTTTCTGTTTCATTGGTTTTCCTTGGGAGACTGAGTTAAGGTTGTGGGAATGAACAGACCATATATTTGGTGGATTAAGTAATAGAATAGGAACTGATAATTGATTAAATGTGGACATATTACAAAGATGACATCTTGTTGGTGATAAAAAGGACCTTTCATTGCTACCAATTACAGAAGGAGGAACTGGATCAAGAGGGAGGGCAAGGAGTTCCTTTTCAGATAGGTTGGGCTTGAAATATCTGAATTTGGGGAGCTCAGATGTAGGTGTGTAGTAATGCAGACAATAGTCACAAACAGAAAGAACCAATGTAAGACTTCAGTTGTTTCTTTGGACACAGTTTCTCTCCACTAATCCCCACACTCAAGACTCCAGACTGCGCACACACAGCATCATTCAGTTTGTCAGCTGGTTAGCAATAGGATTTTCCTCCCACGTGTTTTGAGAGTGCCAAAGCAGAGTCCGCAGATAGTCTGCTTTCGTTCCTGCATACTGCCAAGGACAAGATTACTATAATTTGGCTTTTTCCATACTTTTCATTGTTCTGAAATTCCTCTATCACTCATTCACTTAAGCTTTGATAGCAGGTTCTGTAAGCAAGTCTGTCCATTCAATTGGCATTCTAAATGAAAGTGTGAAGTCAAAACAAATGCTTCATTTCTGTTACTCTTTCTAGAATAACTTTAAAAATTGAGTCCAGTCAAGATTCTTAATAAGAGAACTGAGAATATGTACAATACCTTTTATTAATATTATTGAGATTCTGCTAATCACTTAGAAGCTTGTGGTGATAATTACAGTCGCTATCCATAGTCGATATTTTCATTCTCATTGTACAGATAAATGGAGGAGGCTGTGAGAAACTGGATTCCTAATGGAATGGCCCAGAGCCAGTTTATGACTGAACTGCTGATTCTGAACCCTGGATACCCAGTAGGATCACCTGGGGGTGAGGGACTTTAGAAATTCTGCTGCTTAGGCTGAACTCCATTCAGATAACAGCAGCCTAAAGACTGGGCAATGGCACTAATGCACATACATTTTAACGATTCCCAGTTGTAACAGTATTCAGTCAAAGTCGAAAAATATTAGTTTGCTACTAAAACATGGGATCTTTTATCATTTCTTCCCAAAACAAACAAACAAAAAAACAAACCATAGTTTCATTCCATGTTCCAGCAGGACCCTTAAGAAAGAAACATCATAAACATTTTAAATGTCTTCTTGACAGACAAATATTCTTCACAAATATTTGTCGTGT
This sequence comes from Uromys caudimaculatus, assembly GCA_028551405.1. NCBI lineage: Eukaryota > Metazoa > Chordata > Mammalia > Rodentia > Muridae > Uromys > Uromys caudimaculatus. Next base: position 16,955,648 of record CM052709.1, read on the forward strand.
GTGTGCCAGGGCCCGTATGTGAAAGTTAGATGACAATCTGTGGAAATGAGGTCTCTTCTTCCACCTTGTGGGTTACAGGAATCGAACTCAGGTTCTCACTCTCAATAGCAAGAGCCTTTAACCCCCTGCACCATCTCATTGGCGTAGAAAGCAACAATTTTTTTGAAAAAAAAATTATAAATTATATTCTGATCATGTATGTGCCCTCCACCAACTGTTCCCAGATCCTTTCCACCTCCCACCTACCCAACTCAATGTCCTTTCTTTCTCTCTCTTAAAAAAAACAACAAAACAACAACACATAAATACATATACACAGAAAGAGAGAGAGAGAGAGAGAGAGAGAGAGAGAGCGCACAGGCAAAAGACCAATAAGATAAAAGGTACACAAAGCAATGTGAAACAGGTTCTACAAAAATATGACTGGGTTTACTTTGCATTGGCTTATTTCTCCTGGGCATGGGAATCTGTCCTTAAGTGTGAGATTACATCGGAGAAAACTAAGTTTTCCTTTGCAAGCAGGTATTAATTGCAGATAGCATCTTGGTTAGAGGTGGGGTCGCAGGTTCGCTTCCCCTCTCAGTACCTAGACCCTTTCTGGCTTGAACCTGTAGAGACCCGTGTGTGCTGCCACAGTCACCATGAATTCATATGTGTGTCTGTCTTATCGTGTGTGAAAGAGACAGCTTCCTCGGAGTCATCGATCACCTCTTAGATCTTACAGGATTTCCACCTCCTCTTAGGCATAGATCCCTGAGCTCTGAAGGAGGGGTTTAATGAAGACATTCCAGTTAGGGCTGAGTGCTCCAAAGTCTGTTCACACTCTGCATATTGTCCAGATGTGGGTCTCTATGTTAATTCCCATCTACTACAAGAAGAAGCCTCCGATGGTAACTGGGTGAGGCACTGATTTATGGATATAACAGAATATCATTAGGAGTCACTTTATTGCCAGACCCCTTTAGCAGAGCAATAGTATTTGGTTTAGGGAGCAACTTTGTTCTGTTTATTTTTGAGATTATAACTTAATTCCTTTTCTTCTCCAATCTTTTCCATATAGCCCTTCTTGCTCTCCTTTGAATTCATGGCCTCTTTTTTCCATTAATTGTTATCACAAGTATAGATGTATTTGATTGTAGCTTGCATGTATGTTTTCAGGACTGGCCATTTGCCACTGGATAACTGATGGGTGTGTCATTCCCTAGGGAGGAGCACCTGTCCCGCTCCCAGCGTTGCTCAGTTGCCTATTGCTCTTTGTATAGATTTTTCTTCTACTTTGTGTAAGGTTGAGGTCCCATGGCTTTTCAGCATCTAGTTTGGCATCTTTGTTGCTATCATCCTTGTTCAGCTCATGAGAGAACAACTTTCATTTGCATCCTTATTATCCCTGGTTGTAAGTGATCACACATAATGTTTACAAGCTCTAAGGGAGTATCTGAGCAAGCATGTGAACCCACTAACAAATGATTTCCTCTACAGACACAGAATTCAGGGTAAATCCATTCCTAGACTTATCTTAGACCCTATAAGACATTTTGAAGATTTTAAATTACTATTTCATTTTGAGTTAAACTGTGGTCTCATTTAGAAAGTAACCTTCACTTCATTTCATCTTAAATAAGACTGATATTTTCCCAAACTCGGAAACAATAGGCTATAATGTGGCACCTGATGGGTTTGATACACAAATGTGTGGACTCCCCAAAGACTTATTTTTAAAAATTAGATTTTTCTGTTTTATGTGATAATCCTTCCAAAGTCTTCAAATTATGAGCATTTTTTTTTTTGAGGCACTTATTTTTGACATTTATGAAACAAGTTTTTATCTCTGTTCACATCTATCTGGCATCTTTTTTTTTTTTAGTAGCAATGCCTTTTTTTAAAATATGAAATTACAAGAACTAGCAAAGAAGGTATTCAAGATGCTTATAATTAACACTACTTCTTCCAGTCATTCACCCAATTATTTTGTGTTATTATTAACTCTCTTGCAGTTTTGTACATGTAGATCTTGTCTTCTGGCAGGGATCTTCATTATGCATAAAATAATGCCCTTCAAATGTCACAAAGAACATGGTGGGACACACTGTAAAGTTTCTTCCTTATAGCTCTGCTCATTACTTTTTTGTTTGTTTGTTTGTTTGTTTGGGTTTTTTGTTTTGTTTTGCTCTGTTTTTTGTTTTGTTTTTAGACAAAGTCCACAAGATAGCCTAGGCTGATGATGAACTCAAGAGCCTATTGCCTTTGCCCTTAAGAACTTGTGCTTAATGGTGAGCTAAGAGTTTACAAGAAAGAGAGCTCATAAAATATCGTCTATTAATGTCTCCCATTAGTGCAAAGAGGAAATACAAGGCTCGGACTAATTATTTGGGTCAAGGAAAGATATTGTCAAATATTTATAAATAATATTGTGGTCAGTGTGTTACATGTTAGAGCAATTATAGAATAAGAAAAATTGGGTAACATGACACTAATATGCCATTTCTATTTGGAGTCTTCATTCAATAATAGTTTACATTTAATTTTCTGAAATGGTGGAACTTTGGTTCACACTGGCTTTAATGAATTGTGTCATTGTTATTAGGTGCCCTATCCAGGTGACCTCAGTGGACAATGTTGATGGCATCTTAAGAACCAAAAAGTACACCTAGAAATGGTACATGTGTCTGTGTTAGTGAACGGTGACTTGAAGACAGTCACTTCTACGTGGATACACGTTTACCAGTTGTAATCACTCTATGTGAAAACATTTTGGAGTGACTTCAGAAGGACTGATGTAGCTGGGTCAATGGGAGCCTGGCCTGAGCTCTTTGGTGTAGAGGAGAATGCATGGAAGGAAAGAGCATGTCACTCTTCATTTCTAACCTATGCATCTTTTCTTATTTCATTTTGCAGAGTTCCACTGCCTCCTGTGTAAGTCATTTTCACCTCTCTGCTGCTAGAAAAACCAGTGTTAAAATGGAATAGGGGTCAGATAAGTTAGTGTTTAATAAGTAGTCAAATACCTTCAGACCTGTTTGTTTTATCAGTGAAAACTCAGTCCATATGGTTGACTAAGCTCCTCATGTAGTATAATTATTACCATTCATTGAATATATGTTACCCTTGTTTGGAGTTCCCTTTATCCATTATCTTAATTATTCTCACCATAATTCATTTTTTAGATTATAAGAACTACCATCTTCTGAAACACGTAGTTCCACTACCTGCAAACTCATTACAGGGACTAGTAAAGATGTCTCCTCAAGCTTGCATGTAATTGCCCGTATTACAAGATTACAATCTCTGTGTCCCACCTGTGTGAATCTCAAGATAGGTGTCATTTGGTTTTTGTAAAAACAACAACAACAACAAAATAGTAGGTTAATCTATGAAACCAGATAAATATCTAAATAATTTGATTTATGTGTTAAACTCCATGAAGCAAGATAAATTCCTAAACAACTTGATTCTTGTGTTAAAATGATATATAATACAATATGTCCTGTAGGTGCAGTCTATAGATGCTGCCACTTTTTAGAGTTTCAAATATTATAGTGAAACACTTCATCTCAGTATTCTGATTTTTCTTTAAATTTTGGCAAAATTAAACTTCTCTACATTCTCTACCTCATGGAATTTTTATGTTTTGTGTCTCCCTTTTAAAGGCTCATTTTTTATTTTTAAAATATTTACAAACTACATGTATAGCATTGCTTAATATTTTTATAAACATGTTATTTCCATTGAGTGTTTGAAATGGGGAAAACATAGTAGTCTGCATTTTTATTAGATTCTTGAAAACCTTGCCAAATAAAAAGCAATGAAAATTGCATTTCATGCTAAAAAATTTCACCCCTGGAACTGTATAATATTTTTTCAAAATAAAACTAAAACTAAATAATTAAAATTTGAAAAAATTGGTAAAATAGACTTCTCTAATAAATCTAATAAATAAAAAGCTAGCCTGCCCTGTGCTTCCAGTACTCCAAAGATAAAAAGGAATTAAGTGATATCCTGTTTCGATAAATGAATGAATGAATGAATGAATGAGAAAAAGCATGGGTAAGCAACATTAGAAATTAAATGGTTAAGCTGTAAGAAAATATTATATAAAATCATATTCTAATACATTGAAATACAGGTGACATGGATAGCTCCCTTGGTAAACACAATTATCAAAACTAACTCAAGAGCAAACGAATCACTTGTGGAGACATTTAATTAAAGAATTTATAGTATTTTGGAACCTTCGAAATACAGAAGCCTTTGATGACCATATTCTTAAGACTTGTAGTTTTCAGTAGAAAGTGGAAGTTGAAGGTTTGAAAAACTCCACTTAGAAGCTTTGGAAATCAGAATTTCTGTAGAAGCAGAATTCAAGGAGACTCTAGACAACAAGAAGAAATAGGATCAAGTCATAAGGAACTCAACGTGTAGCTTAATTAACATTTGAAGAAATTTGAGCACAATTGGAAGCAAGCAGTAATGAAAAGGAGCTTTGGTTGGCTATGGAGAGGTATTTCAACACAGTTATTTCTAGCCTAAGATGTTATGCCCATGTGCTAGCTGGGGAGTGTATAGTTGACCAATGTATAATTAAACACAATTACTATTTCTGTTGATGAAAGTCAGAGTAGTGCTTACTCTTAGATGAACAATAATGACTGGCTAGCAGGCAATGTTACACATTTTGATGTGTTTGTAGTTATGGAGGTAGATTCATTTACAATCTGTCAGATGGTTGTCAATAAGTATATGCTCATAAAAATGTATTAAGCTTTACCACATTGCATGATATAACAGCTAAAAATTCACCCTTCCCCCCAAAAGAATAGTTGCTGTGTATCAAATTTTCTACATGTATAATGTTGAAGATGTTTGTTTGTTTGTCTGTTTTGAAACAGGTTTCTCTTGTGTAGTCCTGACTGTCCTGGGACTTGCTCTACAGACCAGGCTGGCCTCGAACTCAGAAATCGGTCTACCTCTGCCTCCCAAGCACTGGGCTTAACAGTGTTCACCATCACACCCAGCCTGTATGATGTTTCATTGTTATGACCATTTTAAGAGGTAGACTTTTTTATATATATCCTCAATTTTCAGCTAGGGAAAAGGGAACCCGGAAATTTCGGTAAATGAAACAGGTAGTGTGTGGTCCTAGGAGAGAAACTCCACCTACTCTATTGCATTGTGTAATGAAAATGGAAGGCCTTGTTTTGGTTAGGTTAGGGAGATGCTTCAGACAGAGGTATCAAGAGTATGGAGATAGAACACAGGTGTTCTGTCCTTCATCAATAACAGAGGAAGTGTGTCCACATCACAAAGACAATAAAAAGCAATATTGGACAAGAATGGTGGAGATTGTGCAGACCCATTTATGATAAGGATCCACACGCCCCTGCCCTTGTTCTTCCATGCCCTTGTCTGTGACTGACACCTGGTACCCCAGGTCCTCTATTATAGTAGGATTTCCTTCTGGTAGCCTCAGTGGTATTGGGAACAATCGTTACTAGTTTCCTAAGCTGTGTCACTTGTGAAGCTTTTTCATGGCTTGCTACTTAGATGGGAATGAAGGGTCTGTCTTCATCTCCCTTAATGGTTTTTCTGATAGGATCACTGTCACATCTGATATCTGGTATTAGCATTTGCTTAATATAGCTTTTCCGATCTCTCCAGTCTGTATCTTCCTGTACCAGTGGATTTGGGGACTTTTCTCACAAAAGCATTGCACAAATAGATTTTTAAAATCAAGTAAGAAGTCATTTTTCTTGTTTGGTTCGTTTTTTGCTGTTGTTTTTTGTTTTTGTTCTGACATTTTGCCTGTGAATTTAAAGCTATTGCTTTCTGATATTTTCGGGAGCACTTTCCTATTTATCATAATTTCTGTTTGTTCCCTCTCATCTTAATTGAACATAATAGTGCCTCTTACTTTTACTTTTACTTTGTTAACTTATAAATATATTATTTCTACTTTATAATGGTTACCTTAATTTAGCAAGGCTATCATAAACATTCAAATAAATATATCTGTCATATGTTACTCGGTCTCGCTAACATACCAGAATAGGAAAACAGAGGCTTAGCATGGTTTTTTCCTGTTTCTTTGTAGTTCTCTGTCTCTAGTCTTTTGACCCTCACTGCTTTTATTTCATTTTCTAGGTGACTACATTTTTTAAGATGATATGGAATATATTAAATGAAATTTTATTTAGATTCGATATATTTTACTGCTTTATTTGTCATATCTCTCACTTATTCCGTCTGTCCACTTGACGTTCTTATTGGTGTTTTATATTGTCTAGAAATTCTTTCAGAGAGAATCTTAAAGCAATAAACTTCAAAGTCCCTTTCCATTCTAAAAATATACTTCTGCCTGTCACTTGGATAATAGTTTGGCTGGGTGTAGAATTCTAACTTCAAAGTTCTCTTTCATTAGAATAAGGATATTTTTTTTCCCTGCTGCCTTCTTGGGTCCTGGCTGGTTCACAAAAATTTTAATATCACTCTGACTCTTATTCCTGTGGAAGCAGTCATTCTTTTAATTCTGACCATGTTTAAATCTTATTCTTATTCTAGATGTCAACAAATTTTACAAGAATGCACCACAGACTGTGTGTTTCCATCTGTGTGTGTTTCCTGCCTGATCTACCCTGTAGCCAAGATTGTATTTCGTTCCAAAGAATTCTCCCATAATATTTCTTTAGATGCTGTCTTTTTTCAGTTTCTTTATTCATTTGTTCAAGAAGTGCTATTGAACAGATCTGGGAGTTTTTGTGACATTTACATATTGTCATATTTTCCTTCTTTCTGTATTGTCCTTACTCCAAACACTGAGCTCAGGACTCAGGGATCTACCTTTAATCTGCTTTCATCTGCTTTTGACGTTTTTCTAGGACTGCTTATAGCTTCTGGCTTGTGAGAATTAGTTCATTTTCATCAGTTGCCTTCAGGACATTTTTTTTTTTTTTTACTGTTCCTAAGAATTGGGGCTAAAGGCTACACCACAAAACCTAGCAGTCCGAACAGTGTTCAATTTAATAAATTACATTTGTTTTGACTTTTGCAATATAAAAGCACACATCAGCTGTGAGAATTCAAGAGCAGAGCTGCCTACGGCAAGGCAGGCTAAACAAATGTTGGTGACAAACTTGAAGTGTCAGTGAGTCTTAAATTTGGACTTGTGATATATAAGCACCTGACCATCGTGAGCATTAAGAGTGGACTGAAAGGTGCGAAGAAGAGGCTTTGTGGCCTGAAGTCTTTGTGCTGGGTCAGGCAATCAAAATGGCTGAAAAAATATCGAGATACATCCCTGAGATAACTCAAGCTTAATCCTTATCAACGGGGAAAGCCCTGGTACTGAGGAGACTTAGAGAATACTTGATCTTTAGGAGATGATGATGTCAAGTGTGGAGTGGGTGGGAAAAGGAAGTAATGAGTCCTAAGTCTCATACATCCGAATAATGATGCCTGGGAAGCTGATAACATTTATGGAAAAAAATGGCAGTCACTTGAAAATTGCTATTTATGAAAGTTGTCATGTAGAAGTTATGTATTACAACTTGGTAAACATAACATGTTAACAGTAACAAAACAAAACAAAAACACCAGTGTTCGTTTTATACTACGCTTAAAATCTCAGAAAACAGATCGTTTTCCTGAGGGGTGTTTTCCTGTCCAGTGATTACTGGCCCCTTTGTATTGACTCTTAAAAGAGGAGGCAATAGTTTATCTTTGTTCTTTATCAGAAAACTTCCTGCTAAATAATTATCTTATATGATTGGAACTACTTGGAACCAGTTGTCAACTAGGCAGCTCAAGACATTAGACCCCCTCCCTGGACTAGACATATGGGTCAGATTGTCATCTTCTGATTGGTGCTAGAATCCTGCATTTCCAGACTCTAGCTTTATCCTTCAGTGGTTATGAGGGAGGAGTCTAGCCCCAATGCCTTCAAGCCTGCTCATCTCTAATTAGCAACCTAACATCTTTGTTTGTCTATTTTCAATTTCTGGGAACAAGGCTGCCTGATGAAGAAAGAAATTGATTCTGTTGCTGGTTCTGGTTTATGGGAAGTTGTATTACAAGAAGATGTACACACAGAAGTCATACCAACAGGGAAATAAGGAGCAGTCTGTATAAGATGAAGCGGCGGGCCGTTTGCAGACCAGGCAGAGCTAATAGTCCACACATTTAGGATGATTAGATTGCAGGAAGAAAAAATGTCTATGAAATCATAGCCTTGTACTGCTGGTGACTCAAAATTAGCTTTTCAAAATTACTTGATTAAGACATGAATGGCAATGTAGTAGCATAGGATGCAGCTATTAAATACTTTACAATGCACGTTGCTTATGTTCTAGGCTGTTAGCCAAACCTTAAGTTGTATTTTGCTGTTATAACCTGGGTATCACACGCATATTAAAAGCAAAGTTGTTTTTGTTTTGGTTTGGTTTGTTTTTTTTCCTTTCTTTTGGAAAACTGTTGAGCTTGCCAGTATAATCTTAGCATCAACACAGGCCAATCAAAAAGTAGAAATTCTTGGTTAAGTAAGAAAGATAAAGAATGTAGCCAAAACAATTATACATGATGTCTGCAACTTAAACTGTTGAAAGGACCCTTTCCATAATTTTATTTAAAAAAAAAAAAAAAAGCAGTAATTTTAATTTTCCTTGAGTTTAAATTTATAGCATGCGTTCTCCTCATTAAAGACAGCGAAAACTGAAATGGAACCGGGGCATGTATTCCTGCGTCGCACAGATTGTATAAAGTATAGAGAAGATAAGTTTCTAAGTCCAGTAAACAGTTTCTGTGGCACTTCCCTGTAATTTCTATGTGAAATAAAAGCCAGTCAGAACTTAGCCGCTTCAAGTGGAAAGCAGTAACAGATCCCTGTAATCATAGAACTCAGGGGGGCTGAGGCAGGAGGATGGCAAGTTCAAGGCTGTGTGGGCCACATAGTAGGACCCCTTCTCATCTGAGAACAAAGGAGGGGTGAGGACCACAGGCAAAGAAGAGAGCAGTCCCGTGCTCTGATTCTTAGGTCCCTGCCCAGGCTGAGTATGTACTTCCTCCTTCTGTCTCCACAGAGCGTCTGCACGACCACCACCGCGTTCTTGCATTTTTTCTTCCTGGCTTCATTCTGTTGGGTCTTGACAGAGGCGTGGCAGTCATATATGGCTGTGACAGGGAAAATCAGGACCCGGCTTATAAGAAAACGCTTTTTGTGCCTTGGATGGGGTAAGCATATTAATAGGCTTTTTATGCTTTGCTGAAGTGATGTTGAACAATAATGTCATCAAATAGTACAAAGTGACCGTTCCCAGGGTACTTGTGTCTAACTTGAAATGAGAAGTGGAAATCCATAAGAGAGGCCATTTTCTGAACATTGATGGGGTCATTTGGAACTTTATAAGGAATTAATTACAAAATGTTTTAGTTAGCAAGCTAGCAGTTAAAACACCTATATGGTGTACGTGTACCTTGAGACCTGAGTTAACTAAAGCTAGAAAGACAATATGTTCCCTGCTGGTATTTTCTGAAAATGCAAATGCTTTGAGTTGTTCAGGCCCCCAAATCATACTTACTGGACATGTAGCAAAACCCTAGGAAGCCTCGAAGTATTCTATTCTGAGAAATCTCTAAGCTGTTCAAGTATAAAGTGGTTCACATCACAGGGAAGAAGGGAGCCATTAGTGAGACAATTAAGCTTCACATATAGTTATGGGGTTCCTCAAAAGTAGAAACATACAATTACTACTTAACTGAGCATTAATCAATTCACTATCCAGCGTTATTGGGGGAAGTTTCCAATCGCTTCATGGCATAGATGTCTCAAAGACTGGTGATTTCCTGGGGCCAGTGGAAATGAAAGCATATTCTTTCTTTTTTTTTTATAGTTTAAAATGCTGCTGTTTATTATGATTTGCATTTTTGTGGTTTTTTTCCTCCTGCTACTTTATTTTAATTTTTTTTGATACTTTATTTACATTTCCAATGTTTCCCCCTTTCTAGGTCTCCTCTTTGAAAACCACCTATCCCCTCCCCCTCCCCCAACTCTATGAGGGAATTCCACCTCCCACCCACCCACCCACCCACTTCCATATTCCCACCTTGACATTCCCCTTTACTGGGGCCTCTCCTCCCCCTGATGGCCAACAAGGCCCTCCTCTCCAGAAAAC
>CM052709.1:16965907-17020764 GCA_028551405.1 Uromys caudimaculatus
GAATGGCTAAGATCAAAAACTCAGGTGACAGCAGATGCTGGCGAGGATGTGGAGAAAGAGGAACACTCCTCCACTGTTGGTGGGATTGCAAGCTGGTACCACTCTGGAAATCAGTTTGGTGGACCCTCAGAAAAATAGTTACTTCTTTTAAATCTAGTTTTACAAAGAGGGAAGGACTTTTTCATATTTGTCTGAGTTTTGAAAGTCCCGTACTACAATAACGGTATGTGAGTATACATAAAAAGATACATGTACTCATATCCACATGTGCACATTTGCACACACATGTACACATACTGCTGCTACCACATCAGGTGATCAGACTAGCATGCTAAAAGGAACCTGGGAGCTTATAGGCTAGTGAACTTAGGACAAGACCAGAATAATTCATCCTGAAATGCAGGATCAAAACCACATAAAGATTATCTGCCAGCATTCAGCAGTGGTGTATCCATATTTAGCTTATCCATTAGGACTCTTTGGAGAAGCAAATGGAACATTGAAGAATATCTTCTACTTAGAGTTTCAAAAGATTTTTGTCCAGGTTCCATTACAAAGATCTTCTCAAATTAAGACAGTATCGAGCCAAGGAACATTTTTTGTTGTAAATTAAGACCATAGATCTAAGGAAGAGCCAGTACAAGTACAGGAAGTTATTTCTTAAAGAGTGATTTTCTTGCCAGTAACCAATAGCTACCTTATTTAATATTGGGAGTAGAGATCTTGAGGAAAGCTCATCTCCAAAGTTACAGATAGTACCAACATTCTCCGAGTAGCAAAGAGTTATATAGAAGATAGGCAGAGAGAAGCACACCACCATGAATTTAGAAAGCAGAAGTCCAATTTGTGTGAAATAAAGATTACTAATTTTCTTGACTATTATTTAGGGTGTAAGCTTTTTTTTTTCCTATTGAATTCACTCCATTCAATCAAAATATTCAGTCAACGAAGAGCATACAGGATGAGGAGGGAAAGGAGTATCCCAAGTATAATTTATATTATATATGTATAGTTCTCAGTATTAATTTAAAAACATAGCTATTCCCCATTGGAGATGAGAAGAAGAAAGAGGAGAGTCAACTGAACACACAAACATGACCTTCTTAAAAATGCTGAATATTCAAATACGTTTATGTATGTGGTGAAATAAGTCTTAAGGTCAGACTCGGTTTAGATTTTCAGGTATTTGAGTTCTCTATTCCTACATCCTTGTTGTTGTGAGCAAATTGAAAAGAAAATGTTACGTGATAAAATGTATTTTGGGGAATCTTATTATAAGTTGAACTTAATCTTGATCAAGATGTGACCACCTGAATGCTCCATTCCTTCCACAGTCCATCCCACCAGGGTATTCAGTTTTCTGCCTTTCTGGTTTTATAACTATAAATTTCCTTTATAACAGTGTAAACTCCTAGGGGGAAAAATAACTTATAAGATACACTAAAACTGTGTTATTACTTCTTTTTAAAACCATGTGAGATGCAGTGGTAACCTAGCAACACCAGGGCAGTCCACTAAGTTAAAAAAATCCACCTGTCCTGTAGAGATTTGATGTGCCAGGATAGGTTGGTACCCAGGGGGTGCCTTCCCCTTCTCAGAGGAGGAGAGCAGGATGGGCAGAGGCTGTGTGAGGTGGGACTAGGAGGGGAAGGGGTTTGCAATCAGAAGTTAAAGTGAATAAATAAATAAATTCCACCTGTCTCTCATCATTTTGCACTTGATAGAAAGTTTTCAATATATGTACCTTGTGAGGTGGCCCCTCCAACAGTACTTGCTGGGATCTGAGTGTCTGGAGTTTGTCCAGGCTTGTCCTGGGCAAGTGTCCACGGTGGCTATACCTGCATATGAAGTGTCACCTTGCTTTTCTTGCAGGGCTGCCAGCTTTAGTAGTGGCCACGTCTGTAGGCTTCACCAGGACGAAAGGATATGGCACGGATCACTAGTAAGTCCATCTATGATGCTACCCCTCTTGATAATTAAGGAAGCTACCAAACAGGCTTTATTTTTCTTGGCTGTTGATGCTATTCACATTGTCACTGAGTCATTAACAATGACAGAAGCTTGCAGAGTGATGCGAGGTGGCTTATATGCACAAAAGTAAAGGAAGCAATGCAGCTCTATTCAGAATCCTCATTTCTGTTTCTAGTTCTTCCTAAGACCGGCATATTTTCCTTTAAAGATATATCAATATGCACTGAACATATCAAAACTTAAATACTCTTTGTTAGAACTGGTAATATTTTTCTGTTATGTTTTAGGGTGTGACTTCCATCAGTTACAAATACCATTGATGCCAGTTATCATTAGCTATTATTTCAGGTTCTGTTTTATTTATAGTGATATCATACTGCAATTGATTGGTCAGGCGCCAGAGTCCATATTAGAAGTTACCTAGGCTATGTAAGAAATTAGGGAGGAGTATGATGGACCATCTTATGCCTAATCTATGAAGTAATTTATAGTAAAGATTAACTTTAATATTTCTAATTTAAGGCATTTATGCTTTCATCATTTAATGAACTGATTTTCATATTGAAGATATAAATGAGTTTGAAGAATATGCATACTATTAAAGTAAACTTAACAACATGATATTCTGTAATTGTTTCCAGGTATAAGTTAGGAATTACTGATAATGAGGCCACATGTTGTACTCAGCTGATTAAGAGTATAGAAAAGGACATCACTCCACCCACCCATACAATGACACCTTCTTGGAGCTGGGAAAAATTCCTCTCTTTGGAGTTCTTGATTTTATATGCAGTCAATATCACTGAAAGAAAATGCTAAACATTTATTTAAGGACTACTATTTACTGTAGCACGGTTACTTTAAGTTATTGCTTTTTCTATTAAGGTAACTATGTCGGTGTATATCAAGCATTTGTAAAACACTTCATTTGGTATTATAGATATTACGGTTCCTACTTTCAAGTTCGTAAAGGTCAAAATCATACCAAGTCTTGCATTGATCTTTAAATAAATGCACATATATTTATTGTACACATATGTAACTGTGTATACTAGTGTTTCTGTCTGTGTATATAGCTACTAGATTAAAACTTTAAGGTATAACTTAGAGAATCACATTTATGCTCTTAAACGTATGGTTTTCTGTGAGTTTGACAAATACATACATTATGGAACCACTCCGTCAATAATTATAGAGCAGACTAGTGTTAGGAGACACGTAGACGAGTCACTGTTCATATTGCAACTTTTGAAGGCAGCTCACTGGCTGCATGGACTGAGGTAGTAAAATACCAGGAAACAGTTGCATGAGGTAATGTCATGGCTGCCCCAGAGCAGTAAGATATAGTCCCTTACACTTTTCTCATCACCCTCCTGGACCATGGGCGTCGGATACTCCAGTCTGCGGACATCCCACGCTGCACCCTCTGGACTCTTTATTTCCTTTTGATTCGGAAAATGAACATTTTTACCCCAAAGAGTTCCCTAGCTCCATCATTGACAGCCTGCATCTCTTGATGAAGCTAGTCTATGGAACAAACACAGCTGCACTCATTTTAATTCACAGTCTTCTTCCAGTGAATGTCCTTGGTAGTCAGGGAAACAGTCGAATTAAAGGGGATGGGGAGATGTAAATAGGAGTTATCCATTTCAGCCTTGGTCTCTTTTAAACCAGTTTCTCCCAATATCTCAATGGCTCTCAAGGAAAAGCAGGTAAACTCCATTTCCAAGACTTTCTAAATACACTGAAAGAGTTTGTCAGTAGATAAAGCAGAGTTTGTTAAGTGATAACCTCTTTGCAATGAGAACAAAGGTAGATATTGCAAAATACAAATCATTTGTCTAAAATATTTTAACTGTCTCAAGGTAAAGCCCAGTGGTTAGGTTTCTCTTCAGTGAGAGATATGTACGGTTTCTTACTCAGGAAATGCTCTTTCTAACTCTGGGTTTTTCTACGGCTTCTAGGGTTTAAGTTATAAACCTTTGAAATGTGCCAACACTGCAAGGTGAAATTCTAACCTATGCTGTTGGCATCACGATCCAGTGGCCTGATGCTTATCACTGATTTTTGTTAGTTTTATCTAATGCTATTTTTAGCTGCTGGCTGTCTCTTGAAGGAGGACTGCTCTATGCCTTCGTTGGACCTGCAGCTGCTGTTGTCCTGGTAAACTCTGAATTCACTTACTTGATTGCTTAGCAAAATAAAGAAAGATTACAGACGTTCATGTAGAGTGACAATTTTGATAAAGTGTTTGGTGGGCAGAAATTTTAAAGTTCGATTACTTGTTACTTTAATTTTAATATCAGTTGCTTCAATCTTACATTACTCTAAAATATTCATTTAAGTACAAAAGATTATTACATTTGGGAAAGTGGAATTCCTCTTACAGTGATCTTAGATAGGTGATGGAGCTCAAGTTAACTTTTATAAACTCCTCCTTTATGATATATAAAATGCTAATCCTTTATTATCATCACACCCCTGTATTAATTTTGAATAATGTATTTATATATGAATAGGGAGATTTATTCAAGACTGCCACTCCCAAATGTCTTTATCTGTCTACCATTTATCCATCTGTAGACATACATACTTATATACATATACACATACACACACACATACATACATACATACATACATACATAAAAGTGTCTCAACCTCAATGATGCAAGCATTTTAGAATGGATATTTCACTGTTCCATAGTCAGAGCTGTGTGTTCTAGTATGTTCAGTACCATGCTCCCTCTGCCTAACACCTATCTAGACTTTTAGATGTTCGCCGTGGGTCAATATTATTCTAAGTTAAAAACCACCAATAGCTGTTACATATAAAGATTTTAATTATTTTCCCTTTAGAATAACAAAATATTTCCCTAATTTTTAAAATAACAACAGGCAAAATTTTCTACCAGTTTTCCACATTCTTTCTCCCTCCCTCCTCCCCACCCACCCAAGTCTTTCTCATCCACATCACTCTGACTTACCAATATGAAGGAAGAAAGGAAGAAAGAAGTGATATAAATTAAGCACAAAGATTTATATCACTGTTCAATTAGACTATCTGTTAGATAATTACCCTTCAGTTTTTTGAATGACTCATTCAATAACTTGAAAGCTAGAAATGTCTTTCTTAAGAACTCTACTTAAAGTCTTTCTTCCTTTAAAGATTGTTCTTTCTTTTAAGCTGTAAAGGGGAACAGAAACTGACTATGAATTGACAGAAAGAAAGAAAGAAAGAAAGAAAGAAAGAAAGAAAGAAAGAAAGAAAGAGAGAGAGAGAGAGAGAGAGAGAGAGAGAGGAGGGGAGGCAGGGAGGAAGGAAGGAAGGAAGGAGGGAGGGAAGGAAGGAAGGAAGGAAGGAAGGAAGGAAGGAAGGAAGGAAGGAAGGAAGGAAGGAAGGAAGGTGATGGTGATAGATAGATAGATAGATAGAAGGAAAGAATTACTGGTGACATGAGTATTATAGAAGAGCATAGGGAAATTGAAACTATTAGGAAAATATCAATTGAATTATTTTCATAAGCTGCTAGTTAATATACATATAATCCTATATAGTATGTACATAATTAAAACACCAATACAATGGCTCTTTCTTGGTCATATATTCTCCTATTTAAGAGGTGAATTAATAGGACTTAGGTTTTCTCTTAGTTCAAATATAGTGAAGTACAGTGGTCATGCTCTTGGCTAAGTGGTATCTTTGCTGCGACACTAAGAGTGACATATCCTAAGTCACTGCATAACAGTCGCACTTAGAATCTCTCTCATATCAGTAAGTGGACAGATTTCCACCTTCTATTAGCAAAAAGGGGTCAGTGTGGCATAAGACTCTGTAGCTCACTGATAGAGGGTACGGGGCTAAAGAAGGTGAAAAAAAAAAGGCTTTTCTTTGGTTTTCTGATTGGGATGGGTATTCATTATCATCACCTTCTACCAATAACTATTTCTTTGAAGTGCCTTAACAATTTCACTTGAAAAAGAACATTTTCTTACTGATATTATGCAAAAAGCCATGTAACTGAGAGGAAGGAAGTCTTAGAGATTGCTAAGAAGTGCTCAGGAGAGCAGATTTTTAAGAACTGGTGTCAGTATCTCCGGATACTGACAGTCTCCTGAAGGAATCTGGAGATTGAATAGGCCTTCCTGTCTTAGAAAAGGGAGCTCAGAATGCAACCTCCACCCCCACTCCCACTCCCATCCACCGCTGCAGCAGAACACAGCCAAACAGTAGCTAGTGTGACTTGGACTCTGTCTTCCCTGCTGGGGACAGTAACAAGTCCTGGTACCTTCCGTGCCAGGGCTCAGCCCAGCCCCTTGCTGGGAGACTTAAAGTACTTTGGCTTTTAAGCATAGATAAACTCATTGAGCCCATTGTTTTAGTCAAAGTTTCCTCAGAAAGAATAATGCCAGATAGATGGAGTCTGGTACCATTTAAATGTTAGGCAACTGAAGGTTAATTTCACCATGTTAAGCCGCAAACCGTGGAAATTGAGTGTGTTTAATGGACTTTAAATGTTAGAGGCACACATCGCTGTTGAACTGCTCACTGCGCCTCTTCAGAACCACGCACCTCAGTGGGGATTTAAGGCTTGCTTTCTGGAGAAAAAGGGAACCTGATCCCCTTCAGTACCATTGAAAGGTCAACTTTGTTTCTGTTTGACAGGTCAACATGGTGATTGGCATTTTGGTATTTAATAAACTTGTTTCCAGAGATGGGATCCTAGATAAAAAGCTCAAACACAGAGCCGGGTAAGCTGCCATTGGTGGATTTTGAAGGTTCTTTATGAGTAAATCCCATAGTCCAGGTCCAGCTTGTCACTCACTTGGAACTGTTCCCTGAATTTTGCTCTGGA
Source organism: Uromys caudimaculatus (assembly GCA_028551405.1). NCBI lineage: Eukaryota > Metazoa > Chordata > Mammalia > Rodentia > Muridae > Uromys > Uromys caudimaculatus. The sequence goes on from CM052709.1 coordinate 16,972,735, forward strand.
TGTACTAGTGTGTCTGGTACCTGGTGATCCTGTCATTTAAAGTTTCTTTGATATAATATATTACATAATAAAAGTAATAAATTAACATATAAAATGTTTGCCAAGGGTGATTTATTGAAAATAACAGTAGATGTTATGTAAGAAGATAGAGGTGTGCATATTGCTTGCCTATCTGTTAATATTGAATGCCAAGTGTAGACTCAAAAGAGTTGTCCTAAGGTAAGAGATTCAAGCCCGAAAACTCTTGCTTACAAAGATAGAAGTTAGATTAAACAAAATGTCTGTTTGGGACAAGACTGAATCAGGGCAAGTAAAATTAAGTACAGTAAAATTGTGATGGGGGGCTCTCTTTAACTAAGTGTATAGACCAGAAAAAAATTCACTTAACCAATCACTTTAAAATAAATATATATCAAACATTATTCTTATCATATATTTGCATTCCTTTTACATTTAGAATATAATTTAGTGTAAATGAATGTGTAATTTTTAGTTTTCCATTTTAGCCATTTACAAAACCTATAAAAACAGCCACCTTATGTTTACTGTTATGACTGTATCAACAAGCACTTCACATGTAGAAGCATTTAGGTTACAGCAATCCCCCCTCCTACGTATTTGTGGAAATTTAAGTGAGATATTATTTCCCTTGATTTCCTCTTAGGTCTTTTCTTACTAAAAATTACAGCTTTCTCCTATCTTGGAAAAAAAAAATGTACCTTTATTCAAAATATATTCCCGTAATTGTTCTCGTTTAAAAACATTTTATGATATAAGGTCATACTATGCAATCGCTTACTGGTTATGAATTAAAGACCTCCCTGTTTTTATAATTTATGTGATGATTATAAAGTAAGATAACTCAGGTAGTTCTTTTCCCTAGTAAAAGACTAAACTTAATGGCTTTTCATTTAAAATAAAATCGACACTGTTCACATAAAACGTTGGCAGGACAGTGGTAAATCAAAACATCAGAAGATGGTCTTTCCCCCCACAGCCTCACGGTCTACACTACATGCTGGTTTGCATTACAGGTTAGTTTCTAAATCATCTTGAACTTACTGTCAACACTGAGTTTTTATGCGATTAGATATGAACTTTCCATGGAGTTTGCCATTTGTGGCTGGAATGGAGCAACCATCTTGTCTACTGATCAGACTAAGTGCCGGGTAGAGAGAACAGGCTCTGTTACTACTGGCATGAACATTTTCTAAAGGAGATATTCGAACTCAAAACTCCGCAGCGCACCAGCTGCACACATGGGTCTCCAGGCATACTACCTCCTCCTTCGGAAACCCAGTCTCCTCATCCACTGAATAGGAAAATTGCTTTTGCCTCATTAAGTATATGAAGTAATGCACATAATGATTTCACAAGAGCATTAGCAAATGGCATGCCCTACTCAACAAACAGTGGGTCTGATGATGAATGAGGTAACATAGGCAATAAAGTCCCTATGATCCCGTCGTCCAAGACAGTGAGGTCTGAAAAGGAGATGAGCTGATTAAAATGCTGAGGAGTCCTCAGCCTTGTGGCCCAGGGTTCTTTTCACACTTCATTATTTTGTGCATCACGCCAAGTTTGAAATCGTGTTGCTCTTTGTAAGTGATAAACAGAGACTTAAAGATGACATTGCCAGGGTATGAGTTTCAATTACTGATTCTAATCTCCATCTTGGCAATGGTAGTTATAATTGAGAACCTCTAACTCTAAAAGCATTCTTAGAAGTCACATGAATTTCAGTGGCAAACCCTCGTCAGCGTCTTTCCATTCCAATGAGGGCAAAGAAGAGCAAGATTTTACATGTAGAATTCTGATCAGTGTCCCGAGCAGAGGAGAACTATCAAGGTAACAACCAAGTTTAAGTGACATTTGTCAAATAGAAACTCTAAGGTAAACCAAGTATATATAGAGTTGAATTTGTTCTCTCATCTGAAGTGTGAGTGAAGGAAACTTTTAAAAGTAATATGGATGTGTGAAGTTAATTTTAGTCCTCAGAGAAGCAGCAAAGAGTAATAAAGATGTCAGCGAGGAGCTTAATCAGATGCACCGAGAAAGCATAGAACGGAGTTGATGCTGACTGGCTTAGTAATTGATTTCACTAATTGTAAAGTTGACAATTTCAGGTTAGTTGAATATGTATAAAAATATATCTATATCAGCATATATATAGAGAGAGCGTATTTTCTGAAACTAGATGACATTATAGTAGAATATAGGGCCAAGGAATGCATTCTTCTATTTCTTCCTATTTCTAAATTTATTGACTTTTTTATACTTTATAATCCCTTATTAGAAGTATTCAAGCATATCTTTTGTGCTCAATAAATATTTATAAAGGAATGAATGAATAAATGTTTAATAAATAATACAAAAGCTTGACAAGCTGTGTAACATCTAAACTATATTAAAAGTTTTCTAATACATAAAGTATGTTTACCAAGTATAATTTATTGAAAATAATAGTATATGTTATATAAAATGCTAAGTGGAAATAACTAAAAACAAGATTAATTATACTGTACATCTTAAGACAAACCATCTTAAAAGAAAGTTTTAGAACATCTTAAAACAAAAGTTATATTGTCTTTTCTTTGTTTGTTTGTTTGTTTCTTTCTTTCTTTCTTTCTTTCTTTCTTTCTTTCTTTTTTGCAATAGGGTTTTCTTGTGTTCCTCTGCCATATCTACTTGAAATCAAGGACCTTAGCTTAGAATAGCCATTTATATATTGAATGAACTTTCTTAAAGTAGAGGACAGAATATTTTCTTTCAGGGAATCTGTTTGATATTAACAATAAAATAGTCAAGTAACTTTTCTAAACAATAACAGAAAGAATTAAGAAGGGAACCAGAGCAGTGGACTTCAGATCTTGTGGTAATAACAGGACAGACAGACAACCTGATGCAGAAGTATTTATCAGAGGATATAGGCAATTCAACTTCATGTTGCATCATTATGTAGATATAATTTGAAGAATCTATAATTTCCTTGATGACAAAGAAACCTTTTATTTTATATTTCAGGAACTCAGTTGAGAATCTAGAGTATATGTTTTCCACATTTCATTAATTTACATACAAGTCACATAAACTCAGGAAAAAAATAGATTTTTCTGGGTATTTCACTTTATGCCATTCCTGTCCATGGTATGTCATTGTTGCCCTGGCTTACTGTAAAGTAAGTACATGTAGGCCTTTTAGCTCACTACAGATCTCAAATAAAGACAAATAAATATTTGGAACCTCGGTTTAAATTTATCAGAAAATCTCATGCTTCAGTCATGTTTTCAGGATTAAGATACTTATTATCCTGAGTACTTACCAAAAAATAGTTTTTTAGTAATCTTTGGTTATTCGATTTTTGTCTCAGAGCCCCCCAAAAAAGTACCCTTACATTGAGAAATAGCTATATCCACACTCAAGGCACACCCATCTCATGTGGTAAAAAAAATAATAAATGATGAATACATGCCTTTTTAATAATGATGTGTTTAAGCTTAAAAAGAAAGAGACTCAGATGTAGGTTTACATCAGGTGTGGTTTTTCCTACTTATTGTCAGATCGATCTGTGAAGCTTTAAAAAGGACAGGTTTCTGGGTCCTCTTAATTAGAGTCTTTGGAGATGGGCAAACATAAATCTGTGGAGCCATGAGAAAACTGAATCAGGCACTACTCCAAGAACAGGACTTGACAAGTTCATAGAACCATTCACATAGTAAACTACACATGCTATTACAAGTTTGTGTACACGTGTGTTTGTGACCCAAATCCTGTGTTCATTATGTCAGTGAAGTGAGCAATTTACAACCTAAGTGCAAAACCTTGATTTTTTCTCACAAGATCTGCTGATCAATGTATGATATATTTATTATTATTATCCCATCTAAGAACTATTTTCCAATGAATGCACCCATTTAAAAGAAATCAAGCATTCCCTCCTCTCCACTTATTATATAATAACACAGCTGCACTATAACATTAACTGAAAAATGTCCAGGGCAAACATGTTCTAGACACAATACTGTGTGGGAATTGAGTATAGAACTACACAACAGAAAATTATTTCAAGGCGTTTTGAAGTTTGATTCAAGTAATTTCCTTACGCAGTTTATATATTCAGAAACACATACTGTTTCAGGGAACAATGTTGCAAGGGAAATCCATGGACAGTCTCTCTATGGAGCCTCATTTTGCTTCCATAAAACACTAGATAAGATCGATATTAGTTGAATCTGAATTCACCTGCTAATGTCTTAGGGCAACATAGGCTGTTACATGTTGCATGGTTGAAGCCTCTTACTTTGAACTTAATTAGTATGACAAATATGTTTTATTACTGCAGAAGACAAGTGCTCTTTATTGTTAGATATTCTTTCTTCAAGTTCCATCAGCCCCTATATTCAGATCACCTTATAATTTGAACATATACTGATGCTATAAAAATTTCAAAATAGAGCCGGGGAGTGGTTGGCGCACACCTTTAATCCCAGCACTTGGGAGGCAGAGGCAGGTGGATCTCTGAGTTCGAGGCCAGCCTGGTCTACAGAGTGAGTTCCAGGACAGCCAGGGCTACACAGAGAAACCCTGTCTCGAAAAACCAAAAAACAAAAAATTTCAAAATAGGAATTGGCAGAGATACCGCTCTCACATTTGAATAGACATATAATATATACCTTACTTTCTTAGACTTCCTGCCATTTCTGGAGGTCTTCCAGACATCTGAAACTTCTTCAGATGACAATGAAAATCTTTTAAATTAGGAATCCTCATATGTTTATTTACCATGGGTCTGAGTAAAGGACTATGACTATATGTCTATGCGAGCACATACATATCTTTAACACAATGTGTTAGTCAGTTGTAGTTTACAGATACAGGAGCATCTGTAATACCCATGATGGAAACATACTTCACATGCTACCAAGGCCCTGATTGTTAACAAGTGAGTGTTGCAGGGGTGATAGATGGTGTAATTGCATCTATAAAATGATCTAGAATATTCATCCTTGATAAATATACTTTTCCTGCATGAAATCGTATTTTAAAAACTAACTTGCAGCTGCAACTTTTTGGTGACAATTCAATATTTTTGTTCTTTTTGTGGGTGTTCTGTTTGTTTGCAGTCAGATGAGTGAGCCTCATAGCGGTTTGACGCTCAAATGTGCCAAGTGTGGAGTAGTTTCTACAACAGCTTTGTCAGCCACCACCGCCAGTAACGCCATGTTAGTCTCAATCATTTACATCTTCTTATTACAAATATTTACCGTGCATGTGAGAAAATGCTATGATGGAAAAAAATCGTGTTTGCTAATATTTGAGTATTTTTAATTGAGAACTACCTTTATAATGATTGTGGGCTAGTGTATAAATCATAAGTAAAATTCTCAAGGGTTATCTGCTTTGTGGTTTCCAAGTTAATGGTCTTGGGGTCACACACAAGAATGCTTTGTGGGAGAATGAGTGGGGGGTCGGTTATGGCCTGGACCATGACATGCAACTACGTCATGTTGCTTTCTTTTCCTTTTCTACAGGGCCTCTCTTTGGAGCTCCTGTGTGGTGCTACCACTTCTGGCTCTGACATGGATGTCTGCAGTTCTGGCTATGACAGATAAACGCTCCATATTGTTTCAGATACTTTTTGCCGTGTTTGATTCATTGCAAGGCTTTGTGATAGTCATGGTCCATTGCATTCTTCGGAGAGAGGTGAGACATAGATTTCTTTTGTAAAACGAGATAAGCAAAAGAGGGAAGGTGTATCTTAATTAACCAGCATGATCTTCCATTGTCATCTTAGTCTTCAGACCAAGTTCATCTTTTCCACTGACACTTGCTTAAGATTCAAAGCAGAAAAGAAGCATTAAGGCAAAATTCATGAGGCTTCAGCACTCAGTACACTATTAGGCTGAAATACATGGATTTGTACAAAAGAAACCACATCCAGAGATGCCGAGGGCCAGATGACCAGATTCGAGACAGATGGAGTGAGCCAGGGATGCTGGAGAAACTAGAGGGAGGCAGGATAAGGGTGGGTATCCCTTAAATGGCACTGGTCATAAGCATCCCACACTATTGCTAACCACCTCCTCATTGATGTGGCTGCATGTAACAGATCCTCAGCCCTCTCATTAACTAGTCTTACTTTACACGCAAATACATTGCATCTTAAAGCTACTAAAGAGAAATGATTTAGATTCGGACGTTTACATTAACAACTATAGTTCCTGCCTATGATAAGACACTACAGGCAGTAATGATCCGTAAGTACCATATGCCTACAGTTTCAGTGCACCTCTGGATCCCAGTTGGAATGTCTTTCCAGTAGAAGGAGGAGGAAGACTCCTCAGCACTACAGACACTAAAAATGTAAGCCAACAAATGACTACAGATAAGTGTTGCCAAGGGATAAAATACTGTTTTCCACCCAGGGTGAAAATGATTCTGAGTGCTTGCAAGCACTGACACAGTATTTACAGGTTTCTGAGTCACTTCAGTGTTTACTCTGGGGATGAGTGAGGAAGCAAAGAACACGCTGACACCACGCCAGGGGAGTGGTTTTGAGAAGAGTCGACTGTCGGTTCGCATCAGCTAGCTTGTCTGAGTAGCATATTGTGCTGCACAAATCACAAAATGTGTGTGCATCTGAGCACACACCCCATTGTTTTACAAGGATGTGTGAAGGTAACAAGAGGCCTTACCCTGATTTATTGGGTGGGAAGAACTATATTTCTGCCTTATTTCAGGAAGGCACAGATGTCATCAATAAACTCACAGGTGTATTCTAAGAATATTCTAGGACGGGAACCCATGAAAACAGATGAAGTGTGACTTCATCTTGCAAGGGGAAGATATTTCACCGCTTCAAAATCTAAAGTAGCTTGTAACTGTAAAGCCTTATTCACCTTTTTTTTTTTAAAACCTAAAATATCACTCCTAAAATCTCCCAAATATCAAGTTCTTTATATAGAAAAGTAATAAAGGTTAAAAAGAAATTGAATGATAATTTAGATTATTTTCTTTTCCAATTATGACTACCTTGTGGATCATCTGTATTAACGCTCCTCTAATCACTTTAACAGAATTCTTCTAAATTAATAGGCACAGAACCATTTCAATTGACGATTAAGGGTGGGCTATTGCTCGCTTTAAGCGAGGTGCAAGAAATATGTGCACTCAATTTTCAGAAGAAATTAATACTCTAGTTATTAAGGAAGAGACAAGTGCTTTATCTTTACATTAATTCTCTCTTTTCTTAAAGACATAGTCTCATGTAGCCTATGCTAACTTCAAACTTAGTATGCAAGTTTTATGTAGTGCTAGAGATTGAACCCAGGGCCTTGTGCATGCTAGGAAAGCACTCTATCCTGGGAGCCACATCCCCAGCCCATATCTTTTTTTAGGTGGTGTTAGGCTATGCTCAGAAATAAATAAAATTCTAAGTGACAGATATTATGATGGCTCATTATCAAATTTTTTCTACTTGCTTGGAGAAAAATATTTGGCAGAAAAATCCTTGATACCCATCAGAACTTTTCAGTGCTTTCAAATCAGGCTGTTAACTGTCAAAAACATGATTTAAGTGCAATTAAGTCAAATCATAAAATAAAATGCTTCTACTAAATAAGATACCTGTAAATACACATTTTTCTCTATTAGTAGGAACAAAAGCACAGCTACTTCCTCAGATTTTCAATGGAAAATTAAAACTGAGTAACTATATTACAGATAAATTTACAGTGAATCGTTAGAGCGTTCTTTATTTCTAACACTACAACGAACATGATTTTTGCAGTTTCATTTTTCCCCTTGGTCATTAAACCATACAAATAGTCTGTAAACTTCCTAAAAAAATACATGTATTTCAGAAAATTGATCTTCAGAAATCTTCAGAATTCCTAAGAGGACTTGTGCTTTTAAAGAGCTGAGGGTTTTTACATTTTTATTATTTAAAGTATTTTGTACATTACATGTAACACATCACAGCACAATTCCTTGAAAGCAAAGCTTCTTTTGAATCTACTTGTGTATTTACAGACATTGGCAGGGGGCCTGGCTCCTACTGTGACCATGTTGCCCTAACACTGAATATAGCGTAAGAGAGAAGAACTCCCAGCCGGGTCTTCTGGGCCTCCTCTCAATACTTTTGCCGTAAAATAGACCAATGCAAGCTCTATAGTGTCTATGAGATACTGAGTTGTAATGTACAACTTTTAAATTCTCAATTTACAATTTGTCGATGATAATGCCCAGGAGACCTAGGAATACAGTTTGTCTTTATTGCTTGTCTCACCTGTTTGCTTCTCTGCTATTTTCTTCAAAATAATTTCATATAATTTGTATGGAATTTTTCTTTCTTGAAAATATGCAGCCAAGGTTAAAAAAATACTTTTGATGTATACACTGGGTACATACATATTGTTATTCCTGTCTGCTTTTTGCACACTAACATAATTTGGGATTGTTGTTTGTTTGTCTGTTTTTGTTTTGTTTGTTTTAGTTATTGCTGTTCTTACTCATATTGAGTTGGAACATCTTTGTGGAGGAGAATGAAAGTCAGCTTTGTACTTTAAGGAGGAATGAAAGACCTCCTTATGACATTTAGAACATAACATGCAGAAGACTATTTTAGGTGTGATTTTGCTTTTAATGAGCTCAGTGTTAAAAGAAAAATAATGTCTAATCTGGGAAGAAGGGAGAAATAATAGCACTGGTGCGGACAGCTCAACTTCTACGTGTTTGCCTGGCTGTGGTACATGCTAATGTGCCAGGGTACTGTCTGTGTGCTCAGATGTGGAGACCAAAGCAGGCCTTCAGTCCTCTGTCATTCTCTTCCTTGAGAAGACTCCCTCACTAAAGCAAGATCTCCCCTTTTGGTTAGGTAGACCAGCAAATGAGCTCTAGGGAATCCTCCTGTCTCTGCGCCCTCCTCTAACCCAAGAGCAGATTGCAGGTTTCGAACTGTGCCAGTTCTTTTACATAGACACTAGGAAATCAAACTCAGTTTCTCATGCTTACAAGGCAAACACTCACCCGCTGAGCTGTCTATTTACCTGTATAAAAAGAAAAGTGGTTCTCTAAAGGCCTGTCCTTGATCCTTAGACCTGACGAACTTAGTATTGAATACTTTTTTTTTGCTTAACACTGTAGTTGCTTCTTCTAAAATACCTTTGTCTTTTTTTTAGTTGTTTTTAGCAAATGTTTCTAAGGAAAACAGAAGACAAAACAAAAAAGAAGATTTAAAAAAACGTTTTAAAATATTTAGGTATCTGATTTATCACAAAACAATATGTACAGCCCAGACACTAATGTGTTCTAACTAATCAAATTGAATCTAGTAGAACAAATAGATAGATATTTCCTGCTTTGGCTGATTAGAATTCATTTGGATTGAACAGATAAGAACACATACTATTTACTATTCTCCTCATTGCTATGGAAATGAAACTACACAAGAGTTATGAAACCTTTGAAATAGTTCCCGTTGCTAGGAAACCACTTTCTTGGTCCCTGCACATTATTCTCATCTCTGTCTCTGGCTGTGCCAGACTCTAAGACAATCTTACAGCTTGATGTCAGATGGGGGAAAATAACAAGATTGTGCTACAAAATAATCTCCAAGAAAACCCTGCCACTAAATAGAAGGGAGAAAAGGAGGCTTAAAATCTGAGCCCAGTATGGATGATCTCGCCGTGTCTGTGTGTACATCCCGTGGCTGTTCCACGATATTAATGTCAGAGCCTTGGCTCTCTCCTCTCTCTCCCAAGCTCTGGCATGAAGGCCAGGCTGCACGAAATGAGGCCTCAAATATTCATTCAACCCTGTGAAGCAATTTTGCAGAAAAATCTTTAAAATGAGCATGAATCGTGCGCTCCGGCTCTCTCCCTCCCTCCTTCCCTCCCTCCTTCCCTCCCTCCCTCCCTTCCTCCCTCTCTCCCTCCGTCCCTCCCTTACCTCTTCTCTTCTTCCCTCATGTCAGAGTTCTAGTTAAGGCACTTGGTGACCTTGGTTACAGTTACTTTCTCCGAATGGTATCTGAAATGTGTTTTATAAAGTTAGTAAGTGGCCAGTTGTGGAGAGGGTCAGGGCTTGATTCGAACACTTGGCTTGGAAAGGCAGACACTTAGCACATGGGTTAGGAGACAATTGTGTCATGTACTGACACCCGTTGTGCTTCTTACGCTGAATGGAAAATGCCCAAAGAAACTCATTTGAAGATTTCATTGTTTTGTTTTGTTTTTAGTAAAACAAAGCATGACAAGAAGCAACAAAATAAGCCTTGGAGGGAAGCACAGACTTGACTCAGCCTGGGACACCTTGCTGTTGATCTTACAGCATTCCCTCAGGTGCCACCATCTCACCCCACGCCACATCCAGCTTCTTAGGCAAGGAAGTATAAACCTTCCAGCTTCTGGGTTAGGCTTTCCCGGGTTTGTCACAATTCCACTTATACGCGGAACATCTGCTTTCTTCTCAGTCTTTATCTGTATGTCTGTCCAGAAGCACAAGAGGTTAACAAAGCCCTGAAATCTGGCGAAAGAGGAGGCTTCCGTGAACAAGTTCAGACACAGGGAGCCTAAAACACCACTTGATTCACTGCCAAGCCTGCCAGGGAGCATCCAACTGTGATTTATGATTCCTCTAAATTCCTCCAGTCACATTTTCCTTCCAGCTGTCCCCGACTCTGGGGATCAACGTCATGCTGCTGTGTCCCGGGAGCAGAGGCTTCTGGACACTGGCAGCTTGACAGGCAGTTCCCACTTCCCTCCTCTTAAGTCCTCAAGATCTTGCCTTCTAGGACTCTTATACTAGTAGAGGGAGCCAATGTGTCTTGACTAAAGGGATAAGATGAAAATATAGCTAGTTATTCCATTTTATAATGTCTTTGTTTGTTGTTTCGGTTCATTCTTTGGCTTGAACAAGTTCAATCTTTCTTTGTTCAGCAAATTTGAAAAGATAGAAGCAGGGTGGGGTCCGAGAACGAGGAGGACTTTCAGGGCAAGAAACGCGATTCTAGCTTCCAGTCTGTCACCTGTCAGGATAATGTCAGGCAAGTTTCTTGTATCTAAGTGTGAGCTCGCTCCTCTGCATTGCCAGGAGCCTGTCTGCCTCAAAGGCTATGGTGCCAGGCTGGAATGAGATGCCTTCTGTGAAGGCGTGGGGCATGGTGTCTAGCATAAGATTCCTCTCTTTTGCCCCCTCACATTTGCACATGAAAGGAACGCCACTACATTTTTTCAGACCTTGTGTTGGAAAGATCATCTAAAGAAGTTTCCACGTGCCCCAAAGAGGGACATAAAAAACTCATTCCAAGGTCAAAGTCATAGAAATTTCAGATAGTAGTTGGTAGATCCTCCAGCGTTAGGGAAACCCAGTATAGGTCCATCAAGGCTGGAATCTGAGAATGCACTCTGAAGCTTTCATCGCATAGCAGACAACAAACCTTCCTGTTTGTTTGTTTGTTTGTTTGTTTTATTTCACTAGGAGGAAATCCAGTTATATTTTTTAAATGTCAAGTCCTTTGTGTTACTTAAGTCAATTGCATAGTATTTCTAGAACTGAGACTTATTCATTCACTAATGATTAACTATAAAATAGAATATTATGTTGAAGACATCTGTGCCATTTGTTCAAGAATAAAACAACAGATGTGACTGTAGACATAAGACTTAAGAAAACATAAATAAAAAAAAAACTTCTCCCCCAAGAAATAATAATAAATGAGTATAAGATTAAAACTTGTGTATTCTTGACTTAAAATGATCTTGGGGGTTCATAAGAATTCATGAAGGGTAGTTTGAGGTAACACTGTCTTATTTTTTAAGAGGTGAAAATTTGGTCTGAGCAGTTGAGCAGCTAAATTCAGAGCTTGATTCAAACCGTGCAAGTCTTCTCTGCGAGGCTTCTGGGATTTGTAACACGGCCAATGGTGCTGGGTGCTCCTCCCCTGCAACTTCTAAATCTGGCATGGACTTTGCACAGTGACTCTCTGCCAGCTGTCTCTGGAGTGAAGACCAATTGAGAAGCCCTCAGCTCGCTGCTGCTGAGGAAACCGGAAACCGTGAGGGAGAGACAAGAGGAAGACATTCCTCTGCAAACTGTTGTGAACTCATCTCATCCAGGAGAAAGACTGATTCCACTCTAGGCACTTTTTTCCAACATAATATTTTTATTGATTATTTGGGAAGGTCACATCATACATACTCACTTCCCAGGTCCTTCCCCTATTCTTGTGGACCCCCTCCCCCCAAAAAAGAAAACATGCGCATGCGCACACTCATGAACGTATGCTTTCTGTGTTTCCCATATACTCATTTGAGCATGGACAAACTCTCAGTCCCTTCAAGGAAACTGAGCCCTTCCCCATCTGCAGCCCCACCAGAAACCCTGGATTGAGGAGAGCTAGACTTTAGCATCTTTATCTGTCTTTATCACAACCATCTTAGCTAGTTTCCTTTCCAGGCTGTCACTCTCTTCAGGGGGTGGAGGTGGGGCTAGGGCTTGTCACAGAAGACTTTCTCAACTGTGAGTCTCCAGTCATTGATACCACTGCAAAAGGAGCAACCCCTAGCTGTGGTTTGAAGCTTAAATAGGCACAGTGCTGATAGCTATCACTGTATTCATAAAGATGTCTCTGTCTATCTCCTTTTCTAAATTTCACTACAGACCACCAGACTCCCTTAAAGTCCCCTAAATATTTTAAAGTTAGTTATATATCTGCTCCTTGTTACTCTCTCTTACTTTTAGGCCTGGCTGACCATCACTTAGAATGACAGACCTATTTCAGAATATTCCAAAGAGAAGACATTTTATAAGCTAGATACAAAGTGTGACATAATTAATGTTAAATATTTAATTGTTCCCCCACAGATTCATTTAAAAATTGAGTTTACTAGCTTCCAAAGAGGTTTTGAAATGTTAATTTCACAGGAGCTCATATTTGTAATGACAACATCTAATAATAAACTTTAAATAAAACTGTTAAGTAAGAAATTAGTGTTACTGAGAGCGAAGTCCCAGATGGAGGGGTTGGAGAAAGGTCTGAAGGAGCTGAGAAAATTTGTAGCCCCATGGAGGGAGCAAGAGCATCAACGGGCCTGAACACCTCCTGGTCGTCCTGGAGTTCGGACCACCAACCAAAGAATACACATCTATTGACCCATAGTTCGGACCACATATGTAGCAGAGGATGGCCTCGATGGCCATCAGGGAGAAAGGAGAGGCCCTTGGGCCTGAGGGTGCTAGAGGCCCCAGTAAAGGGGAATGTCAAGGTGGGAATATGGGGATGGGTGGGCAGGTGGGTGGGAGGTGGAATTCCCTCACAGAGGCGGGGAAGGGGAGGGGATAGGGGGTTTCCAAAGAGGAGACCCAGAAAAGGGGAAACATTGGAAATGTAAATAAAGTATCAAAAATAAATTAATTAATTAATTTTAAAAAAAAAGAAATTAGTTCTTCATAAATAGTAAACCAAGGACATTTACTGTTTAGCCTTGTAAATATAACATTGACATAGGAAATTAGGGGAGACTTTAATTTTAGTATAGCATAGAATGATCTATTTTTTTTCTTTTTGCTATTTATTTTTCTGTTTCTCTAGAACTTGGATTTCAAACAATTCCTGTTTTTCATGGGTATAATTCACATTAGTTCACCAAGGATAAAACCCTCTGTTTACTTGTTAGAAAATTCAATTATCAAAATGTTAGCATGTGACTGGAACCTTGTCCAGATACTATCTTCCCTTAAGCCCCTCTGTGGTAAGGAGATGAGCCCTGTGCACCTTGTCTCATCATTTCCTCCCACAGTGTTAAGCAAATATTTAATGCCAATTCATTTAGATAGCCTCGGTGTGTTTTCAGATTAAAAAAAAAAAAGCAAATAAAACATTTGGAATCAAATAAAATTTCTCCTGGAAATCCATATGAATGAGAGTTCTCCACTAAAAATGTCTTAGAATCTAATTCTTTAAAACCTTAAAATGACCTTAAGCATTAAAGCATTAAAATGACCTTAGTGGAAAATTTGTATGCTTTTCTGTCTTCTCTTTCTTTTGTACTACATTGACTGATAAAGCTGACGTCACTCTCCAGGGTAGACATTCCCTTAGTCCACTGTTGCATTTGGAAGTTTTTCAGTCAAAGTATTGATTTTTGTGTATGTCTAAGTGTATGTTTTGGAAAAAAAAAGGAGAGAGATTTCTTTCATATCTCTTTCCATCCACCAGACAATGATTTGGAAGAGAAATTTATGGAATTTCCTTTTCCATGTTTTAATGTCAGCCACAAAATCCTTGACGACTATTTGGTAATGGCTTCAAAATAAAGAACACTTAGTGAGGACCAGTGAAATTGGTGCTTGATGTTGCTACTGTCAGTGCAGACACGCAGCTCTCTCCCTTTTGAAGGAGATAAGTAATAGTTTATTCTAGAGCCAAATATAACTGACAGGAACTAGGAACACATATTTATGTCAGCCAAAATCCCACATTCCAACATGGTAACACTTTGATGACGTTCTTATCATAACAAAATAAATCAAAGCACCTCTCAACTAGCAACATCAAGAAGACAGTGATAGTGAAACATGGGACCCTTCATTCCCACTGCAGTGTTGCCTGTGTTTTATATGTTGGTATTTCGAAATAGCTTTGAAGGAAATCTTTACATGAGAAACTCCCAAAAGGCAGTGTTCCTAATATATTATTTATTATCCTTTATAAATTGTTCTTTAATTGTTACTTTGTAAAAACAGATTTTTAGCATAGACCTGCTTTTCTGACAATGTCTTATAAAATTTTTTTAAAAAGGAAACAATAATTAGTTTCCCTAATTCAGACTTATGAGTAAGTGAAAAATAATGAGAACTTGGCAAACACTGAACTCACTCCCAATTTTCTATTGTTGTCCTGTCGTCTTATAACCCACAATAACTTCTTGATCTAAAAAGGAGTTTCCCAAAGATATTTAGGCTGAGTCATTTGCTCTGTCCAGGGCTTGTCTGCTTCACTGAGAGAAACTGGATGATTGAGTTCTCCTGTTCACCTGGGTCTTCGAAAACGGAATCAGAATAGATTTCAGTGCAGCTGGACACTCATTGTGTTGAGCCAAGGAAATGTATCTGGGAGCTGATCATTCTTCTGGAAGAATCTGAGATTAGCAAGATTAGCATTAGAGAATAGAAGTGGTCACAAGGCATCTGCTCTCAGTCCCACTTCACAGAAATTGGCAGCCCCACGAAGCAGAGAGCCCTAGGTGGGGAGAAGGTGTGGGGCAGATCTCATTATTGGGCTGGCAGAGTAGTCTGTGATAGCGACTACTCAGGTCCATATCCCAGATCCTAATTGCAATTTGGGGAGAGTATTGATGACTCAAAACTGGGTAGGAGGAAGACAAAAAACAAGTTCACAGACTCCGGCCTTGATCTGTTCTGTTCTGTTTTGTTTATATTTGTTTGTTTCCTGGCCAACATATGTGCTATACGCATCTCACATCCAAACTGAGACAGGAGGTTATAGAGCTGTGCTTTTCAAAGATCAGACTAGATCGGGTGCATTCAGGGTGCCAGAGACGAGCTATGCTTTTCAAAAGATCCACACAGGCTTACTCTAAAATAATGCTTCCGTATAGGGAAAACACAATATCAGCTATGTTTTCCATAACAAGAGAACAGATTGTAGTAGATAAGAAGGAGACTATGAAACACATGAAGTCAGATGAAGGATTTAAAAAAAAAAAAAAAAAAGACCTGTCTATTGATTTTGGATAAGTAGCCACCTATGAACAAATTTATCAAGAACTTATGAGAGGTATAAGGGACCACTGGAAGTGGGATGTGTGTCCTGATGCTGAAGTGTCATGAGATAAGAAAACAATCATTGCTCTTTGCCTCTACTGAGATTTTGTAGTACCACAATTAAAGTAGAGTTCTTAGAAATCTCTTATGCTATCTTCATGCTGCATCCAGAACCCCGTAGGCTGTTAAGAACATGTGACTAATCTAAAGAGACTTGATTTTTCCCAAGTCAGTCAACCAGAAATCAAGAGATGTGCTTTCTTTCTGTTCTGTTGCTTCCTGTTCTTATGTCTGGGGACCTAAACTTCAAGGAAGAAAGAGGAATAGTCCTCCCCAAAGGGTCTTGTGTGAGTCAGAAAAGGAAAAATCTTAAATCAATGCTAAGTCAGCATGGTGATTCCATTTTCCACAATGTTAAAATCTGTTATGAATCTCACACAATAGTTAATCCCTATGAATATCATACACATGGTTTATAACAACAGAAGAAAACACCCTGTGATAAGAATGGTAAAGGATCACGCCAGAAATGGCTATCATGTTCTCTGAAGAGTTTCAACACTCTTCTAGCCAGGGATAAATAACAAGGCCCTATCTCAAAAACAAACAGGTAAACCAATATAGGTAGCAAAGTGAGTCTCCTACCATACAAGCAAAGATAGCGTTTTCTCATAATTGATAACCAATATGGACAGTGTCTAGTTATTATCGAGGGAAAAAGAAAATTAAAGTTTTATTTTTCCTCCCCACAGGTTCAAGATGCATTTAGATGCCGATTGAGAAACTGTCAGGATCCAATCAATGCTGATTCTTCAAGTTCTTTTCCTAATGGACATGCTCAAATCATGGTGAGCTTTTATTTTTCTTCTGGTTGATAATTAAGTCATGGTTTCTCAAGAATATATATAATAACCTTCTTGTCAAAAAAATAGAATAAAGCCATAAGCTAAGTCTTTATGACTAATACTTTGGGAGCTGGAGAGATGATTTAGTGCTTAAAAGTCCTTGTTGCCCTTTCAAAGGACTGAAGTGCAGTTTCCAGCACCCACATCCACAGCTCAACTGTCTGTAACTCTTACTCCAAAGATTTGATGCCATCTTCTGGCCTCCTTGTGTTCCTGCATGCCTGGGGACACACACACACACACACACACACACACACACACACACACACACACACACACACAAACACTTAATAAAACAAACCTTTGAATTAAGTAAAGACTTGTTACTTTGGTGACCAATGAATGTTCTTCCTGCACTGCCTTCGAATCAAGGGTCTGCTGTTGGTACCCTTGGGTGTTTAGAATGGTGTCTCATACAACAGTAAAGAGTATTTTCGCGTAGTTTAGAATTCAAGATAATGACTTTTACACAGAAGAACTATGGAATTTCACATCTAGTGGGTTTTGTTTTGTTCTTGTGTGTGTGTGTGTGTGTGTGTGTGTGTGTGCGCACGCGCGCACACACTGTATCGTGTTTTTTTTTTCTTTTTCTCTCTCTTTTTATTAATTTTTAAGAGTTTCATAAAACAGGTTTTGATCATGCTCCCTATCCCAGCTCAGACTTACTTGAATATTAGAGTCCACAGAGGAGTTGCAACTCAGATTTTATATATATATATATATATACATATATGTATATATATATATGTGTGTGTGTGTATGTATATATGTATATGTGTATATTTGTATATGTGTGTGTGTATATATATTATATATATACATATATATATAATATAGATAGATATGACCCCAGGTAATGGTGGTTCTCCATATAACCTAAAGAAAACACCAGGGGACTAAAACATAAAGAAAGGGTACCCTTCCAGCCAGTGACAGGTCCAGATTGTACATGAACCCAGAGTACCACTGGGGTCATGGCTGCTATAGGCATAAATACACTGTCAAACTTTCCAAATGAAATAAAAATTACAATCATCAAAATAGAAATGGAAGTTGGGAGTTGCTGCGCATGTCTGGAAGGCCAGCACTGTGAGGCTGAGAGAGGAGGAGCCCCAGCTCAAGAGCACACTCTGAACTCCACGGCATGAACCCAACTCAAAACCAAACAGAACATCAGCCAAACAAACAATACCAACAGAACCAAGACCAAATAGGAATGAGTTTTCTGTAGAATAACTGACTTTGTGTTAACATTTTTTTTGAACTAGAAAATATAAAAATATGGATAAGCAATATTAGCAGCTAAAGAATGAAAAGTAGTAACCAATTCCTTTTAAAAATTAGATAATCCAAAAAGTCTCTGTTTAAAGTATTGATGGTGGGCTGGCCAGATGATGCTGCAGCAGATAAAGGCATTTTGCTATGCAAACCTGGTGACCTGAATTTGTCCCTGGGACCCATTTTAACTTAAAAGGATAGAACCAACCCCACAGAGTTCTCCTATGACCTCCACAAGCGTGCTGCAGCATGTGTGCCTCTACATAACAACAGCTACAATAATGATACAATCCAAAATTAATAATAATAAGGACAGGCATATGACTGACAGAAGTTGCTTACAACTGGTTAACTTGATTTTACCATTTAAAAAAAATAAGATGATGTGATTAAAATAAGAATTTGGGTGAAGGTTGAACTGGCTTTCAGAAGATTCTAGGTCACATGAATAGTTGTTAATCCATCAGTTTTAATATCTGCATCTGAAAGCCTTTGGTCACAGTAGCGGACATATGATTCTGTAAAATTGTGACGTTAGCAAAGCTACATCATAGAACATTGTATCACAGGTAACACGCTGAAACTGGAAGCATAAAATGCAAAACTCAAAGACATTTATTTAAGGATTTTTCCAGTAGTGTACCTTCTGGTTGCTTTATTAAAGTTGGGCTATTACTTTAAAATTCTGGTCCTGTTTTGTTTGTTTTTGAAGTAGTGCTAGAGCTGGAACCAAGACCCTGTGTGGCTATGCAAACTTAGCCACTGAGTTACAGCTCCCACTTTTTTGTTCTTGAGATAAGGCCTCATGTAGCATAGGCTAGCCTTGCCATACAACCAAGGATGACCTTGAGCTTAGGATTCTTCTTGTTTTACCAGCCCAAGTGCTAGACTACAAATATATACCACCACTGCCACTTTTATTCAGCACTGGGAACTGAACTCAGGGCCTCGGGCATGCTAGGCAAACACTCTCCCACCATCTTTAAACTTGAGATTGAGCCTGGTCTCAGGGACATTGATGTCCTTCTCAAGCTCGGATAGGCCTCAGATATGTAATCTTGCTTCATCTTCCTAAGTAGCAAAATTTACCACTGTAACCACCAGTTCTAGCGAAAATTCCATCCTTTCATATGGGGAATTATGTTATATCAAATTACGTCATTTTCCCTGGGTTTTATAGACCATTTTGTGTCTAGGAAATTCTGATCATTTCCTGATAATATTCTTGTGTGCAAAACAATAAATGGGACTAGCCATAAATCTATAAGCTTCAGATAATTTGAATATTAAAAGCATTTGCAATCTTCATTAATGATGGTTCTGTGCCTTGTTATTTCTTGTTACAGACAGACTTTGAAAAGGACGTAGACATTGCTTGCCGATCAGGTAAGAATACTTTGACCTTTAAGATATTATTTGTAGGGATGCAAAATTATTTTGTGGGTTTTGATTTTTAAAAAAATAGTGTTTTGTACATCCCACTCCTGCGGGTGAATAGTGGCATCTTCCAGTGAGAGTCACTCTAAAATCAGGGATCTATCTGTATAGAGAGGGGCAAGCCTCTTATCTCTTTCTCTTGCCTCTCTCTTACATCTCTTATCTCTTACCTCTCCCCATTCCCTTCCCCCCTCTCTCCACGTGGTCATGGCCGGCCTCCACCTTTCTATTTCTCTACTCTCTTCCTCTCTCTGCCTTTCTCTGCCTCTACTACCCTCTTAACTCCCCTCCCCATGCCCTAAATAAACTCTATTTCTATACTAAAAAAAGAGAGAGAGAGAGAGAGAGAGAGAGAGAGAGAGAGAGAGAGAGAGAGAGAGAGGGGAGAGAAAAGGAATGAGAGATGAGAAGATATAAAGGATGGATTGTTGAGAGCACCATAGCAGCAGAAAGCACTAGATGTGCCTTAAACTTCCATCTGTATGAATAAGGGCAGTTGTAACGCAAGTCACTGTAGCTTCTCTGTTTAGCATATATAGACTATGAATTACTAGACTGATGGACTACCAATGAGTGTGTGTGTGTGTGTGTGTGTGTGTGTGTGTGTGTGTGTGTGTCTGTGTGTGTGTGTTAATGGTTGTTGTCCTCTAGCCACTAGCTAATTTTTCACTTGACAAGAGGGCTTGTAACTTTAAAAGAAAATCACGTTTTCTATTTGGGTTATTTTTCTCTTGTTGGGAAATAGTCTTCCAAAGCACAGCAAATTGTAGCACATTTTACCTCTTATCTGTTCTCCACACTGTCCATAGCAAAAGTGAATATATATTGCATATATATATATACATATATATGTATATGTATGTGTGTGTGTGTGTGTGTGTGTGTGTGTGTGTGTGTATATATATATATATATATATATATATATATATATATATATATATATGCCTTGTATCATCATTCATTTCTAGTAGCATCTTCTAGGCCTAGTGCTGAAAATAGCCCATAATTTGTCAATAAACTTAAATTATTGTGCACACATTATCTG
The DNA here is from genome assembly GCA_028551405.1 of Uromys caudimaculatus. NCBI lineage: Eukaryota > Metazoa > Chordata > Mammalia > Rodentia > Muridae > Uromys > Uromys caudimaculatus. The sequence continues at coordinate 16,993,186 of CM052709.1, forward strand.
CATACCCATCCAAGTTTTCGTCACTGCTGGCTAGTTACTTGTATTGATGTGGTCTAGATTCATATCTGATTTATATTTCAGTGCAAGCATCAACTTGTCATCTAAAACCCCTCAGATGTTTTATAGGTTCTGTCAAGGATTCTCCTTCTAATATTATGTAAAAGTTATACTTCTGGTATGTCTTCCTGGGTGAAAAAAATAAACCTCTTCGTTTATCTCTGTTAGCTGTCATCTTAAATTCTTTCAGGATAACATTCATTTGAGATTGTAGAGCCATTGAACATTTGATATAGAACCTTCTGTCTCTATCCAAACTGTCTATAACAGAGTTAAATATCAAGACAACTATTACAGAACCTGCTGGGTTGGGAAAGACACCCACCTCCTACCTTCCAGACTCCCCTATGTGTTGCTTTCAGATTCAACTCAGAGGCATTAAAATCTGTGCAAATGTCAAATTATATTTCTTGCCATAATCACAAGCACATGGGAGACTAATCTTGTATTCTTGAATTCAATCAAAACACTCTGGGTGGGGCATGGTCACAGCCATTGTAAGCTAACAGCTATGATTTGGCAGCCCATAGTGGGCTTGTGAGAGGAGCAGGAATTATCTTTTCCTGTAGAAAAAAATCAACAATATGTTGTCAAGACATAATCTTGCTGGTGTGTAGTTTCATGAACCTGCCAGTTCAACAGAGAGCTGGCAAAATAATTTCCTTCGGCTTTTCCATCCACTGTGATTTCTAAAATTCACAAGCCATGTCGCAAGTTTCCCCATTTATAGAATATAATTTGGCTGCATTGGGAGGCTTAAACTTATTTTAATGGTTAGGTATCTGTTTAATTCCCAATCATCTATCCTCAATTTATCTCCCTTGCCTCTCTTCATATACTCCTAAGAGTTCTTGACAGGGGAGAATGAGAACGCTTTTGTCTTTTCCGTAACAGCCATTCATATCAAACCAATGCGTCTCAAAGTGTGGTGCCCAAACAAGCAGTGTCAGCTTCACCTGGAAATTCCTAGAAATGCAGTTTTGATGACCTGCCTAGATCTTTTAGGCTGGAAACTGTGGTGCTGGAACACAGTAGCCAGGGTTATTAGAAGCCATTCAAATTATGCTGATGCATAGCAAGGTTCAAAACTCTTCATGTCAGTCCTTCTTCTGAGAGCTGCTGTTCCCAGCCCTTCAGCACGCACAATGCTGTCTTTTGATAGATTGCTCTGGGTTTTCTCAGTCTTCACTGGAGTCTGGAGGTTAAGCCTTTTAAATACAGACCAGCACCAATGTATTATTCAGAAACAATTTACAATATTTTTATTTTTCTGTTGACATTTTGGCCAATGCTCTTTTTAGTTGAGCTCGGCAGCAGCTTTCTTCAGAGTTCTTCCAAGAGATCTCTGCATATGTTGAAATGTACTACACTTTAAAAATCTCAGTTCTTGGGCTATGCGCAGTCTGTTGTGAACTTTGAAACTGCTTCTGGAGATGCTGGAGTATACATCTGCCTATGCTTCCTGTGTGGCTTGATTTTCATTTTCCTTTTGCCTTTCACAACTTGGTTAATTTCTCTCAAAGGGACTGTCTCAACATTGTTGCCATGTGTAGGAGGTTCACATTCAAGGGTTGTTTACATTTTAAGCAAATCAAAGAAGTAGGATTATCGACTCTCACATACTATGGACACTGCTTCATAAAAATAATTACATTTCTCAAATATTTAATGTACATACATCATATTGTAAAAAGATGAATGTATCTTGCATCTGGATTATGAAACCAAGACTCACTACCAAGACTTCCTTTATAGTTTATAATCTATTAATAAATGTGTGAAGATGTCTGTCCAGCCCTAATATAACACAACAGGTTCTTGTCATGTGTCTTTAAGTTTTAGTATTATTAACTTTGGATCAATTTTTATGTAAAGTTAGGAACTAAAGCTATCCTGAGAATTTGGAAATGCTTTACACATTGCTTTCATTTCAATTCTTATTAAACTGGTTAACAAACTTCACCCTTTAATATTTTATTCATAATTTTTTCTGATATTTGTGGTGTATTCCAGCTCTCTTATTATCTTAAGAAGTTTAGGAATTATTTTGTTTTTGTTTTTGCTTTTACAAAGTGTAGGTAGCCAGGACCACCACAGTCTCCCAAGTGCTAAGATTACATACAACCACCAAGCCAGATCTTAAAATAACATCTGAAAGCATAACCTTTTCTTATTTTTAGCATATAATAATATAAAATATAAAAATCTATAGCTGCATTGTGGATTCACGAAAATATGTATATGAATATTTAACATGATGTATGGTATATAGTCAATTCTATGGTATAATAACAACATCTCTAAAGATAGCAGGTATGGTATAAGTGGTTTGTGGTTTGGAATACTTTAAAAGCTTCATTTCCTCATAGTAGCAAAACTATATTTAAATTTTCCTGTTTTTCAACTTCTGTGCTAATTCACAATTATGATTCTATTAGAAATTTAAACAATAATAGGCAAAATTCAGCCTCTCTGAAAAGTTTTCATGCTTTCAAAAGCAGATGTTCTATAGTTTTCTCCACAGGGTGAAATTTTCTTCTATAGTTGCTTTGATTTGTGGACACAGTGGCCCCCCTGCCCCAGTTTTATTTTGAGACAGGGTCTCACCATGTAGTAGTTGACTGTCCTGAAACTCACTATGTAGAGCTGGGTCATCTTGAACTCACAGAGATCTGTCTCTCTCTGCCTCCCAAATGCTTGGATTAATGGCGTGTGCTACCACACCCAGCTCTCAAGGGTCTCTTTTAATGAACAAAATTTCTAGAAAACTTCATAAGAAAGGCCTATATAAAAGTAGCAACTTTGTATGAACAGTATCTATGTATTTATGGAAATGCTTTGACGTAGACCAATGGAGATGCCTTCTCTGGTCATCTACCTGTCCCCTGAAAATTAATGCAGACCTTTTTTCAGGACAGGATGCTGAAATTTTTAGAAAGCCTGTTAATCAGATTTCACATACACTTTATCTATGGTCTACTCATGATCTACGGTACCATCAGAGCATCAACAACAATTCAGTAATCTGGACCACGAGCACACAAGTGTAAATAAATTGTTAAAAGGTTACTTTTCTTTTGCTTTATCAGCAGAGTGTTTAGTAGGAAGACAAATAATATCATAGATGATAAAAAATACTCCCCTTTTATTAACTACCGTGCTCCAATCTGCAGTGCTTCATAAGGATATCGGTCCCTGCCGAGCAGCAACAATAACAGGAACACTCTCCAGGATCTCTCTAAATGATGATGAGGAGGAAAAGGGAACGAACCCTGAAGGGCTAAGCTACTCAACATTGCCTGGAAATGTCATTTCCAAAGTCATCATCCAACAGCCCACAGGCCTGCACATGCCCATGAGTATGAATGAGCTGAGCAATCCGTGTCTGAAAAAAGAGAACACGGAACTACGGAGAACTGTGTACTTATGCACAGATGACAATTTGAGAGGGGCTGATATGGACATCGTCCACCCTCAAGAACGAATGATGGAAAGTGACTATATTGTGATGCCTAGAAGTTCTGTAAGCACCCAGCCATCAATGAAAGAGGAAAGCAAAATGAATATTGGCATGGAAACCTTGCCGCATGAAAGGCTATTACACTACAAAGTAAATCCTGAATTCAATATGAATCCCCCCGTAATGGACCAGTTTAATATGAACTTAGATCAGCATCTCGCCCCCCAGGAACATATGCAGAGTTTACCCTTTGAGCCTCGCACGGCTGTGAAGAATTTCATAGCCTCTGAGTTGGATGATAATGCGGGACTGTCAAGAAGCGAAACTGGATCGACGATATCAATGAGTTCTCTAGAGGTGAGTCAGACGAAATTACATAGTTCCTTGATATTTGAAGGGTGTACAGGCGGATTCACATGATATTGGTATTAGAGAAGGTCTGTGTTAGTTTTGGCAGAGTTTCTGATGTTGCATATTAAGATTCTGGACAGAAAATATTTCTACTAGTACATTTGAGTCTGTTGGTTCAAGATGTTATTAAAAGGATACCAGTGTATTTAAAGTGATAACAATCAATCCTAGTTCTCTCATAATGGGACTCATGTGGAACATTCATAAAGAAAATAGAGCAGATTGTCTTGAGGTTTCACTGATATGACAGGACATTGTAAATTATAAAATAATAACTTGATCGTGTTACAGATTCAAGGATAGATCTAAATCTTCTTTTGTAAGACCATCTATAATAGGAAGCTGAAGTGTTTCTGTGGTTGTACCACTACACTGATTATAAACTAATTATCATTATGCTACATCAATATTATTCAGAATGAATGTTTTGTTCTTAATCCTGTAGAGTGTAGTGACCATTAAAAGTATTGGTCTTTAGCTATTAAGTGCTCAAAGTATATATTTTAAGTGTACCAAGACTCAGGACTAGAAGCCAGACAATGATCTTTGTCCTTCGTAAGGCCATCAGCAGTAAAAAATGTAAACTAAGCTCACTGTTTGTCATCTCAATGAAGTAGAGAATTACTGACAATTATCCACCTCATTCCTACTGTAATAGAGTTATAGAAGTAGGTATCAGGAAGTATATCTGATTTTCTATTGCCACATTCCATTAACCTAGTACTATTTTGTGTGCTTCCTATATCTTGAAGTCTTGCTATGAACCCTCTACTAAGATATATAGTCCCTATAAAAACCCATATGTATTCTTATTTATCTTATTTACCATATATACATTCAATTGTGTTAATGTGTTTGTGTATATATATATGTATTGCATCAGTCACTATTTATAGAAAAAAATCATTGTAATTGGTCACACGGCCTTTCCATCTGAATTTGGGGAATCTACAGGAGCCATTGCCTTTGGGTATGTGTGTACCCTAGAACATACATTACTATCTGTCCAAACCAAAATGAATAATGAACTGTATATATAATTCTAGTTTTCTTAAGTAGAACAAGAAAAGTCTAGAACAAAACCAGAATATAAACAGACTTCAGAAAGAAAAGATCTTAGGTTTTAGATTGGCCTCAACCAGAAGAGGGTGTCTGCACAAATCCATGTAAGAATCATTCTCAGAATCAAAGGTATAGATAGGGACAGCAAAGCAAATTCTACTCTTTAGAGTAGCAGACACGCCCTCTGGACAAAAGCATCCAATTTTCTTAACTAGTGAAACTGTTACTGCTACCTCAATCCTAACTCAGAAATATTAATGTGTCTAGTTCAATAGTGACTATATATATATATATATATATATATATAATATCAAAAGTAATAATGAAATGTGGGAGTCTTTCTATGTAATGACTACTTTAAAGTTACTATAGAAATTCAAGTGGAACTCCACCTATATAATTTGCGTGTTATGAAATGATTTAGGTTTAACACCCACAAACCAACTGATACAGCTATCGATCATGTTTTGTGTATTTGTACAACAGAGTATATTTTCCAAGTATCGATTGGTTCACCTTGTAATTTTTTCAAACCTCTATATCCTTATTTTTAATCATCATCATTCATATGTTATTTTAACCATAAAAATCATATGCGTGGGTGTCAGACAAAAGATCTGCATTTCAATGACTTAGAGATCCCAAAGTTTATATTTTGAAAAGGAAATTCAGAATTCACAATAAAATTTAGTTCCCCATCCATTTTTTAAAAAGAGTTTAATAGTAACTGTTTAGGTGACTTTTTGGGAAACAACTGATAGAGAATACATACATGATAGAGTAGATAATAAAAATTAGCAGTTTTATAGAATTTTTCATTAGCGGATTCTCAAATCACCTTAAAAGCATGAATTAATTAGTCTTCCCAACACTTAGATAAGTTGTTATAACCCTCAAGCAAAAGCATCTGTTCAAGGATCCAATATCTAAGTCATAAATCCATCTAAGTCTTTTACCCCTCTGAATGAAACAAGAGGTTAACTATGTAGGAACACATATCCTGGAAGGCTGGTACAGCAGGAGATGACAAGCCGTTGCATGGTCTGTTCGTGGCTAGAATGTGAAGATGGGCCATGAACACAGGCGTTTTTCTACAAAAGAGATGACAAGAAAAAAGAGGGAGGTAAACACCGCTGGTTGATAGCACAGAATCCAGTAGTCATGAGAAAACTGCATGCAAGACACAAGCTGAGGTACAAAAAAGAAGAAAGCCAAAGAGACCTGAGTGGGTGAGTGGGTGGAAGCTTTTATTCAAGTAAGCAAGAAGCAACAAAGAGAGGAGGAGGCTCCCAACTGCCTCAGTGCCAGCAGAAAAGACTCCAGGCTCCATGGGAGTGTGCTCTGCTAACCCCCAATTATTGGGTGTAAATGTTTAAGGCATTCACGGAGTTCCTTGGCACAAAAGTGTATCCAGATTTTCTCCATTCCCTTTATTACACTTTGTCTTTATTTCTGTTACATGGTGTTGCCCTAACTGTGTTCTCTCCCAGAATGAACCGGTTAAGCAATTCTAAAAATTTTTAGAATGTGAGTTTTCATAAATGATCCAGACCAAGATGTCCTGTAACTACTTTACTTAAGATGAAGATAAAATTGTCTTCAGCACTTTAAATCTTCATCTTCGGATAGCAAAATATGTCTTGGGTTTATGATGTGCACATGTATATGGAAGAAGAAGAAGGATAAATGATGACCAGGGTGTATCAAGGTCCTAAGCATGATCCTAAGTTTAAACTTTAGAATGCAGTTCCTTTGTGTTACTGTCTAAAACTTAAAAGTTCATTATTGCTTATAAAAAGACAAGTCATTTCTCACCATGGCAGGGTTGCTACACTCCTGAATTCTCAGCAGCTGTGGTTGCTTGCATAAGACCTACATGAGAACAAGCCAGTCAGCATTTTAACATGGTAGTGCTCATAAGTCCTGAGCTATAGCCGAGGGGCTTCTAGAGGACTGAGAGTCAGTTTCCTTTAAGGACGTACCACCTTGTCAGTTGACCCTGGCCCAGTGGCTGGTGCCACCCTCATGAGTTTATGGGTAGCACAAATTAGTCTCAGTGGGTTATTAAAAGAGAGAAGAGGATATGAAATTGAGAGAAGGGAAAGACTGAGGACCTGGGAGGAGTTAGAGAGAGAAGTGGAGAGTGAATATGATCAATACATTTTATAAATTTCTCAGAGAATGATTGAAATGCTATATATTTTTTAAGGTCAAGTCAGCATGACTTCGGGATTGTAGCACTTCCTGTTGGTTTATTTTTCTGAAAATTTACATGTGTATTATTGTCAGTCAATGCTGACCTGCATTTGCTCTGAGTCTGAAACACTGATATCTACTGAACAGCTTGTGACTGTGCGTGTCCTACATCTGTTTGTTCATGACCCATTCTTTATCCCCTTTCCCTGATCACTGAGGGAAAGCATGGGTCACATGTCAGTGATTTCTGACTGGATTCAGCCAGCAGGAAGCACTGGCCAGAGTCTGGGTTTGGCAGGGAGATAGAAACTAGGAAGAGCTGTAGTCATTATTTCTGCTCTTGACATGAGTCTATGCCACAGCTCCCATGCACTTCCTGCTTCTGCCAGATGCCCCACTCCTGAGATAAAGTCCCATTGTCATCATCCTTTGTCCATCCATTTTAGGGGTCCCTTGGCTTCTTGGTCATCTAAGGGTTCCCTGTGTGGCTTCTCAGCTTGCCTATCACTGGAGTTCTTAAGGAACATGTTGTCCTAATATAATGCACAAGTGACTCTGTGGTGCTCCTGCCAAGTCTTGTCTGAGTACCACTTACCAACAAAACATTTTCAAAATGGAAAATAAAACCTTCATATAGTACAACACAATATTATTTTACTACATACAGATAGTTTTGTTACTCCAGCTCCTCTGAGGGCTTACATACATAAAAGTATCTCCCAATCTGGATAGGACCTGGGCTAAGTCTCACTGCATTTGAAAGTGGGTGGAGAACTACCTTTATAGGTTTTCCGCTGGATACAGAGCACTCAGCATAATGGTTACCAAAAGAAAAGTATTTTAGTGATGATGTCACTGCGTAGGTGCCTCCCTTGTGGCTGGTGTGAGGATCAAATTACATGAAAAGCTTTTGAAGATTGTAAGGAGTACTTCAGATGTAAGGTTGTATTATGATTATAACATCAGTATCACACTCTGAATGTCTTTGAAGAAGCTTAAATACTACTAAATCGATAGTCAGGAATCTACACAGAATGTGATGACCTCACTTAGGAACCAGGAGGCACTGCCACAAACAAAAAACATCTAAAACTGACCACATGCAGAAAGCACATTTCATTTTTTACATATAATATATATTTTCTCATGTAGCCCTAGTCAAAGGAAAACTTTCTCATCTTTGTTGCTTTGTTTTTGTTCCTGGATTAGAGAATCTTGTCTTTTAGGCAGGCATACAAACAAAATTAGCTGGAATAAAAGCCATTTCAGATAATTAATTATTCCCAGACTCCACTGCCACCGCTATTTTTAATGGATTTGTTATCAAAGCTTTCCTCCCTGTGAGTGAGTCCATTGCTCATCCTAGAATAGAAACTTTTAATAGCATTCATATTGCCATTCATTAGTCAGTGGAATTCATTACTTGCTGTGAATCTTCTAGTGTCTTGTCCAGTTTAATTTTCAGCGACACAAAGAACGACATAGGCCTGCTGAGAAATTATTCATTATTTTACAAGAGTTGTGTATGGAGACCCCCTGTGGGCACATAGGCACTAAGTGGCCCTTTCAGTAGCCATGGCACATTTCCTCACTATTAAATTATCCTAAAGAATGTCTCCCTTCAATCAGTAAAATATATGTCTTCCTCATAAATCGTTTTGATTCTCTTAGCTACCAACCTGCCTACTTGGGGTGGTTTTCTTTGTATCTTTAGGTCAGTTGGTTATTCAGAATCTCCCAAGTTATTCTTTAAAGCAGTAACAATAAGACAAAAGTCACATTGGTTTGAATTCTGGGACTGTCATATGACACTCCTTCAAACAGTCATCAATAATTTGGGGGACTGCAACTACTGTGGCGGATCCTCTGCCACATGCTAGAGCTCTGTAGCTAATTAAGAGGGGACGAAGGATGTGGAGGTGTGGGTGGCAAAGAGGGGACAGACAGAGAGACCTTTCAAAGATCAAATGGGCAAGCCATGAGTGGATTTAATATGGAAGACAGATGAGGAGTGCAGAGAAAGGAGGGGCAGTTCTAAGCCTCTGCCTTGGCTGATGAGTTATTAACATTGTCAGTGATGAGAAAGATCATGTAGAAAGGAATATTTGCATATTGAACAGTGACATTAAAGCCTAAGGGCTAAGCCATGTAATCCAGGAAGCCATACAGGACAGAGAAGACCCCGGCAGCTCCACATTTAGAAAGAAGGGGCATAGGAAATGACCAGCAAAGGAGATCTCAAAAGAAGCTGCAGTGAATGACGGAGGGAAGGGAGGGGTAAGAAAAAGCCAGCGCTTTAATGAGGAAGTGATTAACTTTCTACAGCTTCTGAGAGTCCAGGGAGAGGAGGGTGGAAAATTGACCTTGCTGTTTGTCCAAATGGAGCTCATTAGAGGCCTTAGACAAGAATTTTAATGGAGTATTAAGAGCATAATGCAGTTGGGATGAGTACCCGGTGGCGTATTGCAAAACTGAAACTGCATAGGAGAGAAAGCTGTATCTCAAGTTACTGTACAGGAAAGGAAGATGTGTTTCAACTTACCAGGAAGTGAAGGCTATCCAGACAGAATGGTTTATATCTTCACAAAATTTTTTAACATCACATTGGCTTGTTTTAATTTTACATGTAACATTTTTTTAAAAAAATTATCCAATTATTTGTTTAAAAAAAAAAATCAAGTAGCTTAGCCACTTAGCTGATTCTAGTTGTTTAAATATGTGATCAGAGCTGAGGGGATGGCTCAGTCAGGAAGAGCTTGCATCGTGGGCGTGAGGACTTCATTTCAGCCCCTTGAACCCACAAAGGCAGGCATAGTGTCACATGTGCATAACCCCAGTACTGGGAAGGTAGAAATAGGCAAGTCCCTGGAGCTCACTGGCCAACCAAAGGACCACACTCAATGAAATCCAGATCATGGAGAGACTCTGTTTCCCCCAACCAAACAAGCAAGCAAATAAACCAAAAGATAGACAGGACTCGAGGGACACCTGAGGTCCTGTAGCCTCCACATACATGCATACACACCCAGAAACATGTGTGTGTCCATGTGAACACACATACAGAACAAGCAAACACAGTCTTTATTGCTAAGCACTTTTTATGCCTTACGGTGGCATTGTACAAGGCCCAGAAGGACATTTGAATAAACATGTAAGTGGGTCACAGTCTCAGCAAACTGCAGCCTCAAAAGACTTTCCAGAACATTGCATGGATATGCACACAGGGTAGACACAAGCAAACCCAAAATGCATTGGGACTTTTCTGATACCCCACTTTGTACTACTAGCGTCTGACAGGTAAGATAAACTGAGCTTCTCAGGAACAAGTGTCACATCTTTTTGTTATTGTAGCATTGCATTATAATCTGTTTGAATAAACATTTTGCTTTGTTTTGTTTTTACCGAACAAGGATTTTCTGAGAAATAAGCGCCATCAAATTGACTTTTTTCTTCTTCAAAATATAATTAGCCTGAGATAGTTAATCCATGTGACCTTGCTTTATGCTTCCAAAGTAGTTCAGTACCACTACTGTGAAATGTGGACTACTGGGGCCATGTACTATTATCTTGCTGAGATCCAGAACAGCATGCAACAGACTTCTTGTTTGTAAAATATTGTCCTACGTATCGGAGCTAGTGAGATCTCATGCAGAAAACCCTGGACTCTGAACTAGGCCTGAGTTTTTATCACAGTTCACCTCCTGAGTGACTTGGTCAAATTATTTTAACTCCACTGGATCTCAGGTACATTCATTCACAAATTGGCACCATTTTCCCAACCATTCCACAGACTGATTAGCATGTTCAAATGTGAAATCACTTTATTAGGTACACACAAGTTGAAACCCTCGGTATTGTGGGGAAGTAGCCATACACCCCTCCTCTCCCCCCTCCCCCCACTTTTGGTTTGAATCATTGACACATTTTCCTCAGTATCTGATCTTTAAACTGCCATGATTTATTTTGTAACCATCCACACCACACCCCACCACCAGGTTTTGATTAAGTTTGCTCCTTCCTTCATCTCATCCTTGTAGCCTGCCAGACTTGCTATGGCCTTTGTTAGCATTTAATTGTAACAAAATTAAACAGGAGAGAAAGGAAAATATTGCACATCGACATGAGTCGCAACCGTATTCTAAGTTGGAACTGTTGCTGTGGCTCCTCAGGTTCCCATACTTTCTTCTTGCTCCGCTAACATAAAGCTTTTTGCACCATGCACGCATCCAAATCTTCAGTTCCTAGGCAGCACTGCCTTGTGATCCAAACAAATGCAGCAGCATATGGTCCTTTTCACCTTTGGCAACAGAGAGCCCCTCGGTGCTTACAACAGAAGGCTCTCGCTGTCTTCTAGCTGACTGAACCATTTTTTGCAAGATTCCATCAGTTAAGTTTCAGATAAGGATGCAAAGCTCATGACTAATGTTTTATAATAGTTGCTTTTAACTAGATGTATCCATGCTTAGAATTTGCTTAACACATATTTATTTTAAAAAAAAAAAAGAAAAAGAAAAAAAAAAAGAAGAAAAAACGCTTTGCTGAACCGCAGTGCCAAGAGGGCTGGGTATCCATGGGAGAGAAGAATGGGAGCCCTGACGTTAGTCTAGGAGACTGCTACAAAGTGCGGTGCTGAGCCAGATTTATTTGGATGTGTTCTTGCACTCCTGCCTCTTCCAGGATGTCACCAGGACAAAAGCAGCACACTGTTGGAGACAAGGAAGACACGAGAGAGCATCATGTTTAGTTTCGTTCATAAGGCGTTCGTTCCCCTTTCCTCTCTCTCCTCGGTATTCCACCAAGTCTCGATTCCTGTGCTCAGCAGTTTTACCACAATGAGATTATGTCAGAACTGTCTCCGGACTCCTCCTTTAGTCTTTCTGTCTGCTGAAAACGTGTTCTGAGATTAGGCTGCACAGGAGGTTCTCGTTTTATAATGACAATTTTAGCGCTAGCTGCAGGAAAGTCATATATTTTTTTTAATAAAACTCCTAACAGTCATAATAGCAACTAGATCTGCCGTAAATCTGCACCCCAAGAAGCTAGTGATGTTAAGGTTGTGGATATTGAGCTGGGGGAGGGGGAGAACAAAACATAATCTGACCAAAAAGACTACATACGTTTCCCTTGTGTTTTTTTCCCCAACTCCCTTGGGGGTCGGGGGGGTGTCTGCTTAAAGAAAAAGCACAGCAGAAATTTTCTTTGTTCTCTAAAAATGTGGAGATCGTTTTATAAGTTTGCAGGCATCTTCCTCTATACTAATCCATTTTAAGAATCAGTAGCTACCTGGAGCAGATGCTAAAAATACCATCTCCATACCGAAATCATGAAAGTCCCATAGCACATGAGCATGCATCCACTTCGTTTTAATCATGCTTCCTGATTGTATCAAGCCCCACTACCTAATTACTTTATTTCATCAATGTGTATGTGCCTATAACTAGATTGGGTGTTGTTTAACAGATTTAGAGTCTGAGAGAAACACTGTGAAACACTGTGTTGGGGTGTAGAATATCTGTTACTTCATTAAGTAGGAATTAAACAAACAAACAATGTCCACTTCCTAAGAACTAGTAACAAGAAGCACTTGGGCAGGTGATGACCTAATTTTGAGAAATTTGTACAAGACTGACATATGAACCTCAGAACATAAACAGACGGGCAGGCAGAATTTGTTTGACATCAAGTGTGGTCTTAGCACACAGGAAGCTGATGCAAGAAGACCAAGACGGTAAGTTCTAAGAACAGCCTGAGCTACTTAGCAAGAGCGTCTTTTTAAAAAATCTGGATGTCTGTTGGCGGGAAATCTCAAAGTACCTAGATTATTTTTCTGATATCTCCTTCATGCCTGCAAAGTGATTTTTCTTATAACTAGAACCTCTTTCCGGATTGAATGCAAATGGATTTCACTGAAAAATAGCATTAGTACTCAAGAATAAAAAAAAAAAGTAATACCCTTCACCTTTAAAGGAAGTTCAGGGTGAAAATGGAAACATATAGATGGAATATTTTTAAGTCAGAAAAATAATATTAATGGATAATATAATAATATGATTATTATTAATAATGGGATTATTTTCATTGAATGTAATGATTTCCATTGGTTTAAGTGACTAAACATGACTTTATTGTTTTTTCTCCTTCTTCTAAAAACAAACCAACAGAGAAGAAAATCACGGTATTCTGACCTTGACTTTGAGGTGAGTTCCTACGAATTATTTTATAAGTCTAATTATTGAATTCAAGATCAATTTATGACTGCTCAAACACAGCACTGTATGGAGCTCGAAAATAAGAATCCTTACTCTACCCAGGGCTGGAAGGAAGCGATTTAGAGTTGTAATGACTGCTCCAAGGAAATGCTCAGCTGACATTTTCTAGTTAAGTAAAGACCTACTTTATAACTGTTAGCAGCAGATAACCTATAGTGGAATCAAATCGGTCCATTCAAGTAAGTGGAGCTGGGAATGCCAATTTCCTGATTTTTTTCTTAACCTAAGTTGTTTTTTTTTCCAGTTGTACTCCAGTGATGGCCTGTAGAAATTCCAGGGGGCTAGTAGGCAAGGCATTGTCTGAGACTCGCTTTACTGTGCTGTGATCCCTGTCTTTAGGTTCTCTGAGGTACATTCAGAGTATGTTTTCCAATAGCTAGTGTTGATTCAATGCGTGCCCGTGTTTGGTAAATGTCTTTTCACAGATATAAACAAGATGAAGGCTTTCATTTTCCAATTTGCATTGAATGTATATTGATGCTGGTACTGGTGCTGGAAGTCACGAAAAGGATCCTGTGTAAGCAGCTTATGCTTAAGCACAAAATTAATGATCTTTAAGTATCACATAAATGCACTTATGCAGTTTGATAATTGGATGCGATTCGTAGCCTGCTGACATAATTGGGTATAATATAGGATAAATTTCTCCAACATATCCGTACCCCTGTGATACATATATATATAACTCAATAGTCTTAACAGATATTCCTGAAGTTATAGAGGCCTCCTGGTATATGGAAACGTCTGATTAAATCATTCCATTTGTGTAAGTGAATGTACGTTTCTACAATGTACAACGCATATCCATGTGAAACTTAGTGATTTTATCTAATATGAGGGTGAAGGACGGGTTCGTGCTAAGTGTCCAAGGAAAGCGGGTTTGTTAGTAGTAATTCAGGCTATATGCCACAAAATAATGATCAAGAATCCAGCGTCAATGCTTAAATCACAATTATCTGGGCAGCTCCATTGTCACCACCTAGCTTGGAATTTGTATTTCATCGAAGTCTAAATGTTTAACCCAAACTACCAAATCCATTTTAAAAATTAAACAAAACTATTTAGCAGTCTTTACATCTGACGTTGTTGATGTCCTTTAAGGAACAAATAGTGTTTTAATCCTTTCAGTATCAAAGGAATAAAGGATCAAACTGTATTTGTTTGTATGTGTTCTGTACAACATGAACTTTCTTGTGATCACCTAAAGTAAGTTTTGTGTGTGTGTGTTTGTGTGTTTGTGTGTGTGTGTTTTCATGTGCATAGCCCTGAAAGCAACAATCTTTTCTGTTATCGCAAAAGAATGAACATACAAATGAACCCACTAGGCCTCAGTGAGGAAATACAGTAAGAACCTAGATCGAAAACTAAGCCTCACTACAAACAGGTTATTAATAGCAAAATTAAACACTGAAAGGGGATCTTTGTGAGGTTAAGGCCAGCCTGGACCACATAGCAATTTCCAGGCCAGCAGGAGTTCCCCGGGAAGAACAAACACTGGGAAGAAATCAAATGGCACTGTGTCACTGGGGAGGTTAGATTTCTTCTGACCTCCCCAGTGGGTGCCCTTTCCCAGCTATTCTCTATGGCAACGGCTAGCAGCGTCCTAGGCAAGTGCTAGGCCTCACGTTCCCCATGTAGAACCACAGTGTTAACAAGATATCTGTTGGTGGAGAACAGTTGGTGGAGATAGGAGCTGTGGAATTTCCTTCCCTCCGTAATGCCGTCGTCATCACATGAGTACTGTAGGAGCTGAAGTTTTGGGGGGAAACACTGAAACATTACTTGTCTCTTATTGACCACTTCGTGCTACTCCCTTTTTAGTACATGTACAGTTACAGGGATTGATAAGTTCTGTTTCCAAAAAATATAAAAATAAAAATTAATTAATTTTTTTAAGTTTTCATGATGCTACCACCGAACACACGTATTTGTAACTTTGGATTGTCAGGGAGGAGCAAGCTAATTCCGCACTCCCTTTCTAGATGCAGACTCTACGAGTTCAATTTATGTCAGGTCCATGCTAACCTTCTCACTGAGAGGGCTTTCCATATAATGAGCACCTTAGATATTCACCCTTACCAGGCAGGCACCTTGTGGACTCCTGAAAGCATCGGTTTGTCAGAGTTTCAGCCTTACCCACTACCTGAGGCTCCGATCCAATTCTAGTAGTTCATTAATTCTTTTACCTTAAAACATGAAGATTTCTAAACAAACAAATATATATATAAAACACAACTACCTCATAGCCCAACTATACTCCTCCTGGGCGTTCTTCCATAGCACTTCATGTCTTATGTTTTCTCTACCATTATTCATATTTGCAAGGGAATGGGACAGCCTCTATATCCATCAACACAAGAACGGACAAGGCAAACGTGGCACTTAGACACAATGGAATGTTATTAAGCCATAACAAAAAATGAAATTAGGACTAAAATGGCTGTAGAAAACATTACATTAAGTGAGGTGACTTAGACTCAGAAAGATTTTCTTTTTTAATTCCTGTGTTGTCTCTTATGGGCACATTCTACCTTCTAATGTCTTTATGCATGTAAATAAGGGTCTGTTAGGGAGAATGTAGACTACAAAACTAAGTAGAGAACCATAAGAGGGGACATAGAGATGTTGCAGGGAGACTCATGGCACAGGAAGGCAGGAAGGTACAAGGCAGGAAGAGGACCGGAAGTGAAGTGAGGAAGAAAACAGCAAACACAAGCTTTGGTTGGAAACTGTCATAGTGAGACCTAATTATTGTATGAAGATAAAATAATAACTTAAAAAATATTGTTCGTTACCATAGCTGGAGAAAAGTCCTTTCAGACTGACAGCGTTCAGGATAGCCCTGTATTCCTGGCCAAATAAAGCAAAAGGTAGACTATCTGTAAAGTGGAGAAATGCTAATTCTTACTCTCGGGAAAGCTTACAGAAAATATGGTAATGCCATTTCTATGTTATGTGGCAAGATGTCTTCCTTAGCATAGATGCCAGCTTCTAGCACAGATCCTGATGTATAGTGAACACACATTAAGTTTTCTTTGTAGAATGAATAAATGATTAAAAGCTAAACAACTTTTTGATGGAGTTTACTCTAACCAAAAGCTTTTGAAGAGTACTTGAGTTAAGGCATGGATTAGGACAGATAGCAAACAGCTGTGGGTGAAGCAATTCAAAGGGCTCTGGGCTGCAAAGACAAGCACATCAAACATAACCCAAGGACATAAATGGCAGTTAAAAGCTCAGAGGGAAGGAAAGGCATCTTTGCTGCAGTGTGACATGCTCACAAAACAAGAAGTCAAAATTCCCTTAAACAAGGCTTAGTGAAACAGCAATACAGGGTGACATAAAAATCTTACCCCCACAAGAGAAGTTTTACCGAATATGCTGCTAAAACTGCTAATCCTGTTTGACTGTACTTTGTTTAGCCTTTTTAATTGTTTCTAGTGGGAAATAATGTGTTACGATCTGACAACTAATTTAATGATGACTACGTTAGTAATATTCAGGGTAGGCTGACAGGGTCAAACCAGAAGTTGTAATATCAGTTAAAATGGCTAACCCAGGAAGGAAGTGACGACCTGATCATTACAGGTAAACCTGTGAAATTTGGTCTTTAATTGAATGTGGGAAGGAAGGAGAAAGATGACTATATTATAGGCTTACATTTTTATATATACAGGGAACAGAACCAAGGAAGCAAATGGACATCTGGTTAGGATGACTTCCAGTGTGCTGCTGGCATGAAGGTGCCTCATGTGATTCTAAGAATCAGGCAGCTAAAACTATTTATATCAGTGGAGACAAAAGCTCAAGGAATTCCTGGAAACACAATTCCAAATGACCATTATGAAATGACCATGCATAATAATATCTGTTCCACGCTAAAATATACACATAGAGAGAGAATTTTTTTAAATCTTCTCTTCCAAAAGCAGACATGAACCTTGTCTCCTTTTCCCATTGGAATCATGTATTCTTTAAAATATCTTAGGCTGTTTCCCACATAGCCACCAAATCCATGCTTCTGTGAGTTTCCTCAATGGCATTGAGCAATGAGTGACTGCAGACACAGATGTTAGAAAATAGGACCTCTCTTCACAGGGCTTGTCCTTTACTGGAACTCTTGGTGGGATGTGGTTAAGTAAGAGAATAAAATGCAATAATTTGATGTCCCTAGAAACAAGGCTAAGCTATAACACGTGGTTTATATTCATTTCTAGAAGCTGGCCCACTATTTGAAAGAAATGTCTTGTTCAAAACAGGATCGTTCCTGCTTTGGCCCTGACCCTCCACAGTAGGTACAAATCATGAAGCAATCAAGGGATATTTACAGGGCATGTTTGGAAGGCAAGCAATTTGAGCAATTTAATCTTAGACTGTATCCACTTTTTTCTATATCATTAAGTTTAAACTGTTTTTAAAAACATGCATTTATGACAAAATCTACTCTTGATTGTCAGTGATGAAACGCATCACTCATCTGGTTTTCTTACACCTCTGCACACTTTGAAAACCAAGGTACATATTTATCCAAGTCAACGTATTTGGAACGCAGATTCTGTGGTCACGGGCATGATTCTGGGGGGAAGCAGGTTCTTGACACTCTGGATGTTATGATTCAAACATCGGCCCCTCACAATGCGGCTTTCAGAGTCAGGCTTAACTCCTTCAGTGTTCATCTTCTGTTTTTACATTACGATAAAAGGTCACTTTTCAAAAGGCCACTGTAGAGAGAAGAATGAATGTGCAGAGCAGTAATGAACAAAAATATCAGTAGCTTTATCCGAGTAGATATAGACAATGGCAGTCTTGGTGCATAAAACTCTAAGGCTGGAGATGGTGAGTCACCGAATTTGTTCTGATCTGTGGCTTCTCCCAGCCCTTAAGTTGAATTAAGAAAGAGTTTCTGACATTCCCTAACAATTTCTGTCAGTTCAAAGAATCCATTCACACTAGTAAGTCTTCTCCTTAAAATACAGACTTTTTCTCTATAGTTCAAATACAACTCTGTGATTCACACTTCTAAATTTGAAAGTGAAAAAAATCACCAGTTTATTGCAAATCTACTCTCGGTTCCTCAAAACTACTTATGGAGGGGGTGGGAATGCAGGGCAGGATGAGGAAAAAGAAGGCAGTGCTTCTGGCTAGATCGTTACCACAGATGCTCCTTGGGGCTAAAGAGATGGCTCAGCATGCATGGCTCATAACCACCCTGTAGCCCCAGTTCCAGGGTGGACCCAACGCCTCTGACCTCAGTAGACACCTGGATTCCTATGCACATACCCTTACACAGTCACATCTATACACACACACAAAATGATTTTTTTTTTAATTTTAAAGTAAATATTGCTTCCAATGGAGAACTCTTCTTCATGGAAGAAGACATGCCTATGCTATCCCGTTCATTTATTTTATTCAACTAGGGTTCAGTGAGCAGCTACTCACTATTGGAGCATGCTAGCTATCAAGGACTCACAGATGAAGAGATTCCTGTCTATGCAGTAGCCTGATGGAAAACATGAACACCATCATTAAAATTATCATAGGGGTACTGTATAGTTGTAGGAGCTCACTATCCAGAGTCAGGGGGCCTACTACAGATGATGCAGAACTACTCCCTAGTCTTCACCTTTCTCCCATCTCCACAGAGCTTAATTTAAAGCCTAAGCTGTCCATACCAGGACACTTCCAGAATCTCTCAGGTACACCCAAGATAGCATGCTGAGCTGATGTGAGGACTTTGCAAGAGCAAACTGCCTCTTGCCTCCTTTAGCTTCAGCCTCCTGATCAAGGAAGTAGAGGGAACGGCTCCCCCCCCCCCCAGAGCTCCCCCCACCCCCGCCCAGGGTTACTATGAGGCATCAGCAAAACAGCAAGGGCTGCCTCCTCTTAAGAGGCACTTGTCAACTCCCTCAGTTCCTTCAGTCCCTTCTTCAACTCCTCCATCTGGTACCCCACGCTCAGTCCAACGGTTACTGTGAATTGAATCATGAGTGTTCCGAACTTCTGGGCTAATATCCGCTTATCAGTGAGTACATACCGGAGTTTGCAGCCCCACGGGGAGGGAACAGCAGTGTCAGCAGGTCAGTCCCCCCCCCCCCGTGCTCCCAGAGACTGGAGCACCAACCAAAGAATGCATATGGAGGGGCCCATGGTGCTGGCCACATATGTGGCTAAGGAGGGCTTTGTTGACCATCAGTGGGGGAGGGCCTTGTTGACCATCAGTGGGAGGAGAGGCCCTTGGATCTGAAAGTGTTAGATGCCCCAGTATAGGGGAGTGCCAGGGAGGGAAGACGGGAGTGGATGGGTGGGTGGGGGAATACCCTCATAGAGGCAGAGGAGAGGGGATTGGATAGGGGGTTTCCAAAGGGGAGACCTGGAAAGGGGAAAACATTTGAAATGTAAATAAAGTATTAAATAAAAAAAAGAACGAAAGAAAAAAAAGATGTAGTGGGGCCTCATAGAAATATTGATCCTATTTGTAAGAGGCAGAAAAGTCCCACAGATTCTGACTGTATAAAACTTCCTTATAATGTACATGCTCATGGAACCTTCTACTGTCTTCTTTAATGCATTTTTACCACAGCTTCATTATCTTCTCTATGTACATTTTACTAGAATTTTTTCTGTATTATTGCCCCTGCAAGAACACAAGCAGGAATCTTACAAGAATTTAATTTTTTTGGTGGGTGTTTATACCCCTTGTAAGAAACTACTTTGCCTTAGTGGATGTTATAATAACTTACTGGTTTCGAAGTATTGTCACAGTATTTAAATTAAAATATCTGTGGACATTATCTCAGTGGTTTCCAGTTAATTCTCACCAGACTTTAATTTGCAATGGGGGCTGGGACAGACTAACTGCATGGTCAGAGTATTGGTAAAGTGGGAAGAAGGAGGACAGTATATCAAAGAAGCAATGTACCAAGTACTTTATCACTCAGACATATCAGAGTCAGTGGGTGACAAACCTGACAAGATTATGGAATAAAGGGGTCATAGAAGATGACGAGGGAAACAGAGGAAAAAAAAAAAAAAAAAGAGGCACTTGCCTGTGTCTTCCAGATATGAGTGCTTTACATCCTTTGGGAACTCTCCTTGATGGTTAGCCTCATGGCTACAGCTATTGCTCTAGGGAGACCAGAGCTGAAGCTGAAATGATAGAATGTCTCCATGCGCAGAGCTATCAGACTTGGCCTGCTCCAAGAAGTCAAAGGGCTTTGAAGACATCTTAGGAAATAGTAGGTGCTTAGGACATCAGGTTCGTTTTTAGTCTCATTTTCTAAAAACATCGAATTTATAACGAATGTGCTTTAACACATCATAATTTCTGTAATATCAATGATTGATGGGCTCCTAAGATGCCATTTTTTTAATGATAAAAGTATATATTGAAAGAAAAGATTTTAAAGAGGCTACGTTGCTGCGTCATTGTTATTGCTGCTGTTATTGTTTTCGATAAAAATGAAGAAGAAATAAAGAAACTAAGCTGCTGGAGAGCATAAATCCTTGTGGTCAGCCTGGTGGTCGTCTCAGGACAGTGGCTCATTCATCCTTCAAAACAATGTTTAATAATATTAATTTGAGGGGAAAGGAAGATAACTATGTACCGATTTATTATTGTAAAACACCCCTACAATATTTGGAATGAAATATGATGAAGGTAACTGAATTATGTATATATTGCTAAACAGACTATAACTTTGTGTTTTTACACAGAAAACGCATGTTAGAGTTTTTAATCATCATTATTAGATTTTAGAACACTGAGGTATAAATTGAGTGTTTATAGACGTTGATTTCTTTAGGAAACTGGATATCCAGGTCACAAAAGAAAGTAAGCAAGCAAATCTTTAAGTTAATAAATATCCAAGAAGTCATTAAATTCTCTACAAAGGCACAGAGATGTACTTGAAACTATGAAGAAGAAGGAATTATAAGGGGAAAACCTAACAGCCTGCGTCAGAGATGCGAGCTGTTTACTGCAGCTGTAATTGATAACCCTTCCAGAATGCAGGCTATTATTGCTATGGTGATTTCTGGCAATGCCACAGTGGCCATTTCAATTCAAAATGATTATCTGGCAAGAGAATATATTTGCAACTAATGTTTGCAAGTAGGAAGGGCTCTATATTTCAGCATCCAAATTTTCAATTCCTTCCGTATTTATTGCAGGTATTGTAGCTTTATTATTAGAATACGTTTCACAGAATTATGAAATATTTCAAAATGATCTCTTGTTATATAACATTGGCAGTCATCATAACTTTATATTATCCATTGTATATTTTTAGTATGTCCAACCAATCTAATCTTTAAAAATAAAATCCATCAAATTCAGAATCACGCACTGCTCTTTCAAAAAGACTGTGTCCATAAAACTTCCAATCAGTTAATGTATCGAGTTCCCCAATAATTCATTCGACATAGGCTTTGCTTTTCAATTCTTTATATAACAAAGGTATTTGATCACAAGAATCATGACAAGATGTTGATTAAAACAGAAACGCGTGCACGTGTGCGCGTGTGTGTGTGTGTGTGTGCGCACACACACACACACACAGAGAGAGAGAGAGAGAGAGAGAGAGAGAGAGAAAGAGAGAGAGAGAGAGGAACTAATTTAGCTCTTGGGCTGGGAACAGTAGGAAATTAGTTTGACACTCCTAGCAACAGCGGATAAGAGGGCTCACTCAAAGCACAGTCAAAATCAGCTCACAAGGTAAAGGATAAATGAAGCATCCTGAGAACCATAATCATGAAATGCCTGTAGCTAAACAAAGGTCTTGCGCCTTTGGTATCTGGAAGCTTCAAGAGACTTCATTTCTTGTCTTTGTAAAGGGATGGTTTCAATACCAAGAGATGGAAGAGCATGGTTGAAAAATTGAGCTAAAAAAATCAGAATCCAGAGAGAAAGAGAGAGAGAGAGAGAGAGAGAGAGAGAGAGAGAGAGAGAGAGAGAGAGACTATAGATGATTAGAACCATAATTAATAACGTTTGCCCTAAACCTTTGGAGGTTGTCTTATTTGCACTTCTCCTAGCTTCTCCTCTTAGCATCCTCATGAGTTTAAGCTATCAATTCCCATTTATTCAAATCACAGTGCAACTAATTCTGGTGTCCTCCATTAGACCTTGAACAGCTCAGAGGCAGTGAGTCAGCCATCTTTTTTTTCCTCCGTTGTTACTCTAGCACTTAGCACTGTGTTCTGTGTTCGGTGTTCGTGTGTATGCCCTGAATAAATGCAAAGAACTGTGAGTAGTGAAATGATGCTGTTTTGACATCACTCTGACATAAAAGGAAATGACTGGGTAGCAATGTTCATTAGTAGGAAAATGTGATTGTTTTTTTAAGCACTCCATGTGTCACAGGACCGGATTTTAATGAGTGTTCTAGCACCTGGTACCACATAGAACTATTTGTCTCTGAAGCACAAGATGTACTGAATTCCTTTGCCAGCTACCTGGTTCTCAAAATCCCTCCACTGAGTTGCTTATTCAAAACCTCACGCTCATAAATCTCCATCAGCCATCACTAGTCAAATTATGTTTGCCTGGTGTTTCTCTCTAACTCCCGCAAACCTGCTTCATGTACTCTCTTCAAGACTGATGGGAAGTTAATCGCTTGCTATGTTTCATGTCCTGTCATGAGTCATGCTGCCCCCGTTCTCATCCTCAACCACCTGATTCTTCAACAGCCAAGTCCCAGAGCTCCAGCAGGGAGATGGAAATTGGTTACTGATTGACTTAAAATGGCAGGACTCTCTCACCAAAAGCAGAAGACATTAGTTTAACCGTGAATCGCCTAGATACTATTCATTAAGCTGCAGAGAAGGGGACAGGCTTTTGTAACACATTATAAGATTCAGTTTAACTTTTTCCCTTTGTCCTTCCCCCTGTTTGTCCTCCCCGTACCTTTTTAGAAGAAAACTACTCGTTGCCAATTTTTCCCCAAAGACGCTTGTTTTCCCCGACAAATCCTTACAGCTGAAAATATCTGCTAATGAAGACAGTGATTGTTTAACAAAAGTTCAAATCAGAGCCCAGGTCTAGACCTAACAGCGGCATGCCAATCACAAGAGCAAATGTAGTTCAGATGTGTAGGCTCCAAATACTGTGAGTTCTTAGGCGGAGTCCTGGAGAATCAGCAAAATGCCAATTCATGAGTTTTGAAAGTCACCATTACAGAATAGCGCTTGCAGATACAGAGAGTTTGTTCTCTGACTCTTTTTCTACTAAGGTGCTTTAAATGCTTTGCAATAGAAAAATATTCAGTCCCAAATGCCCAAGAACATTTTGACTTACAAGCCCATTCATTGGGTTGTAAGGCAGTTGATAGAAAGGCTGGTAACTAGGGAGGAAGGGAGCTAAAATACTTGTACCTATGATTTTTAGTAGCTCATTGGCCACACAATGCATGCTCCAAACTGACTGCCAATGCTTTGCATCATCCAGTAAACAAGTATATGAAACCTATGGGCCAGATTTCCCTTCTGCAAAGCTCAGCCATTATTCTCAGGGAGAGTACAAGATTTTAGATCCCAGACGTCTTTCAGGCACTTTAGAGCTCTGAATCAGCATTAAAGGCAGGGCCTGGGAGCGTGCTCCCCCTTTAGTGCAGTAAGCTACATTGTACTGTTTATAGAAGTAAGACAGAAAGAAGCAATGTCTCCCATGACAAACATCAAGGACCCAAGCGCTTTACAAAGTCCAAATTTTTAACATTTTTAAATTACTGTAACAATTTTTGCAGAGCAGACTCAACTTTTAAGGGCTGAAAAATCTTACACATGAATAATGGCTATGTTTTTAATGCCCCCACAAGAAGAAAATGAAGGAAAAAGCTTACTTTATTTTGTAATCTTGTGAGTGGAAAGAAAGAGCCCATTCTTTTTCAGAAAGAACTAGAAATTTAAAAAAAAAAAAAAAAAGATTGGGGACATGTCATTTGCATATGTGATGTCTTTGGGGACTACAGGCTCCTACCAGGCTTAGCTTCCCTCAGTGTGAAACAGTTTTTAAGAAGATGTGAGTCAAATTAGGAATGAGAGCCGGCCTGTTCTCTCTTGCAGAAGGTCATGCACACAAGGAAGAGGCACATGGAATTGTTTCAGGAACTAAATCAGAAGTTTCAAACTTTGGACAGATTTCGGGACATACCAAACACAAGCAGTATGGTGAGTATATTCTGCATCCACAATGGCCCATGACAAGCTGGACCACATCTCAGGCCAGCTGTGACCTTTGCCCTCCAGGACACCTGTAGAACGACAACAAAAACTAGTGTACACAGGAACATTAACAAGCCCAAAAAAGCACTCGGGAAAGGTGACCAGAGGACTTCCGAGGAATGACTGAACCTTGAAGTGTTTCATGCTAATTTCAGATGTCCTCCCTGATAAGCTTTAACTAGGATTAGTTATGTATCAAAAACAGGTTGGCTTCATATGGCCATTGTCCCACCCACCAGTTAAAATTCAGGTAATGAAAATCTCTGAATTTTCCCATTGTTATCCTAATACCTGCCATTTTAAGGCCACCAAATATAATGCTGGTATCAGTATGAAACTTAACTCAAATCTGAATGACATAATTTTATCTCCAGAAGATTCATTTGTTTAGTGATGAGAGTTTTGGATGTATACCAATATCAGGAACTTGGGTTCTTGGTTGTGGACCATTTCCTTTTCATTCATCCATACCACTGCCATCTTAGTATAGGACTCCATGAAATTAACTCAGTGCACGGCCCAATCCCAGCTCCAGAGAAGGCCTCATGACAAATGGTAAGTGGACTGCACTAGGATACTAGGAGTTTGAACTACGTGAAAACGCAGCCTCGAACTGCCTCAGCTTGAGCAAGTCTTGCAGCTCTTTGCTGCTAAAGCTCAACTTCCTCTTCTTATGTGGAACACAGAGAGCAGCAATGGATGGTGTGTGTACTCGTTTCAGTCCTGGTAACATTACAAAGGCAAAGGTGAGGACACTGAGGTAGGCTGGGCCTGCCGCCTCCCACCAGCCCTTCAGCTCACGTGTGGTGTTTCTTGCCCAGGCAATGTAGCCTGGGGGTGGTTCTTCTTTAACAGACTGCAATAGATGAATGATCAATGTATAAATGGATATAGGTAAAAGATAGATAGATAGGTAGATAGATAGATAAATGATAGTAGATAGATAATAGAAGATAGATTGATAGATGATAGATAGGTTGAGAGATAATACATACATGCATAGATGATAGATGGATAGATAATAGGTATAATAAATAGATGATAGATAGATAGATAGATAGATAGATAGATAGATAGATAGATAGATAGACAGATAATACATATATACATACATAGATGATAGATGGATATACAGATGAGAGGTATAATAAATAGATGATTGATAGATACATACCTACATGGCTAGATGATAGATGGATAGACAAGTTATAGGTATAATATATGATAGATGATAGAGATAGATGATAGATTAGATAGATAATACACAGATCGATTAATAGATAATAATAGACAAATCCATTGATAGAGACAGATAAAGATAATAGACATAGATAGATAAAATGATAGAGGTGTATAGATAGATAAAAGATATATATATTACTTATACCTATAATGTTTTTTATCTTCATATATGTGAATAACATGGTGTTTGATCATCTTCTAGTGATTCTTCCATATGTATCTTATGAGTCTTAGTCCTAGCCAACTGACTGATTAATGAAATTCATGAATGAAAAAGTAAAGAATGCTACATACGAATATCCCTGTATTTTCCTCCATCCCTCTCAGTGCTTACACACTGCCGGACATGGTAAGCTGCTGGTAACTGATAACTATGGGTTTATTTCACAGTAATAGTAGCTTAGTCCGTGTTGTTTTTAATGAAGGTTATTCAAATGGTATACACTTTAGCTCTTAATTGGAATCTACATAGTGTACATACCAAGCTAGTTTCCCCAGCAAAGCAAAAAAAAAAAAAAAAAAAAAAAAAAAAAAAAAAAAGCTTTTTTAGGAATCTCTAATGAGACTAGACATATAGAAGACCCTGATACTTCCCAGTTTGTGAGTGATCCTTTCTCATCTACTCCTCTAAATATTAAATCATCAATTTTCAGCTAGCAGTAAATGGAAATGACACTGCCGAGATTTGACCTAAACACATTAGCTACTCATTTCAGAATGTTGAAAGCTAACATGAAAATGAATCGAAGGAACATTGAAACCTCATTTTTTTTCTGTGTGTGGGTTTTTTTTTTGTTGTTTTTTTTTTTTTTTGCTTCTAAATAGAGGTTGTATTTACAAGTCTGAACACATTATGCAATAGCTACAGCTGAGTGGCTGCGTTAATATGATTTCCATTTCCCCTTGTTGTGTGAGTTACAACTGGTCTGGATATTTAATCGTTAATGGCACAAATGCCTATATCTCAGCTTCCTAACGCCAAAATAGTCTACTAATTACCTCACATCTTTGCAGTACTGTACCTTTTCTAGAAGAGATTTGTAAATATTTATCATTTGGGAGCTTGGGAGTGGAGAAGATACTGTCATTATTGCTGCCTGACTATTGTCCTAAACACCCGAGAACAGAAAAAAGCGTCCCATTATCCAGCCCTGATTAATAACAAACACACGAATGAGTTCATTATCCTTAATTCAGCCACATCATTTGTAGGGATACATTGCTAATGAAAATTTGCATAATTGGGAAGAGACAGGCATTTTCTTAGGAAATCTGGTTTTTTGTTTGTTTGTTTTGAGGGAGGGCTGCTACTCTACACCACCTGCCCAACACTACTAATGATGCTCATTATGTAGAACAATACAACTGGGGGACTCAAAAGGAGACTGAAATATCACCTAGCCTAGTCACTTAATTCTAGGCAGGAAGATATATACATCACCCGATAAAACAATGAGTGCTTTTTAGATGATCCCCAGAGATGAAATCTTTGACCTTGAGTGGTTTCACAGTTTACTCAAGATCTCTTTTCTCCAAACAGCTTCCAGGCATTCAGGTTGGGAGAAAGAAGGAAACAAAGAGAGAAGGAGGAGGAGGAGAAGAGGAGGGGGGAGGGGGAGGAGGAAGAGGAGGAGAATGATGATGATGATGGAACAAAAG
>CM052709.1:17020864-17038274 GCA_028551405.1 Uromys caudimaculatus
CAGCTACCACTGGCGTGCCCTGGAATCACATGTTCACAAGCTCCATGTATATTGGATTACAGTGGCTCTGTAACTACTAGGCTTTTTAACACATACACTTCAACTTAATTGTCTCCTCCTCCCGTACTTGAACTCAGAAGACAACAGCAACAGCAGAAACTCGGGAACGTGTACAAGTCACATCATTTTATAGCATTGTATTCAGGCCTCCACTGAAGCTTTCCCCAGCTTTTCTCTGTAGAACCCAGTGATCCCTTTCAGCTGTTCTGCAGTAACATTCACTTGAGCCAGGGAGTATCTGAGGCTATTTCTCTTGTGAGAGTCTGTACCCTATCCTCATGCTAGACCCAACCCACAAGAAGTGAGCATTTTGTAGCATTGACCCTGCCCACTGCCCACTAGCTCACTACCTGCTAGTAGCAGGTCTGTTTCCCTTAGCTGCTCGAGGCTACATCTTCCAGAAAGGAAGAACAGGTCACTTCTGGCCAAAGGGACTACCAAATATTCGTGAATGGGGATGAAGACAAAGTTAAGCTTGGAATGCCTTAAGACAATAACAGAAATTATTAAGAAAGCCAATTTAATAATTTAATACTGAGCTTCACAGATATTCAATTGATCTTATGCTGAAAAATAACATGATGCAATTAGTATCTAGATATCACGCCCATGCTTCAACTTGGTGACTTGAGTTTATGTGCCTGGTCATTAACATCTTTTTAAAGAGGAAAGGGGATCCCACCTGTTCCAAACATAACAGTAAATGAATTAGCATTTTGAATACCTGCAATCCTGTCGGAGTTGGACTAATTAGATTTTCTGTCACACTAAAGAGTCCCTGAAAATTCTTTTAAGCACTACTCTTGTCTAAAGTAGCTAGGTTAACTGTGGACTTGTTGCAGCTTAGTTCTTTGCAGTGAGCCTTTTAATTGATGGTTGGCAGTTCAGATGAGCCACAGAACCCCCATACACTCAAATGTTTGCTTCTGCTTATGAAATAAATTCTAAATTGAAGAGTTTGGTGCTCTAAGACCCTCATACTATGGCTTCTGTTCATCATCTGCCTGCTTTTGTTTCTGCTATTTTTTTTCACACCAACTAGAATGAGTAAATGATTGTTGCCATTGTTGAATATTTTTATGTCCTGATATAGTTATACAGCTACCTATTGTCAAACACACATGTGTTTGTAGCCAACCCTACCTCTTCATGGCATCCTGATTGCCACTTTTCTACAAAAAGCTTATGTGCTTCCCACAAACAGAAGCCATCCGTGTAATTTCCTTTCATCTACCATATTACTTTTATTTGGAACACAGATCTGAAATAGACAAGGAAGAAGGGGAAAACAAGAAGATAACAGAAAGAACAATTATGATCAATATGCATTACTCACTTAATAGAATCATGCCTCTCTATAATTAATATATGCAAACTCAGAGTATATAACATTTATGATTTCATTTGATTATATACACTTTCCATAATAAATATATTTACAAAATAATGAACATGTTTTCAATTCCTCATTGACACTGAAAAACTCTTTTCAAGTACACAAAGAAGGCATAGATTGACAGGTGGCATCAACTTCTTTGTCACAGAAAGCAAAGCTTATTTGTTATGCAAGTATTCAAATTGAGGGTTTTTGTAGAATGAAAACATTGCTCAAGGCCACTTTCAAATTTCATGAAGGAACTGGTATGTGGACCTGTGTGTATTTTAATCTTGGGTTCCCTAGTGGACTGTTCTGCTTTTCCAAATGGAATTTATGATCTCCTCCCCTGAATCTAATATATAGCCAGTGTAAAGCATGCAGTAGAGTATCCATTGAGGGAAAGTAGGACCGGAAGAGAGAAGGCATGAGGCATGAGGCAGGAAATTTTCAGCATATGAAGCTAGGTAAATCCCCTTCACCTGTCCTAAAAGTTTACTTGTCGTTGGATCCCATCATTAGCTACTTTGATTTCTCATAATAAGACTAATTCCTAAAAACACCTCATGTACTCAGGATTTTAGGGTTTATTTTGTAGATGTAAGTATTTCTGTAGACCATCTCTCTTGTATATGACTTGAGATGAGGTTTGAAGTACTGAATGAAATCAATATAAAAACCAAGGAATGATTTTGTGGTCCACTTAGAAATTGGTTATAATGAATTGAAGACAAGATTTGGACAGGAGGATGAGGCATTTATGACAGCTAGAGTATTTTTATTCATCAGAATCTCCTTTAAACAAAGAGTGAGAACAAATTTTCAAGTAATCTTAGCAATCTTGGAGAATGAATTCGAGGGCTAATCGAAATTTAAAAGAGCTAGGAAGAGGAACTGAGAGTGTGGAAATTACTTCGTTGAAGCTGTATTCAACTGTCTCATGAATAATGATACATTTTCAAGAAGTTCTATATCAAATTAAGACATGGACTAGTGTAAAAGTGCCAACCCTCACTTGACATTTCCTCTTGTGACAACAAATAAATTCAGCTTTAATCAATACTCTACTTAATTTGGCCTCCATCAGACTAACCACTGGTTGTTTCAGCGCTTGGGTTTCACTGTCTGCTTAAAGCGTTTTCAGTCAGATTCCCAGTTTGTTCTTTGCTGATACTCAACTTATCCTGTGTCATTCAAATCCACCCACTTATGAAGACCTTTGTAAATGACATTGATTTTTAAATCAATGAAATTCACTAATAAGTCATAGCAGGCTACCAGATGAAAGCACTGTTTCGGGAGTCGGTTTGTGTACTTACTAAGCTCTACAAGATGGCAACTGTGATGTCAGACATCACTAGGAGAACCCAGAATCTTAAATGATAGGAGGCATGCATGCTAATGCTTACAAGGAACAGTGGATATATACATGTTAAAAATCTCCCCCTGTACATTTTCTATACAAGTATGATCTTTAAGATGATGGACCTGCCACTCAACCACATGGAAAGTAAGAATCCAAAAACACAAAGCAAGAAAATGCAACAACATATGAATATTCAGATATGCTAATTTGTTGAGGAGGGAAAATAATTTAGGTTTTTTTTTCAGTGAAAAGCTATTAGGTTGAGTGACTAATTAGCATTAAATAACATGTCCTAAGAACTACTTTTTCATTTGTTTACTTCATTAACATTTCTGCCATAATCCTTAGATTTTCCACATTTAATCTTATCAGTGATTTAATTCTCCTTCATCTTTGTTGGACAAACAGTCACAATGACATTTGGATATATCATCTGTTTTGACCTCCACGGTACTGCTCACACCTTTCAATTCCTGAAATCTATATGATAGAGACTGTGTACTTTACTTTGTCCTGTGAAAGAAAAGTTAAAAAGAAATTACCCTTTGCAACTACCACTACTTTTAAATCAGCTCTGATTCCTATGAACCGCCTACCTTCTTCCTGAGATTGCCAGGAAGTTGTAATATGTATCATAAATAAGAAACAATTCTGTTTTTCTCCTCCACAGGAAAACCCAGCACCAAACAAGAATCCATGGGACACTTTCAAAGCCCCCAGTGAATACCAACATTATACCACAATCAATGTCTTAGACACGGAGGCAAAGGATGCTCTGGAGCTGAGGCCCGCGGAGTGGGAGAAGTGTCTGAATTTGCCTCTAGATGTGCAAGAGGGTGACTTTCAAACAGAAGTGTAACACAAAGAGAACAAAGGCAGAGACACAGTCGAATACACTGACACTAAGACTTGGGAAGCCTGACATTTCCACCTGGACAGTGTGACTTTCCTCTGTCAGGACCCTTTCTATGCCAACATCAGTGTTTTCTTATGGTAATTTCTCACTGGTCAGGCTAATGGAGAGACAGCCAAGTGTACAGTTCTCACCACCCCGTGTTGTAAGTACCCGTGGAATGGATTTGTAAGGTAATCTTTATAGAGAAACCTCAAGCAACGATTCATGTTGTAACAGCTTCATGTGGTTTAGTTTTCAGAAAACTTCACCATGAAGCACAATGTATATATTTATGCAGTTTTTAAAGTTTATAACAGTCTGTTTGGCCATTACTACACTTTTTACTTTATAATATAAAAGCAAAGTTTTTGTCATTAAATGAATGTTTGTTGAGCTACATTCTTCATTGCTTTAAATGCAATAAAGTAATAATCTCACTTTTATATGAATAATATATTTCACATCTTTATTATTGCAGTTTTCTCTAGAAGGCTCTGAGTAGCTTTCTCTGCTGCAGCTGTGTATAAAATATTTAAAATGTTGTATGGTGTAAATAAACTTTTGTCTACATATCAGTTTTTTAGTGCATTTTATTTTGGATTTGTTGAACAGAAATTTACATATTTATAAAGTTTTCTTTTTCAATACCGACACTGAAAATGTATTCAGAGTTTTAACAGCATACCATTATTAGTCCTTTGAGCCTAACGATTTCTCAGTGTAATAATAGATTTTATAGTACTTCTGTATTTCCTACTTAAATGCCCTTTGGAACACTACACCATGGAAACAGGGTTTGTCAGAAATCTGTGACTAGCATCTTCTTCATGTCATCATCTTCCTTTCTGTCTTGTGTCAAAATGGCAAGTGGCAGAAAACACTAGGCTACTCAACAGAAGATGATGCAGGAGAATGGTTTAGGTGATTCAGTTTGCTACATGTTTCCCAGAAAATGAGTTCTGCTGGAGTTCTTCATAACATAAGCATCAACGAACTTATCTGGGACCTTAAACATCTGATCTGCATACTCCCCAGCAGACGGAAAAGGAGATTCTACATGGTTGTCTCTGGTTTGAAAGTAAGGAACCTGAGATGAGCCAACTGCACAAGCAGTTCCCAGTGCCCTTTCTCATAGCGATGTCTCTCTGATATACATTCAATGAAGGCCAAGAGGGAATTCAGCAACTGCCAGGGCTTTGGGGTGTCTGGAGAGTGTATCTTGCAGATTGAAGGTAATGGAAAGAAGATTGGGGGTGTCCTCAAATGTCCCAGGATGCTGTCAGCTAAGTCTGAGCTGTGTGTTCTGTGTTTGGAACTCGTGTAGATCAGTTCCTTCTCCTGGTGACCATAGGGGACTCTGGCATGCAAGATGAGTGAAGAGACCATGGTGCTTCAATCTTCAAGTATACTCCTGAGCTGGAGCCTACCACACAGCTCAGGCAGAAGCCCCATTCCATGAAGAAAATGTTCTCAGTGTCAAGGTGTTTAAAGTATATTTTTCATCAGATTTTAAACATAAAAGTGGTATCTTTATGCAAAAAAGGAGAAAAACGTAAAGATTTTTCAATAAATGAAATGCTAATTATGATATAATTATATAGTCTATTGAATTTATGAGATGATTTTTTTTTTTTGGTAAGAAGGAATATTTGATAAATCATCCCTCTTCTCTGAGTCTCTCTTTTTCCTTTTTTTTACACCCTTATCTCTGTATTATATATGTATGCACATGTGTACACACGTCTCTTCGTTTGTGTCCAACACTTTAAAATCCATAATTCACAGCTCCGTCTCGGAAACCTATAGCTATGAATGAAGACTGTGTAGAAAACCACTCACCCTTCATCAAACCTTAATGTTTTTGAAAAAATTGCATTAGTCAGAATTTTAAAAATATAAATTCAGTAAGTTTAAAAATATATACATTCAATATATTCGATTAATATTTCTTCTAAGAAGGTGCTGTCCTAAAATAAACCCTTATATATTCTTAGTGTAAATTTCTTTAGTTCTACAAAGTCAGTGGCAGTTAAACAGAAATTGCTTACCAAAATATTTGGGACTGGAAGTTTGGGTTTATGAGGATGTCCCAAAACATCTGTATGGTTCATCTATCTTTCTTTCCTTCTTTCTTTCTTTCTTTCTTTCTTTCTTTCTTTCTTTCTTTCTTTCTTTCTTTCTTCTTTCGTTTGTTAAAATGCAGGTTGAAAGTATTTAAGAATCCTAAGTTCAGGAAACCTTTTCAAGTTCTATCTCACTCTTCCACAGGCCTGTGTGAGTGCACACAAACATATCTTCAAGGCTGATCATAGCTGTCTCCTTAAATGGGGACGATTACCCAGTCTTGGACAGTTCATTCCCAGCCTACTGCTCTGGCAACCTTCCGGGGTCTTTGGGCCCTTGCACTATAAGTTTTCACCCTGTCCACATGTCTACATTTTTACTTATGTTCAAGTAAAACATGAATTTCATCTTCATGACATTTTCTATAATTTTCTGAGCTAAAATTAACTTCTCCTGAGAACTCTTTGGATGTGGTTTCTGTAGTTCTCTTAGGACCTCTCAAACCTTCTCTCTTGTTACTTATTTCTGACATCCCTGGTAGACTGTCAGTGCCTAGCGGGCAGAATTCATGTCAGATCCATTTTCTATTTCTTAAGGGATATAGCACAATGATTTTCACACAATAAATGTTTGTAAAAGTATTTGTGGCATTTATCTTTGTATTTCTTACAGCCATGCACAGTAAAGCACACCCTAATAAGTACTGAGCAATGATAACAGATTTGCTATCATCCGCAGTTAGTATTCCATAGACTCTATGTTCTCAGTAGCTGAGAAGTAATGAGAAATAACAAACACTCATGGAAACTGAACCATCATATTTAAGCATTAGTAGCTTTTTACCATGAATCATCTCTTTTTGTTCTTAGTAATAACATGTGAGTCAACAAATAATTATCCAGTGGGACCAGAAATATGACTCAGCAATTAGGGAAACCTTACTGCTCTTTTAGAGGACCCAAGTTCAGTTCTCAGCACCCATATGAAGTGGCTCACAATTACCTATAACTCTATCTCTCAGAGCACTTGATGCCTTTGCCCTCCATGGGTTCCGCACACACCTACCCACACATTACATCCATATATGTATTGATTATCATAAAGAGATGGAGATGCTAAGAGCCTTCCTCACTGAAGCTCGCTATAAATAAATGATACGCCAGTATGTGAGCTAAGACCTCTTGGCTCCTAGGCTGTAGCCATTGCCCTGATACTGCAGGGTTTTCCACATGGCCTGTTCAGATTATGAATTTCTCAAACATAACTGTAGATGTTCTGCTGGAATATTTTCAGAGGAGAGACAGAGGTTGTAAAATGGAATTCTGCCAGCTGCCAGGGGTACTAGGACAGGAGCTGCTATATCAGAAATGTGTAGCCTATCCAGAGTGGCAGCCAATCCTACATAGATCTGGTGGTTGTCATCACAGGTTTTGCTTGTACTTGACCTAGATAGAGATAATATTACACTGGCTCTGTTACCACCAGTTCATGTGCAATTGGAGGCCAATGAGATATGAACCAACAACATTTGGATTATCTTCCACCTATCTGTAAGATTAAAGAATCAGTTATTAAACCCATGCTTCAGAAAGTCTAATTGCATATTGTAAATCTACAATTTCTAAAAAAAAAAAATGTTGTCAGTCTCTAGTTCTCTGCAATTCCTGTCAGCATCGACTAATGAAATCCTACAAATTCCTCATAGTCCATGAAAGTTAGGAAACTGTGTCTCTGGTGTTTCAGTTTCCACAAAGGTTTCCATGGTGACAAATCATCTTGTCCCTGAGATCCTTCTAGAGTTAGATTTGTCACTATGATAAGTGCAGCAGTAAATAGATTTCAGGACCAAGAAAATTAGAATGTAGGGCTGGACACAAAAGGCGGTTCTGGACATCGATGAGCGTGATAATCATTTTCACGTGTCAAACAAGCACAGAGTTAGAGAAAGATTCATTTGAAAATCTCGAAATGGGAGCAAGGGCGTTATTGGAAGGTGAACAGGACAAGCACCTCCGAGGTCAGGCAAAAAGCACTATTCTTTGTGATTGTCCTGAAAAGAAGAATAAAAAACCAGTGTGGGAGTGAGTTAAAGAAGTCAGGGAAATCTCTCTCTCTTTTTTATGAGGAGCCACCTCTGAGAAGGGGGTTTTTCTACCTCCCAGGATTTGATTAAGCTTTTTAAAATTTGTTTAAACTCAAGGATAATTCGAAGATCAGGGCCTGAAGAAAGCAAGCTTTCTTACTAAAGTTTGCTTAAATGCATCACATATTTTGTAGTAGGGACCAATCATTCAATTTCGCGGAGTAAGAATGGACCTGGGAAGGTCTGTGTCTGACCTCATCATGAAACCTGTAAACAAGGGGTTCGTCCACAGAGTCTTCTAAGAAATGTGGGGACGGGGAGATCTTTGTAATCCGTAGTTTCTAGAATGCAAACTGGCAATTTCCTGACTCATGCTGTTTTCCAAATGCATAGAATTCTAGAACACTCTGGCCCCAATATATGAAATCTGGGGCGTTATGAGACTGAAGAGCGGCAGTTGGAACCATGATTGCATGGTGTACAAATTTGGAAGGGGCTCCCAGAAGCACGAAGAGAGAGGGAGATTGGTCAGAACAAAGGTGACTTCTTCCCTGACCGAGCCCTAGCCACCTAGCTACCAAGCGTGGGCCTGGGGGATTGAAACAAAAGGCACAGACAGGGGTCCTTTGTGCAAGCAGAATGCAGAAGCTTTGTTTATTCCTTTAGCCTTAAATACTCCCCCCCTCCTCCCACCCCTGGGGAAGTAACCTGATCACAAGACAAGGCTGATGATTTTTGTTTACCTTGCTCTGGGTCAAACCGCAAAGGTAAACAGGCTAAGCAGGAAGAACAAACCTGAGACTGAGACGGGGGTCTGTTCCCAACACTTCCCAGCCAAAATGCATCTGCTTTCTCTTACACTAATACCAGAGTCACGCATGCTACTTTTATACAACTGTGAGACCCTTACCTTTCTAAATGTTTTGTGTACTTGGAATTTTCTAGTGATCTAACAGGGAAAGACCAGCTCAGCTTACCTGCAGACATCAGTGCAGTTATGCCTTACAATGGATGTCACAATGCCAAGATGAATCCATGTACATAGGCTCATATAAAGTTGAAATTTAGTATAGGGGTAGAAATTAAGCCCCCTGAAATTAGAGGAATATTTTCAAAATTGCCAGTGTTCAGCCAACAGTGATGAAGAGAAAGCATTGTCTTAAGTTAGAAAAAAATAGGCATGGCTCTTTAGTAGAACTAGTTCCAAAGTGATGATGGTAAATACTCCCAGCAAAAGGACAGCACCTGCTTTTGTTTTTAAAGAGGTATTCACTTTTATTTTATCTGTATGGGTATCTTGCTTCCATTTGTGTTGGTGCATCAAGGGTATTCAGGGCTCTTGAGGGCAAGAAGAAGGTACAGATTCCTTGGAATCAAAGTAACAGACAGTTGTGAGACACTGTGTGAGGTTGTGAGACACCAAGTGCATGCTGGGAATTCGAGCCTGGTCCTCTTGAAGATCAGCTAGTGCTTTTAACCACTGAGCCACCTCATCAGCACTAATGCATACTGCTAATCTGAGCTTACCAATCACCCCTTGACCTAGGGTCCTGATTGTTTCCATTGTGTTGGGATGCTGTTGCAGACATATTAAAACGGTGCAACTCTAGTTTGTAAGTCAGTCCTTAAAGTGTCCATGAGAACTTACATCCAGGACAAAGTCAAAAGTCCCAGTGGGAGCAATACTGCAATAAGAGAAGAGGTTACAAATCAGCCTGAGCCGATACAAAGGACTAGGATGTTTTTAAGAGCAAGAAGGTAGCTATGAATCTGTCTGTTAATTTCTCAAGCAACAAAAAAGGCCCTTCTATTTTTATGTCCAGACATACAAAGCTTAAATTTGCAGGAATACTCCTGCAGAATGAGGCTACTGCCTCCCATGGAATTACAAGGTAGACACACACATTCTTTCTTGAATATTACATTTCAAAGGAATGGCTCCAACATCCTTGAGGAAAAAAAGCCTCTGGCAGGTAAAACTGACATGAATCTGTTTTTAAATTTTCATATCCCAGAGAGGCAGATAAAGAATTTACAAGTTTTCCAAAGTAAAGGCTAGGAGAAAAGTGAGATCAGAGCAGTAATACAGAAAAGGCTTGTCTAAAGTTTAGTCAAGTTGGGGAGAACATTAAGACACTTTTGGTACAAGTTGACTAGTAGACAGCACCAGAAAGGGAGTTATAGTCAAGAAGTCTGTCACAAACTCAGTGTTACAAAGAACAGTCACCTCAAGGCAGCCAGAACATCTGCAAGTCTTCTCCTTCCATATAGAACAGAAGTTGCTGTGTCAAAACAGTTCTCCTGATAGACACCACCTACTCAGCACATGAAGAAGACTCTTGGAGAGCCATTGTTGAGTCAATCTACCTCCGAACTGCCCACCCCCAGTAGAAGTGCAGAACTCTATTCTGGAATGACTTTCCACAGTTGACAATCAAGGGTCACCCCTTCAATCCCCATGTTTTTGGTTTGACAACTCAGAGTTATGCCCATTTTAAGAATACTACCCCCCAAAGTGTCTGAACTGCCGCCTCCCAACTCCTCAGATATCTAGACTTACGCTATGAAGGTCATAAAACATTTTAACTATGTACTAGAATAAAATGTTATCCCAAATAATAATAATAAACTTCTGCTCCATTCCAAACTAGAGAGGTGGGTGGCTTATAAAGATATATCCATTAATTTATTCTGCACATTTACTTCAAACCTGTGGCAGACACTCTACATCCTTAAGACCCAGTGATTCAACCATGAACAAGAAACAGTCCCTCTTTCTAAAGGACTTTGCATCGTTGAGAACACGCAAACTAACAGAATTTTAATATCGTAATATAGCTGCATAGGGAGGAGAACAAGAAGCCATGAGAACATTGGAAAATGTCCAGGTACATATAAATAAAAAAATAGCAAGAAGGAGAATCAAGGTGACAGAGCTATGCCAGCCCTAAAATGTCTGCCTTAAGATCCTAGACTCTGTCTTGGGACTGCGCCATGTGATGCCTCTGAGCTCCAAGCAACCAGTGTAAATATAGAAACTGCAATTAGCTGTGTAGTTCACAGTGTCTCCAAGATCGACGCCAGCGTCTCCTCTGCGAGACAACCAGGAAGAGCCTCCAAAGAACTGTTATGTTCATTCCACAGCACCAGCAGCAGTACATCTTTCCAGAGTTTTACAGAGGTACAGTTATGCTGTTTCTTATAGGGCAAGGTGGTCTATAACTCACACACCAACTCAAATACACCATAAGCTCGGTGTTCACTTAATCAGCCTAGACATCCCTTTCATGATATTTTTGAAGATAAGATTAACATTTAAATTGCTGGACTTTGAGTGAAGCAGGTGATTCTCCATAGTGTGGGTAGGTCTTATCAAATCAGTTAAAGTCCATAAGAAGAAAAGAATGATTTCCTCTTGGAAACAGGAGATTCTTCATCCTAACTGCCTCCAGTCTAGAGCTGTGACACCAGTTCTTTCTTGAATTTCTTGCCACAAGATTGACCTGCAGATTTTCTTCTTCCTATAGAGAAACTTCATTTATACAACTAAATGCAGTTGCAAACATTTTCAGTCAAATCAAACATGCATTAAGAATGGTCTTCCATAGTCTGGAAAGAAAACAAAACAAACAAAAATAGAAGACTCTATGTATTCAACACTGGGAATTCACCCATGGTCATGGATGCTCAAATCCATGCTGCTGGTAAGAATTAAGCTCCTTCTAAGTGATTATGATTTGTGCACAAATGTTCACTTAATAATAAAAATTAACCTAAGAACACATTCTCTTGCTATTTTGATTTTGCAAAGATAGAACTGAGCAGATGAACTTCTCCAATATCGAACAGTTGATGGCAGGTACAGCAAAGCCTCCTCATCAATTGAGACAAATCACCAATGGCTAGCCTGTGTAAAAAAACTGTAATTTTCAGTCAGCTAAATATTGAAAGTCGATCTGACTGGCAAATGTTTAGGAAGAATGAAGGGTTGGCTCTGCTCCCACGAGCTTTAAGTAAATGAAGAGTAGACTGAAGGGTCCTATATAAGATGGTGAAAAAATGACCAGGAAGGTCCTCAAGACACAGTTTGGTTCATTGTAGGAATACCAATGACAGAGATCCCAAAGTTCTATATAAAATATGAAAAGGCTAATGTTTATTTATAGTATTATCATGTATTCAAAAGCATTTTTCAGGGTCAGTATTCAAGATACATTTAATATTTTATATGGGCAGGCGTTGCTGGGACTGGAACCTAGAACCTTGGGTACGCTAGGCAAGCAGTCTACAACAGAGCCACATTTCCAGCCCAGCATATTACTTTTAAGTGATGCAATTCTGTACTGATATGTACGGGACAAGCTACCTTCAAAATACAATCCAGGGTAATTAGTATTTATTACTCAATTAGACAAGTAGGGCATGAAAATCATGAATTTGAAGTTATATTTGTGGTGGTGATTCTGTCAGTGGATGAGAGATCCCTTCTACTCATTTTACTTCATAGCCATAAAATCGGGTCAGAAAGAGAGAAGAATGCTGTAGAAGGTGATTCACACCTGTCTGTTCTGTAAACGGGGGAGGGATATGGCCCGTGGATCAAGAAATCGCAATAAACCATTAATATGGAGAGATACTTTGAGAGTTTGGTTTTGTCCCACAGTGAGTTTATCTGATATTTCCTTGGAAAATTATCAAAAACTTCAACTCTTGAGGTATAATTAAGACAACTTATATGTGAGTCAAATAATCATAAATAAAAGGTACATATTGTCCCGGGGGATGTTTTTATTTATTTGGGGGTTTGTTTCCCCTTGAAGAATTGCTTTTAATGTGTGTTGGGGGGAGAGAATGTAAAAGCAATTAAAGAAAGATGAGCTGCGTGACCACAGCTCACCAGGATTCCTAGCAAACAATGCTCCAAGCCCAGTTGTGGCTTGTTGTTGTTGATGTTGATGATATTGTTGTTGTTGATGATGTTGTTCCGGGGGTTGAGACAGGACCTTAGTCATACTAAATAAGTGTTCCACCACTGAGCTGTATCTGCAACCCCTGCCACACCTTTTTAACGCAATGCCTAGCAACTACTAATGCTAATTCTTTATTAAGAATTAAGTGACATTCCCCAAAAGAAAATCTGCACCAATAACTTTCTTCAATATTAGCCCAGGGAAGTAATTCTGGAGATATAAATATCAAACTGCTAGGTATATTGGCAGATAAAGTTTTGTATCGTCTACAAAATCATAATCCACAGTTGCCATTTGAGCTTATAAGCAGGCAGGGTGAATGAGTTTAGATCTATTTCTATGCAAACCCTGACTGCCTGCTGTCTTTAATTACAACAGCTAAGATTTTTGCCCAGTGAGTTCTGTGCCAGAGTCTGACAAGGGTTTTTCAAGGCTGCCCTAGCTCATTTTCTCCTTCATTGGAATACAGGGAAACAGAGCCCCCGGGGCAGCTGACAGAACCTTCCCTAGCAATTCCATCCTCTCAGTGACCCACAGGTCTGAATAATAGAAGAAGAAGCACAAAGCCACATCTGTCATAAGCATCCAGTCATCTCATCACTCAGCAGAGAGATCCTGTTCCCATACTCTCGTAAAAACGGGAGTATTCTCGGGCTCCTCATCAGCTTCCACTATGAGGCCAGTGTGCCAGGAACTATACTTTTGCTTTAAGATCTTGGAGCGTGGTAAATATTTAGACAACCGTTCATTCTCCTCTGTTTTCAAAGTTCTGAAGATCCAATCTCCAGACAGACAGGCCACATCAGATGCCGCATCTGATGAGCGGTGTTGAATAGTGCATCTCTTGATGTAATCTCATCTTTGGACTGCCATCAGATGGCTGAAATCTAGTCCCACTTTTCTTCATGGAGTG
This sequence comes from Uromys caudimaculatus, assembly GCA_028551405.1. Lineage (NCBI taxonomy): Eukaryota > Metazoa > Chordata > Mammalia > Rodentia > Muridae > Uromys > Uromys caudimaculatus. Next base: position 17,034,591 of record CM052709.1, read on the forward strand.
GTCCAAGTATTAAATCGGCCATCGGTCATGCTTTGGATTGAGACTCTCAAACCCTATTACAGGCTCTCAGCTTTATTCACCTTCATGCTCACTTGCCAGGAAGCTCATTTACTCAACCGACTTAAAGAGGAAGAGCAGGAGTGCATATGGAACTGTTATGGCCACTCATATGAGAGGTGCTTGTGATGGAGCACCAGTCTCAGGACAGGACAAGTGCTTCCCTCATACTGCAGAGAAGCATGGAGCAGGAGGAAGCCAAAACAAACTTCTTCCCCAGCCAAGTTTGGCAGAGAACCAGAGAGCACTTCACAGAAATCCATTCTGGTCGTCCTTAACATGGACCAGGAAGTGGTCATTAGCACAGTTTGTTTTCATGGAGTTGCAGAATATTTATCTGATGAAAAGAATGTAGGCTCTCCAAACACATGAATTTTAAGTAGTGATTGGTCTTTCTTAGTGCAGTTCCTATAGCATCGGATCTTACAGATCATTTCGTACAGCTCCGTTTAGAAGATAACCCAGTGAACTAAGTACTACCATTCTCAGTAACCACGCGGTGCACACATTTCCTCAGGAACTCAAGCAGAGACCCTCACTGTTTATGCAACACGTTTCTGGGATATCACAGAGCTGAGGTTGCACATCTTTCTGTTGAGATCCACATTAGGACAGCCATGTGTTTATGAGCAGAATGCTAGCCCTCGCTTACAACTCCAAAAGCTTTGCTTCAGCACAGCTGTGCAGGGACCTTCCTGGCCCTATTTTAATTAGTATCATTAACTTCCTATTTTACAGCCCTAGCATCGTAGTTTCCAGAATTTATTTGACAGTCAGAAAAGTCTCTGAATATTATTTCATCGTTGGGAGAAATTCTGCTGCTTTATTTGTGCATCTAAAGAAAACTCACAGGCATCCACAGGCACCAATCTCACTGCATATAATATTCCTGCAAAATTCTATATGTTTATATGCTCCCTGGTCAGGTAATGGTAGTCTAGAAATATTTGATGGGTTGAGGGTAAAGACAGTTGAACAATATACTCCATTTCTTGTTCGTGGCCACATATTCAAGTAAAGATCATTTAGAAACTGTCTCTCTTCTAAGTCCCAAGTTATGCTTACATAATCCTCGGCATTTCAATTTTCTATATATTAGGAGACTTTATGCTAATAATTTTATTTTAAAACATGATGAAAGATGGTTTCAAAAATGTAAATTAAATCCTAATAAAATCAATTTACCAATCTCCCTGGTAATTGGTATTTTTGTTTTTATTTTCAGCAACATATTCAATGAGCACGATTAATATTTTTAGGGACTAATGAATGAGAGACTAGACAGAGAAAGAAAGGCAGAAAGAAGAAATAAAGGACAGAAAAGAGAATAGGAGTGAGAAAGGATTGACAGCTTAATTGAGAGAAACACAAACGGTACATAGAGAAAGCAATTTGGAGACAGCACAACTGTATGCTTCTCTCCTAGCCAAAAGCATGTAAGAGTCCTGGGGCCACAAAGCATCCACGCTGTGGAGAACACTGTGAGAAAAGAAAACTCAGGAGGCACTACAGTGCATCAGAATGGCAAGGCACAGCGAAACTTTGAAGGGGAAGAAAAGATGGAGATGAATCCCCAGCAGGGATGATCAGCCAAAGGGTTCCTTCAAAGGCTGGCATCAGGGTGGTTCCAGCTGCGTACCAGTTGTTATCGTGAGAAATGAATGAAGCTCCCCTTTTACTAACAATATTTGCATCTTTATCTCGAGAGAAAACTGTTTCTCTAGTACATGGTCTAACATAATTGCAGAAACGTTATGGTGCCATAGAAATGTTATGAGTGTCTGGGGAAAATCGTGCCATTTTTCAATCTTCTTGAGGTACGTTTCTATATTTTACTAAAGTTGCAATCGAGATTAAGCACATGATTATTCCTGCTCAATCCTTCACTCCTTGTAAAAACAAGCGCTTTATTCCCAGTGGGTTCAAGGAATAACTGTTCTGATTAGTTACAGACAAGACATTAAAAGAAGCTGTTGGACAGAGAAATATGACACAGAGAAGACAAGGAAAGAGAAAGTAAAGAACTAAAGAAGCCTGTTGCTGCTTCTAGAGGTGTAGGAGGTGAGGCAGCATAGCACATGAATGAAAGACAAGATACTGACTCTGTGCTCTCCTGAGAGTCTAAATTACAGTCTACAATTATGATGAAGAATTTGATTCCTAAAGAAGGTAATATCAAGAGAATGTTTATCAGTGAGGGAGGATGACCGCATTCCCACAGTCAAAGTTACTAAACCCTAAGTCTTATGGGATGTTGCATTAACGCCAGTCCTGGTTAAGAACAATGCACACGGTTCCATGATTCCTTCCTAAGGGGAGACATTCATAACGATGTGAACCTTATGTTGCTCTCCGGCAAAAATATTTTTTCCTTCACTTAGTAAGTGTTACTTTTGAATGATAGTTTTGGTTGTTTGGTTGGTTGGTTGGTTTGATGTGGTTTGGTTTTGGTTTGGTTTTAATGTTTCAGAATGCTTCAGAATTCTTTCAAAAGGAGATAAAAGTATTTTGTGTGGTAATCATTGCAAACCAACATATTACAGGAGCCAGCTTGGCCTCTATCACTTGGTCACATAACCTAATCAAAGATGGCTGAAATTCTATCCTTCTCCTGGAAAAGACAGTGTTATAAACAAGAGAAGACTGAGCAACCCCCAGCCACGGCTGTTCACTTCTTTTTCTGAAGAAGGAAACAAACAAACAAAGCAATCTTCACTCCTTTTCTGGCTAAGATAACAAAAGCAACTGGGACCCCTTTGTTAGAAACATTTTCAGCCATCAGAGACATTTCCTGATGTAACCAGAAAGACCAAAAGGACAGACTAGAACGTTAGTGTGGAAAAAAATTTGAGAAGCAAGCAAGGAGCTTGTTGCTGCCATTAGTTGGTAATGGAGTGACAACCCTAAAGAGATGATATCGTTGCCTTATTCATAAGAAAGTTTTACTTTCTTGGGTTCCAGGCCAAATCAGCTTTACTAATGTGAAACGATAGCATTCAATATAAGTTACTTATGCATTGATCATTTACTAATTTCTGCCTGCGGTCAGTTCCTCGTGACTTATACCCTGCCCCTCCTCTGCAGACCTATCAGGTGCAATGGTAAGCAGCAACAACTGCTAAGTTTGTGTAGTGCTCTGCCTCATGTGCCTGCCCTACCAACTTTGGGCCATTCTAGAACAGTTTCTCCAGGGCACTGACACACTTAAGTTCCCCTCACACAGGAGAACATTTGCAGCCCTTGCTACAATTGTGTCTGCTTTTTAGCCACGGACTTTGATCTAGTGTTACCAAAAGAAACACGGGGCCTCTGTTCTTTACAGAAAGAAAGGAACAAAAAGAACCACTTGCCTGGGTTTATTTGAAAAGCCACCTGTAGGTAGGCATGTTGTACCTTGAACTAGTAAAGTAACACAGAGAATTCCCTTTTAGATACTGTCTGTCCCGCAGTGAAAACCCATGCTGAAATTTGAGAAAATTCCCTAACTACATGATAATAAAGATCATTGAAATTGGTTCAACATCTATCTCTCAGTAGTACACATTGAAAAGGGAAAAGGCATAGAAGGCTTTCTGTATTCTGGGATGTTTTGGGGCACTTGAAGATTTCAGATAATAGACCTCCTCC
>CM052709.1:17038374-17087266 GCA_028551405.1 Uromys caudimaculatus
CTCTCGGATTTCTTTGCATTGACTGTCTGAAATCAGAGCTTTGTGGAAATTGCTTTACCACTGTGCTATGATCAACATAGCCCCACGTTTAATTCTCCGGTTTTCGAGAGGAAAAATAAATAAATAAACGTTTTCATGTGAAGTTCAAAATAGGAGTTGCACAACTAATTCTAGAACAAAATTTTCCACTGCACATTTACTACCTCCCCTCGTGATCACTCAAGTCCTTGAAAAATTAAAATAAAGCAAGAAAGAAAACATGCTGACAGGAAAATTGCTTCTGAATTATCATGTACCCCAGACAGGAAGATATTTAAGAAAACAGTAAAAGAATAATTAAAGGTATTTTTTTTAAAAAGTTTCTAGCAAACTGATTAACCGAATAAACTTTCGTTCCACTTCAGCTATAGGGCCAACGCCGGAAGCTTAAGCTGCAGAAAGTGGAGCCCCACAAAACACCGGAAGCTGTGTCTGTTGAACTGCCTACCCACACAGAAGCTATGTTCGCTATGTTGACACTGTTCAGGTTCTTGTCTCTGTTGTTTTTTGACAAGGTCTTGCTTTGTACCCAGGGCTGGCCTCAAACTGGCACTCTCCGTACACCTGGAGTGCTGCACCACACAAGACAATTCAAATCTAGACACCCTTCTCATTGTGCTAAAAGGAGCATGAATTATCCTGACTCTACCACAGTGTTTTAACAAGAAGGAGAAAGAAGCCTGTATGCTGCCTCTTCCATTGCGTGTGAAATGAAAGGGACATGCATTTAAGGGTGGGCGATTTAATACATGTGATCAATTTTGCAGATTCATTAATGTGATTTATCTGTGAACCTAGCTTTGGGTTGTATCTTGATTTTCTTGGACTTTTCCCCTCTAAGACTGCCTAGAATTCTTACACACACAGTAAATTTCATCACTGAGACTCTTACATGATTAGTGGACAAATAACAACAGAACAGAAAATAAAAACACTGTGATGAAGTAGTGTTAGCTTTGAGCATACACCAGGATCTGGGAAACACAAGGGGTCCAGGTACCACAAACTGAGAACCACTAAGTTGGAAAAAAAAAGAAGAAAAAAATTATTCTTTATCAGATGATAAAGAGCAAATACACAGTAGATATTAATTGTTTTCATCATTTGCCTTATTAAGATACTGGGATAATTGACAGTAATTTAAATAAATAAAATTACAATATAGCTATTTGGAAAGTGGGAGAAGACTACATGTAGGCTGCTGTTTTACAGACTAAACTCTCCTTAAGTGAGAAGAAATAAATGAAACTTAAGACCAGCGAAAAGGAAATTACAACTGGTCCTATAAACCTAACCAATTAGCACACCTAGTGAAGTAATGAACCTAATAGGTGAACCTATTGCTGTCACTTTCCTAAAACACTGTCATTTTTTAAAAATGATTTTACTTATTTTATGTAAGTACACTGTGTTTTGAGACACACCAAAAGAGGGCATTGGATCCCATTATAGATGGTTGTGAGCCTGCTAGGAATTGAACTCAGGACTTCTGGGAGAGCAGTCAGTGCTCTTAACCACTGAGCCATCTCTCCAGCCCAATCATAGTCAGTCTTAACTGTGTCCTAAATGCTCATACCCACAGATCCTCACCCATCACAAAAGGGGGGGGGGGGGCCAGAGGGCAGGCAGGAAGGAAGATTCTTCTCATAGCAGGTGGAGACCATTACAGAAATCCTCAACTGGTCACAATACAGAGAACTGACCATAGCCTGCCCAGACCTCACTGGTAACTCTATAACATAAGCTCTACACCTAAGGCTTAGGAAACCTTACAAAACAGGGAGCAGAAAGATGGAAGAACAGCAGACCTAGAAGGCCACCACGAGATTGTGTCTTTTCTACATGAGTGATATTCCAACAATGTGGTCACCTAAACAAGACTCACAATTACAAAACAAGCTGACATGCTAGTTGGAAGGGGAAGTTTCATAGGGTCTCCTCCCTGGGTGTAGAGATGCGGGCAATTAAGGATTTCTGAGAGAGGGAGGAAGAATTTACTTTCCCCAGGGGCAAGCCCACTAACTGGTAATCCAGTACCAAATGGCCAGCCCTAAAACCATGTGAGCAACACTTAATGGACTCAGCATGCTGTATTTATATATGTGTGTAACAATACCATGAAGTTGAAAGGGGGTGAGAGGAAGGCACAGGAGAGGTGGTGGAAGGAGAGCGAACACTTCTTGACTAAGAGCCAGAGGACCAAGAGATGATGTATATACGTAAAACATTTGAAATAAATAAATGTCATAAAAAGAAACTGCCCAAAATACAAAACTAGTAAAAGCATCTTTTGTCCATAAGGTATGATAAATCCTCAAAGAAATTCTATACTAGTAAAGATATGTCTTGGTTTTCATTGCTTTCCATGAGCCATGACTCTTACCTGTCTGTTCATCTCCTGTGCTGCCTTTATCAGAAGGTGCTCTAGCTACACTGGTTTCCATGTATACAGCAGGCGTCACTGGATGCTTACTCCATTTCGTCAGGTCAGCCTGGACCACACACAGCTAGTTTACCGTTCTCTTAGGCCTTTCTCAGGGAGGCTCATCTGAGCACTAGTCTGCACCTCTTCCCTATGCTCATAGTTGCCAGCCTTCTGCTTTGTCTGTTCTCTATTGCTTCCACCAGAATCAAGCACACTATATATCTTCTTGTTTGCTGTATTTCTCTGTATTTTCTGTTCTTGCCCTCTCTGAAAGAATAGAAATCCCATAAATGCAGGGGTTTTAAAATCGACATTATTATCAATGCACCCCACACAACTAGAATAGTGCTTGTTGAGTACAGGATGCTCAGAAAATGCTTTTTGAACATGAGTTCAAATGAACAACAGGAAATAATGACAGAAAAGAGCTAAGGTTGTTATTTCTCATGAGAAACCCTGGAGAACTATCTGAGCTTCATCTTGTGAACTTATCATCTTAATAAGAACAAGGAGAAAATTATAAAAAGAAATGAGAAATTAAAATTTCAAAACCAGTAGAAAATATAAATTTGGGAGTGGGAAGAGAAAGGATGAGAGAAAGTAAGACGGGGTGGGGAAACTGAAAAAGAAACAAAACAAATTGGGGAAAGGCATTGAAAATGGGGCAGGAAGTCCAAGGTCAAGCCAGGAACAGCCTTAATGGAAGCCCCACAAGGGAACAGGATGGAGCATACTGGCATGACTCTGGCTCTTAGGATTATTTTAAAAATTAGGTTTATTGTTGCACATATAAACTATATGTGTTTTTTTTTCCTCTTTGAAAATAACATTTATTTACAACAGACTTAGTTTCTTTGTTCCTCAATCTTTAGAGGTACTTGGCATCAGTAGCCAGAGGGAAAATCTGCTGTAAAATCAAACTTATTCTTCCCCAGCTCAGGAAGCTCATTTGCTTAGTCCAGTCCCAGTTCTGCCACCACAGACATCAACAACTCCTCATCCTCAGGGCCAGAATCACTAATAACAGGCCTCAAGGCACTGGTAGGAACGGGTAAGCCTCATCCTACCGGGACCCCAAAATCCCCAGGTTTTCAGAGGCCCTGCCACCTGTGGTTGGCTGAGGCAGCCCTGTGATACTGGCATGATACTTCTGCAGCTGTATAGTAGCCAACAGTGAGGAGTAGGATACGGGTTGAAGGATGGGCACCTGCGTAGGAGGAGATGCCATCAGAGAGCCTGTTAGAGATGGTGATCCACAGGAACAAGTGGAAACCCATGGGCTTTGGCTTCACTTGACGTGATTCCAGTATATTGCAGGACGGCCACTGCTGGGTGATTTTACACTTCCCTATTAGAGTAGGCCATAGTAGTCATCCTCTGATTAACATCCTCCTTTACAGAGGTGGTACCACCTTTTACATCAAGTGGAAACATGGTTGGCATGTCAGAGCCTGGAAAGAAGTTAGATAAATTGGGAAGAGTTAATGGTGCTAACTAGAGCTAATGGTCTTGGCAGAGCTGGTGCCCAGGAGAGAGGGAAGCTTATGAGGCTGCCTAGGTATAAACCAAAAACTACAAATTTATAATACATATAATATATATATATATATTATATGTAATATATATAATATATATAATTTGTTGAGTTTGTGCACATGCGTATGTGTAAAACTGTCACTGTAATCAAGAAAATAACAGATGTATCAGCTCCAAGAGTTTTTGTGTGTATGTTTATATATCTCTTTTTATTGTTAAGGTCAGAAAGATCATTTAGAATGGAATCCATTGGGTTAAATATTTAAATGCAAAATAGGTTACAGTTAGGCATTACCTCCTACAGAAGAGCTCTAGAATTTAGTCATCTTGCATAGTTGTAGCTTCCTACCCACTGGTGACTTTGTGGGAGCTTAGAAATAGCAGGAGTTTATGGATGAAGGTATATCCACACAGGGCACAGTACTTTGCAAACAAAGCAATCACTTAATTTTGTTCAGTCATTTAACCCTGTATAGGAAAAAAGCTTTGCAGCAGTCCTCATTGGCTGAATTCTGGCGAATATGACAAATAACAAATGAACTTGTCCTTATAACCATTCACAGGCCTTGGGGTTGGAGTTGGTCTTGTGTGTTGTGTATTCAGGTGCTGAGTTCTGTGCCCCAAGATAAAATTGCAATCTGGACATGGGCATTGTACTGACCAATGTGATGTAAAGAATGCGCCCCAGTAATCTCTGATTGGGTAACAAAAGGCTAGAGCCTGTGACTGGGCAGGAGAGAGAGGAAGGCAGGACTTGATATCGAGTTAGGGTCTCAGATAGAAACCACATGGAGAAGGATGAAAGGAGGTAAAAGAGGAAAGGTTACCATGGGGCACCATGAACAGGTGGCCAAGAGAAGCTCATCCTAAGGACACACACAGAACAGAACAAACTGGGAAAGACTCAAACAGCCAGGAACATAGGGCCTGTGGCTGGGGTGTAGGTTATCTCAGTACCTTCTCGGCTTGTTAATAAAAATACTAGGTTATTGTATCTTTTATTTGGGAGCTATATGGGCTAGAGTGGGGGCAGAAACACACCCCCATGAAATTAATGCTGCACCCTGAAAATGAGCTGACAACATCTCATTCTTGTCCAGAAAGATGACAGTTCTCTTCTGCAACCAAAACTAAAAAGATAATACTAATAATACTAATACTACTACTACTAAAAGACGGCAATATGAAAATGACCAGTATCAATGTCGTCCCTGTTTTATTAGAAGGAGGCAGTGTCTAAGGAAAAGAAAAGGGGCAGTACCAAAGAGGAAATGCACCAGAAATCCAGACTCCACACACATTTGCTATCACTTGCTTCCCTGTTCAAACAGAAGGGAAAGAGTTAAGGGAAGAAAACAAAAGGGGACTGCACCAGACACAGCCAAGGGACAGAGAAAGGACAGACAATCCTTAGGAGTGAGGCTTACAATCAGTTCTGTACCAGCAGTTTCCTGTGGACAAAGGCAAGACAGACATCTTGTTTATGGGTACAAACGAAGTCCACCCAAACCCATATACACAGTTATAAAGGAGCATCAGTCCTGAAAGAGTAATTCTCATCATTAATGCATCCATCCATTCCATAAACCGTCACTGAAGACCTCCTATGTGCTAAGAGCTGTGCTGGGAAGTAGAGTGTGCTTGGAACTGAGCGCGGGTAAGAGGTGAACGTGGATAGGGCTCTAAGCCTCATGGAGTGTGGGGAATTGTGGAGATTGCAGTTAGCCATGAATTAAAGAAATCAATGAGTTCTGTGGAGGAGATCGGAGCACTGATTCAGTGCCATGAGAAAACATCCACAGAGAATTCAACTCGTTTGCAAATTAAAGCTCATGGCCACAGATAGCAATGAATGATCAGTGGTCTGAAGAGGAGTACTTTAGTTTAATACAAAAGCTTAGGGACTGGACAGAAAAAAGAATGACTTGTCCAAACAGAACCATACTGAAGGACACATGAGAGTGGCTGCTGAATTTGAAGCTTGATAGTGCCCACCCTGAATGAAGCACTACAATTGTAGTCTGTGTTGAAAAATGTTGTGTTTACTTCAGGAAGCAATGGGAAAACTTTGAGATGTTTAAGCAGGGAAGATCTGGTCTACCTTTTAACTCCATTAAATTTTAGGCATGAGAAGAATAGACTAGGTAAGAGTAGATGGGAAAGACAAGTTAGGATCTATTATTAAATAAGAGTTGATTGTCTCCCTAGAAGATATGGTACACGTAGAAAGATATGCTCAGATTAATTGTTATATAAGTAGTTGAATTACCTGTACTTATGGTTGGTTGGCTGGATGGTGGGAGGAAAAGGAAGCTGTGAAATATGACTACATTGTCTAAATTTGGCAATCACATGGATGGTGGCAGTAGCCATTGTATAGACAACATTTTTAGTGCTAAGTTTAAAGACAGTCTGAGGAATAGAAGAACATTAATTTAATTGGGGTTTTGTTAGCTGTTTTCAGGAAGATGTAGACAAGGAGATGAGTAAGAATGTAGTCAACAGAAGATATTAATGAGTAAGTGCATCCCAGGAAGTCTTGCTTTGGAGAACACATGTGCCGTCCATCTGCTCATGAGTAAGAGCCACTGAACCCGAATAAGAGATGCCATCTACAGAGTAGAGTTCCAAATAATGAAGGAATGGTGACTTCTATCATAGAATAAGGAAGTCAAGGAAGGGCACCAGGATTCATTAATAGAGCAACCAGACAAGAGTAGAAAGAGAATAAGCACAGTAGGGTACCAGCAGCACAGTAGGGCGCCAGCAGCACCATCCCATGGGGCAGCTTCTTTGGAAAGAGAAGTTTTCCTGGGATTGGTCTGGCAATAAACAGAAGAATTTGCCATGAGATTTGTAAAGTTGTTCTTTAATGGTGTATTCTCAAGGCTTAATTAAATCCAATAAGAATGTGGTGCCTATCAGAGACAATAAGTCATAAATAGCAAAACCAAGAGCAAGAAGCACTCAGCAACCTCCAATAACCTTGACTTCTATGAAATACAAAGGAACTGTACTGAGAAAAGTTGGTACCAACAAACTTAAAAAAGCATTCTGTGGTGAGCGCAGAATCATGAATTACATGTTATAAGACTGTAAAAACTGTACTCAAGTTTAATGGATCAAGGTTGTTTAAAATTAATTATAAGCAAATAACATCACTGATAAGTATAATATGAATTCCAGAACAATGAAAAGTCAAAGATAACTTTTCTCCTGCTGGAAATCCATTTTTCTTTCTTTCTCAAATAAAGCCAAGACTTGTAACTATGTATAATTACATCCGGCCAAATACCTGCTTGTTCTGATGTCTCTTACAGCAATGTGATATGACTAGAAATCCCAAATGACATAGGAACTTCTAGGAAGTCTTCTTATAGATAAAAGTGGCTTTTTTGCCTCTTTCTCATTCTTGTTGGCTGAAATATCCATGTGCCACTGGAGAAGCCACTGGGACCTATGAAGCTAAACATTATGCTTAAAGAACAACCAGGAGAGAAGCTTCAGAGTTTCCTGGTGTATATGAGATGCCACCAGAGAGCTTGTCTGCCCATGGAATCCATTCACTTGTGAGGACAGCAATGCTATCTAGATTCTTCCATTGCTTTGATAGGTCCTTACCATACACATCCTTATCTTAGTGTTCAACCTAGGGTATGATATGCTAAGAGAAATTACAGCCAAGATAAATTCCCACTGAAATTTTATGGATGAGGCTGAATAATGGGAATCAAAGAGCAATGTTGTAAAGTGCTGTTAAGTTAAATGGATTAAATACACCCCATTTTTAGAAAAAAAATAACAAACTTTAATTATTAAGTTCAATGCTAGTACGTCAAATAATTGTTACATTACATACACTTTTCTGATTTTCATAAAATTTAACCATATCTCCTTTTTTTTTTTCTAATATAACCTATTTCATAGTACAGAACTAATAGATTCTAGTACTAGAAAGAAAATCTAAAGTTTAGAAGAAAAATCAGAAGAGAGGTGAGAAGATGGGGAAACAGATCACCAAATTCCTTTAGAGGCTCACAAACCCAGGAGAATAGATGCTTAAAGACACCAAAAGACTACAGAAGAGAATGTTGAGTTTCTGTGTAGTCACTGAAGACCACAGAGCCTGGGAAATGAGGCAGGTATGAGATGGACCAATGGCAGGAATTATAAAAACCATAGAAGAGTGAGTTAGCATCCATTTTGAGGAGAATTCCAGGCTAGACTTAGTACATGAATGGCTTATGAGAATTTTAAGGGGGGAAAAACGTCTTTTAAGGAAGTGACTTGGTGCTGTGCCAAAGTGGAATGCTGTGACTGCTTTCTGTTCTCCTACTGTTTTCTGGGTTCTCCAGGTACCATACCTTACCAGTTTGCTATGACCTCTCTCTGCTGACTGTACATTTTCCTCGCTTGAATATCATATTCATACTGCAAGTGTAATTCATCAAGGATAGTCAACAAAACAAAATGGCAAATCACGTATGATAGTAAAATATTTTAATGGAATTTATTCAGGGAGCATTATAGTATATACACTATAAGCCTGTGGGAGGAACCGCTTCCAATTGGACACCATTAGGAAATTAATCTCCCTGTGAGGAGGGGAGGGAATATTTTTCAATTCTCAACTCATGCTCCTCAGCTTTTCTTGCTTCCATCCTTTGAACTAAATTCAATGAGCATGTTGGGGGTTAAATTATAGAGGAGAGGAAGAAAGACCAATCATATGGGAAAGAATCATTAAGTAACTGCTAAAAACACACATTAAGTATAATACATTTAGAATAAAGGTCTCTGAATGCCACGCTTAATGGCTCTGTGCTAAAACTGGAATTTGATCAATTATGGATAAATTTATGCATAGTACCTTCTGGAATAGGAACAGTAAAAGCTGTGAGTAAAGAAATCATTATCACATTTGATTGAAGAACCTCACCAACTTCATAATAGAAAAATGTAGATTTATAGATTGTTGAACATTTGAGATCATTTTATAGAGACTTTCCCTGATTAGGTTGAGTCGATTGCATTATCCCTCATTGCCTCGGATGGGTAGCTAACTCAGATCATTCTTCTGTTATTTTCTTAAACTCCCAAGGGAAACCCCCTGGTAGTTGTTATGATTTGGGTTACTCTGGGAAAGCCCATCTCTCCTTATATGCAGTTCAAAGACTACTGCCCAGGAGCAATAAGCCAGGCAAATAATATTCCCTCCAGACACTGTCTTCCAAACCTCATTCCAGCCTACTCTGGTGTCACACCACTGAGATAGATGGGCTGTTCACTAGTCTCAATCTGCAAGAGCATTTCTGTTCAATGTTGCTCTCACAAACACATATGGAGCAAGATAGAAGACCTCATCATCCCAAGTGTCTTTATCTACCTTAGTCCATGGTGACCATCTCCATCCAGCCTTTCTAATCAAGCTCAACACCTGGAAGTTGCCCACTCTCTGCCTGTTTCCCTCCTGCCATTCCCACCAACTATGAGAACCACTGATACCCCCTCTAAAGTTCCCTTCAATCAATTTCATTATCTTCATTCCCTGGGCCGATGCCCTAGTTCAATCTTCTTTCTAGGGATCTCTGGAGTTACCTTTCTAAAATAAAAAGCTAAGTATTTCACAGCCATACTTTAAGAAACCTTCTATAGTTCCATACTGCCAGACTCTCTCTAAGAAAGCTTTCAAATCCCGTTAGAATTGAGTTCTGCTTTGTCCAGCCTTATCTTCCCCCCCTCCGGCTCTTTCTCCATCCCTATCTTCACAGAAACACACACACACACACACACACACACACACACACACACACACACACACACACACACAGCCTATATACTAATCACTAAGCCTTCTAAGTAAAACAAAAATAATAATAATGATACTAATAATAGCATGATGACGACGACGATGATGATAATAAAGCCTTAACACAGAACCTTCCCTCTGGATGTATAGAATTACGCCTTTATAAGGACCGCTGTCACAGGCAATAATGCTACTGCATGTTAGTCTTAGCTCAAATTCCACCACTTTTGTGATGCCTTCTCTAATTCTAAAGGCCAAAATAATAATTATTGTTTTGTATTTTCATAACACGATTGCAATGGTATATTTGTTGTTATTGGTGGTGGTGGTGGTGTTTTGGTTTTGATTTTTGCAAAACAAGGTTTCCTTGTGTAGCCCTGGCTGTCCTGGAACTTGCTTTGCAAAACAGGCTAGCCCCAAACCCCCACGTCTGACTGTCTCTGCCTCCGAAGTGCTAGGATCAAAGTTGTGTGCCACCACTGCCTAGCTGCAGTGGTGTCTTAATTATTATTTTATGGTATGCCTGTAAAATACGAATACAGTTCAGATGGAGTCAGAACTTCAAGGGAAAATACAGGAATAAGACCAGGACGTTTGTTTACAGTGTTGCTGGCTAGGCAGAACACTTCAGAAATATCATCTAGAGGCCAAGTAGTAGTATAGACAGAGAGGGGGGAAATGAGTTTCCACTGGCTTGGTGCTTAGCTTGTATTTACCACGTATAGTTTAATCTGTAGTTTTGATAGCAACAGAAAAGACATGCAATAGAATACACAGATGAATTTGAAGATGTAGAAGAAACTACACGAGGATAGGCATTATGGGGAACAATGGAAGCTGTTTAAAAACAACTTGTACAAACTGAGTTGCCTGGCATTCAATAGCTAATATCGACTAAAATGAGGCTTAAACATTTACAGGGACTGATATGCTAATGTTCTTGTCACAACTATTAGGATTTACAAATTAGGAAACTGAGGCATACTCTGTAGCCTTTGGTAACAAAGACAGTAATGAAGGATCTAATATTTGACTCTGAGGTCATATAATTATTAAGCAAGACTCATTAATATGAGCCTGTGACAGTGCATCTTAAACAGCAAACGTCACACTAGGCTGTATTAATCGACACACGCATGAAGTGTGGGTTAAAGGAGAAAAATTTCAGTTATAATTATTCACTATATCAGATACTAGAAGCATATTCCATTTTTCACATTTTAAAAATAAATTTTAATTGAAATAGGATTACATTTTCCCCCTCCCTCAAGCATTTCTCATGCTCCATCACACTTGAGTTGATAGTCTCTTTATCTTTGATTATTGTTGATATATATATATATATACATATACCACATATACATATGTACATACATGTATATATATGTTTATATAGTGTATATATATATATATATATACACATATACAAATATATAAATACAACCTGCTGAGTCTGTTTTTGTTGTCTGTGTGTATATTGTTTCAGGGCTGATCACTCTGAATTGGACAAGAAACAAGGGTAGAGATGTATTCTTAGAAGACCATACATGGTACGCAGAAGATGGCAATAAGGAACAACAGGTCTTGCAAAACAGAAAATATCATGAAAAGATAGAAGGATAGACTATGATTGGTCTATGCTTTACAAACTAGTAGAAAGTCAATATAACATACTAAGGCTTTCTTCATCCAACCAGATGGAAGAGAGAAGGGGTGTGTGGTGGTATAGTAGGCGAGGGGAACATGGAAAAACAAAATCTAACAGCACATATGTACGAAGGTACCATGATGAAACCTCTCCTTTTGTAAGCTAACCTAAAAAATAATAAACATTAAGAATTTAAAAAAAGCCAAATGCTTAGAAGGTGTTGAACTCCTTCAGTATTGCTATAGTAGGCAAAAATTAGGAATGAAAATTGGAGTAGAGAAGCAGCTTTCAACTCAAAATAATGAAGGACAAATAACATTTAGAACTGTAAGCAAATATGGTAGCACTCACGGAAGAGTAAGCTTCTTATGGCAGAGGTGTCCAGCCAAGGCACTGGACACAGTCTCTGAAGTCACTTAGTACAAAGGCCTCAAAGGAGTAAGGGGGAGACACCTGAGGGTCTCCCAAACCCATCTACACAACCACCAAATCCCACATCATTAGAGCAAGAAACTAGAAGGCTGAGTGGACTTCCTCTCTCAAAGATGATGTATTCATTCCCCAGGGAGCTGTGCATGTTCCTAATAACTCACATGCTCTGCCTTCCGTGTCCTCTCCACCATATCAACTTTAGGGGACTCCTTTGAGAAAGTCCATGATAACCTGAACCCCACCCTTCTTGCTACTCTTAGAAATCAAAACTCATTCTTTGCATGGCCTCATTTGGGACCAGAATTAGGAAACTATCATACAGTTAATCCAGTCTGTCTCACTGTTAACTTCCTAGATTGGACTTTACTTTAGTGTAATAAGCATGTAAGTGCTGTGTCCCTGAGCAAAGGGTGTCAGGTGGAAACTACCAATCAAAGCAGACATGCCACGCAGCCCACAACATGCTTATTCAACATGTTCTTGTATAGATGTCCTCTGCATAAGAGGTAATGCCGGCCAATAACTCCACTTCCCTGACACTTCTTCCATTATGTTATTGAAGGTGGGAATAAACTTAATAGGGACTAATTACATTACTGGGGCTTTGGGCTTTAAAAAAAAGAGAGAGATCAGTATTACATTTGCTTGTTCTTAATCCCTTACTCTTCTCAGGACTTTTCAAAAGCTAATTGCTTGTAATTCTGAAAGTTCATGAGTTAATTTGCTTAAGACCCCAGAAACACACATAAGACCAGAGGAAGATCTAAGGACGCAAACTGTAATCTTTTTCCTAATAGGATTGGTAGAGATTCAATGATTGTGAAGCTGCTTCACAAATGAAAGACAAGAAGTTAAGTTCATGGATCGAGAGAGAGAGAGAGAGAGAGAGAGAGAGAGAGAGAGGGAGAGAGAGGAGGGGGGGGAGATGCATCTGTTTTAGCATTTGTTTAAAAAGACATGTATATATGTGTTTGGGTTTTTAATTATTTTGTGGTATATGTAAGTTGGATGTGTATGACTACTTTGTCTGCATGTATGAAAATCCACCATGAACATGAAGTGTCATAGAGCCCAGAAGAGGGGATCAGGTCTCCTGGAACTAGAATTACAGACATCATGTAGATGCTGGGAACTGAACCCAGGCCTTCTTCAAGAGCAACCAGTACACATCACCACTGAACCATCTCTCCAACTGCATGCTTGTTTTGTTGTTGTTTTTTTTTTTTAAGGAAAAAAGTTTTTAGAAAAAATAACAAAAGATCTCACTCTTTGTTCCATTTACATTAAGTACTTTTTTTCTAAAAGTAACTTCTATGGAAACATGTTTTCACCTGTGTGCACTTAGTACTTTTACTAACACAAAGTGTAGTTTTGTTTATATTATCTCATTCAACTTTTAGCTATTTGATATATTTTATGTGCATACAAAAATATATATCTGCATCACTATATTATTATAAGTTGTAGATAGTTTGTATTCTATTTTATAGCCCCTTGTGATTTGAGTAGAAAATGTTCCCCTTCAAACTTCTCTGTGGAGTGCCTGGCCCCTAGCTAGTAGCACCATTTTGGGAGACAGAGCACATCTAGAAGAAATGGACAGCTCTCAGTGTCCTATTGTCAGTTACATATTGTTTCAAGGCCCTGCCCTCTCTGCTTCCTGTCCCCCACTGAACATCCATTCAAACCCCAAAGACTAGCACATGGTCCAAACAATAGTGAACTGAACCTTTAAATTAAATAATATTTCCTTCTTTCAGATTGTTTCTTTCAGGTATTGCTACAATGATAAAAAATTCACTGACACGTGGATGTTGAAAGATATATGATACTAAGTACCCTATTTAGGTTACCAGGTTTCTGCTCTTGTAATTAATATTTATTGAATATCCTTGAGATTCTGTTTCTGTGAATAGAGAACGTATTTGAAGATAAATTTCTATTAGTATAATTGCTGCATCAAAGGGTACATGTAGTTTTAGAGTATGCTACCTGTATCATGTACTTTATATTTATGAAGATAAAAATATTAATTTCCAGATGAAATATATACCAAAGTATTAATTCAATACTATTTGAAATAGACCAGTAGTGATAATTAATAATTTGCTTCTGAAATACAAAGAACTTGAAGATGAATGTATTTATTTTCCCCAAAACAAAGGATATTACGTTCATATTTCACAAAATTTGCCCCAAATGATAGGACCTTAAAAGCACTTTAAGGAGATATGTTCTGAATAACACTTCATATTCACATGTTTTGAAAGCTCTAGAGAGTAATGAATAACATGGAGAATGATTATTTCCTAAGAGTTAATTACTTGGACCATTTAAAAGATCTTATTCCCAGTGACAAGAAGGCTGTAACTCCAAATCTGAGTTCTGTGATGCTTGGGAATTGGAGCGTGACACAGAGTGGTGACTGCACATGTAACAGTGAGCAGAGCATGGGGACTCCACCTGTGTAGCTATTCAGGAAGAAATTCATAGTCGTTATATTCTATGGTACAATTTTTTGGACATGCCTAGTCATGCATGTATGAGCTATGACTCACAGTCAAACTAAATCATACTCCGACACAAAACAGGAAGTCAAAACCTACAGTAAGTTCATTTTGTATATTACTCTGTTCAAATATTAGTGTTTCTACTTGCTCTATTCTCTATGGCCCTTTCATCCCCTTTTAGTTCAAGAAATTCAGGGAGAAAACTTTCTGACTCTATTTCTAACTATATATCTAAAGGCAATCTGGATGCCAGATATAGAAAATAAGAGAGATGCTTCAAATTTTATGTGTAATCACACACACATCTCCTTTTAGGATCTCTGGTCTCACTGTCAGAATTGCTTAAATAGCAAGGTACAGGCAACCAGTGATGGATCCCTTGTCAGTTTCAGTGGGCATGAGCAGTCGCTGGAGCTTGCAGTATCAGTTGCTAGGCAACCTGTTCATCTGCTGAGCCTGGTATTTCAATTCTGCAGCAGTAAATGTCTTGTTATGTTACGGCCATTTGAAACTACTTTCATTACATAATATCTACCAGTATAATAAAGGAGTTCAAATGTTTAGGGGCGTGAGGCTGGCAGGGAAAATCATTGCAGCTGTGGAGACAAGATAACATCAAATTAGGCATTCTGAATATGAGAAAGTATGGAATGATGACATATTTAACACTCAGTTCTTCATAACATAGCCTGTATAAGCACCATGCCAGGCTATTTACTTGATAGTATCAAAAGAAGTCTTGTTACCATTTTTAAAAGTTTATAACTGACATTGACATGAAGGTAAAATAGCAATGGCTTTGAGAAGTAAGAATATTTTTTATTATTGATTATTTTATTTATTTACATTTCAAATGTTGTCCCCCTTCCCAGTCTCCCCTCTGCAAATCCCCCATTCCATATCCCCTCCCCTTTGCCTCTAAGAGGGTGCTCCCCCACCCACTCACTCCCACCTCACCCCTCAAACATCCCCCTTTGCTGGGTCAACAAGCTTCCACAGGACCAAGTACCTTCCCTCCCATTGATGCCAGATAAGCCAGTCCTCTGCAACATATGTAGCAGGAGCCATGGATCCACCCATGTAAACATTTTGGTTGGTGGTTTAGTCCCTGGGAGCTCTGAGGGGTCTGGTTGGTTGATACTGTTGTTCTTCCTATGGGATTGCAGTCCCCTTCAGCTCCTTCAGTCCTTCATATTGTGGATCTGATAAATGAGAAAAGGGTATCCAGCCAAGTTCTATTCAAAGAGTAACTCTTAAGAACAGAAATAGAGCATCTCAATCATTTATTTCCCAGTTGTCAATCTTGCTTAAGCAGGTTTTCTAAAGAAATGGCCACATGTCCATGGCATGCATGAACATGAACTGACTTCAAATAGTCCATTCTTTATCCTTGTATATTTTTCTTTTCTTTCTTTTTTTTTTTTTTTTTTTTTTTTTAGAGGAAGCACATGATCATTACGGTAAGATGGCTCAAAGGCAGGTTTTATGCACTTATCCAGTTTTTCCTATTGAATCCAAAACTGCATTCTGTAAAACAGAACTTGTCTTAAGCCATTTGGCTCCTATTTTTAAAAGTACCATAAATTGAATAGCTTACAAACAACAAAAGTATATTTATCACTGGAAAGTCTGAAGATTCCAAAATTAAGATGCTAGCTGGTTCCATGACTCAGATAAGGGCTCACTCTCTTTAGACAGAGTCTATGCTTGGTTAATGTCTACTAACTTAGTTTAAAAAATGGTCAAGATTCTTAGTCTTCTATCACAGGATGCTTATTCCAGTCATGAAGGGAGAGATATTGTGACCCCATTACTCTCCCAAACCCCATTTCTTAACTCTACCACATTGAAGGTTAGATTTCACCATCTGAATTAATGGGTAGGCAGAAATATTCAGGCCATAGAAAAAATGTTCTAATTACAATGAATAGAGTATAACGAATAGGTAAATGATGAAGAAAAAATAGAATTAGATTATAGTTTGGGATTCAATAACAAAATGCCAGAAGTCCCAGTGTTTTTAGTAACATTGATAGGTTTTTATACTTCCATTAACACTTTCAGAAATCCATTCTCATTTTGTCCTGACACTTTCCATACTCAGCTTCTCCCTCATGATCTTACGTGGCCATCATAGCTCCATTGCAGCCAGTCCTAAGCTAAAAAGACACGCATCCACTCGCCTTTCCTTCAACTGCAGGTTGTTGTATTCAGACTTCTGCTCACACCCTATTGGGCAGAGCCATGTCACATCTAACTGCAACGGAAATTGGGAAATGAGGTTGTCAATAGGGAGAGTGTATTTCTGTTCAGCAAAAACTATAGGGAGCCATTACTAAAGGAAGAGTAAAAGGATAGATATTGGTAGCTAGCTGTTTCTGGCAAAAGAAACAAAAGCAATTATCAGCAGCATTGTATGGAAGCCATAAAATGATTTTCAACTGTAACAATACATTTTCTTGTATTCGTTGTAATGGCGCCCCTAGAATGGACTAGGATGGAGAAGATGGAGAAAACTACAAACACTGAGTTCTGTCTTTTCTGTCAATTCTTTTTCAGGAATGATCTAGTACCCTGATGAAAATCAGCCTGGAGATCAAAAAGCAATTTGGGGGTAATGGATATACTCTATCACTTTTTTCTGGTCATGGTCTCACCCTCCTGTACATATGTCAAAGTTTAGTGAACTGTAGGTTATAAATACTTGTGGTTTACTACATGTCAGTGACCTTACATAGGACTTGTTGAAAGGGGCAGCACAGAATGCGATCAGAAATGCGTATGTCACAGGGTAAATGTCACAGGGAAGAAGCCGTCAGGTGGATCAAACTGAATGAACCCAAGGCAATGTTCTCAAGAAAAGTCCAAAGGTAAGCTTTTGCCAGGATCATGGATCATTCCAGTGGAAGACAGGAGTTGGAAATAAACCAATGAGATGTTTGATGTACACCTGTTGCTAGAGACAAGATAATTGTCATTAATTGACAGTCTTTTGGGGGGAATAGGTGCAAGACAAAAACCATAGAAACTTAAAAAAAATAGGAGATCCAACCTCCAGGCAACAGATAATTAATAAAAATATAGACTAAAGCAGACATGCTTTATTTTTCTGTAAAGAAAAGGCAAAGGCAAAGCTTGTTTGGAGTTGAGACCTTCCCTTACTGGTACCACCCTAGAGAAGATGCTTAGAAAGCAATGAGACTTTGGCTCCAATGCTCATTCCGTAACCTCAGTCATTACTTTTCAGCTTTACAGATCTTGTATTTATTCATTTATTCAAGTACTTTTTGCAGGTCCCAGTTTTATGTCCCTCCTTTCTAATTTCCAGGAACAAAAGGTAAAGAAATTCAACTGAAAATGAAATACAATACAGAAAAGATAGCTGGAAATCAAATCTTTCCAGTTCAACTTATTCATTTGTTTCTGAAAACCTATTTCTGCATTGTTGAAGAACATGTGTTGTTCCAAGGAAGTCCAGAATGGGTAAAAATGTGACAGAAGATTTTCTTCTCCTAAAGCAGAGAATTTCACTTTTGTGCTTATCATCTGGAGTTAATTTTTATCTTCAATAGAATACCAAATCAAGTAGGCTTGGCATCTTCTTATCTTTGGTATCCTCTCTCTTCAGGACTTGGTAACTTAAATAGAAGAATACAGACTGAGGAGCAGTGAAGCATGCATACATGTCAAAATTAAATAAACTGAGAGCTACAATCTTCACCCTGGTGCCAGGAGGATATTGAAATTTGATGTTGATAAATGGTCCTTAAACTCTAAAGGAAAGGTGTTTGGTTTTATTGTCATCTACCACATTGCCTTACCTTTTATCTTGTATCAGTAGACAGATCTGACGTTTGATTTACTATAGTGGGCAACTTGTCCAAGGAACGTTACATCTTTTAAACTACAATTCTATTGTCTTCCGAGGGGGCTGAAAGGTGTCACTATGAATGAAAGGGGTTACCTCAGCGTTGACATTCTTTTGTTCAGTCAAGCATCAGAGCTGAAGTCTCTTTCCTTTTCACACAAGGTGAATGTGTGTGCTTATGAACTATGGCAGGGGTAAGCAGAACACCAGGAGAACATCTAAATGAAAACACTGGATACAGTCTTAAATCATTCTACTTGGTATTTAACAAACCCAAGGCTCCACAACTTGCTTGCTGCACAAGTATGAAAGTCTAAGTTTCGATCTCAGCAAGCATCTGAAAAGCAGGGGACAGGGACATTTGTCTGCAACCCCAGTACTAGTGGACAATCCCTGCGGCTGACTGGTCAACCAATCTAGCTGAAAAGCCAGTGAGCTCCAAGTGCCTGGGAGACCTTGTCTTAAAAAACAAATAAACACAAAGTTAGGGAGTTACTGAAGATAAGAACTATCTATTTCTGTCCTGCTGACATGCATAGGAAGTGCATTCAACATAGTGAGCATACACACACACACACACACACACACACACACACACACATATATAATTTCTAAACCAATTATAAACCATCACCGCATGATAGTTTGTAATGTCTTTGTAACCTCTCAGCTGAGCACTTCATTTACACTTTGATATTTCTGTTGAATCAACAATGCATATTAAAATAGTTGGCTTTCAATGTTGGGTAAGAGGCACACCCGCATTACTCCAGAACTTTGCTAAGTGAGGCAGTTAGTTGTAAAGCTGGAACTGTAAGGAGACATCTGACGTTCATTGTTACACTTTTCTGGTTCTCACTACTATGGCTGTAAGCAGAACTACATCCCAGTCTTCTGATAACCAGAGCTACCATTAAAAGTCCATAGACTCAAGGTCCAATAACATTTGTGAAGATGGAACAATCCCTACTCCTGTCTATCAAAATCTCATCTTCACTACCAAAAGTTTTCATCAAAGGTAACTAAAACAAGAAACTAATAGCACAAAACTCCAATGCGTAAATATCACCATGAATAAGTTTTTTTTTTTTTTTTACAAGAAACTGATAACGGATTATCTTAATTTGAAATAACAAATTCCTACCCTCCTCCTGATCTGTGGTTGTTATCTCTCTCAAAACAACTGGGGATTCATAAAAAGAATAATGCCTACAGCTGTGAGTTTTCAAGTTCTATGCACTTGAATGTGCTTTGTGTTGATTAATTGGGAGTTTTCTTTTCAAAATTCCTCTTTCTGAAGTGCTTGCTAACCATATATGAAGATGTTGCTATCGAGCAAACTAGAAAAAGAAAACCTCATTCCCCCGTCTCACCTTCCCCCCCCCCTTAGGTGTTAATCTCAGCCCTCGGGGATATTGATAGCCAATTTTAATAAGGGGATGTTTAAAGACAGTTTTTCCATTACAAGTAAGAAAGCCAAAACATGATTAAGAATGATGTTTTAGGGGTACCATTAGAGGTGTTGTAATCGAATCAGAGATGCCTGTGTTATCTAGTGCAAAGAAGATATGTGAACTGAAATTATACTTGACTACTGGAAAGAAAGGCAGTAGTCTCCGGAACACAGACCATATTGTATCATTTCTTGGACTGAGCATGGCAAGCATCCTCCACTTACCAACCCACCTAAATTTACAGCCACTTTGTTTATCCAACAGAAAATCCTATGTCATGAGTTATACAAGTTATTGGGGCTTCAAAAGGGAACACAGAAAATATAGACTTCCAAATTGTGTTGGTAACTTTCTGAAATCCAGTGGGAAGGCATTTGAATTTGCGGAAAAAAGTGGCCAGAAAGATTCCTGAACAAGGAAAGATAGATAGATAGATAGATAGATAGATAGATAGATAGATAGATAGATAAAGATAATTAGAGAACGATATAGATATAAATATATGCCAAAGACTTACTAAATGCAAGCTTATGCATGTTTCCCTTACTTTCTGCCCACCCCCAAATTTTCTATATGGACATATGAGTATATGAGTTTTTTGAATCACAAAGTATCTATTTCTTAGAGCACAGAGACCATGTCTTATTCAATGGTAATACTACCAGAGCTCAACCAAGGATAAATAATGATAAATAATAACAATATATTCAGAATCATTTATCTACCACACAAACACTTGTCAAACAAAATGAGTGTGTATTTTATTACACAGACTAGTAATAATGCCATTTATGAAGCATTACACATTATATCGTGGAGATAAGAAACCAAAAGGACCTTATAAATCACACCATCATGCTCCACTCATAAGTTGTAGCCTAGGGAACTTCACAGTGTTGCTCAATTGCCCTGCAGGGGTGCCAGAAGGAGCTCACACACAAGTCACTCTCAACTTGCAGGCCTCCAAGGACAAGGCATTCAAATATGTCTTTTAATAGTGTTTGAAGGTTATAAAGCAAGAAAGACTGGTTATTTTTTCAGAGAGAATATCATTTTCTTTGTAGGATGTGGGACAAGGACACTGTCAAAATATCAAGTTTTCCCCACTGACAGTTTTTGTCTAGAGAAACCTGTGTGCTTGAGAAGCTAAAATCCAGGCTCTTTTGTATCCCCAGAGTCAGCTAACTTTTTCAGGAGCGCAAGGATCTTGCTAGGAACAGAGGAACAAAATATAGCTGTTTAAGGACAGAAGCCCCCAGCAGAGCATCTTCACATAAGTAGAGTGAGCAGACAGATACAGGATATAAAAAGGCTAGAGTGATGGTCAGGCACATAGGCTGACATGAAGCTGACATGATTGATGGAGTTATTTGTTCTAGCAACAGTCTCTCCTGTAACTACAAGAAAGATGGCTGTGCCACTTCCCTAAGAAAAGCTGTCAGTTGACCTCACTATATCTGCAGAATGGGTCCTCAGGTGTGTGGTGGCTATACTGATTATCAATTTGACAGAATCACCTTGGAGATTACTGGCAAAGCCTGTAAGGCATCATCTTGATTAGGTTAACTGATGTAGGAAGAGCCACCTCAAAAGTACAGGGCATCATGCTCTGGGATTCATGCACAGGCTGACTAAAAAGCAGAAAGTGATCTGAGCACACACACACACACACACACACACACACACACACAGACACAATCATTATTCTTTGCTTCCTCGGTAAAGATGCAACGTGGCCAACTAGCCTTCTCTTCTTGCCACTGTGCCTCCCCTGCCTGTTGCTTTGCCTTCCTTGCCCTGATAGAATGATCCTCCGAGTCCTTAAGCCAGAATAAGTCTTACCTCCCTTAACTTACCTCTTGTCCAGTATTTGATCACAGTCCTGAAAGAGTAAGTAAAATAAAGTGTAGGAGCACAATCATAGGCTCTTGCTTCACGAAACACTGCATGTGGCTATATCATTGAAAGAATCTACATTCATTTACCTAGTCATTGCTTTCTCATTATAACACTCAGTTAACTGTGCTGTCATTTTAACTTAAAATAACCTACATGCCTTTCCTCTCATCTACCTCTTTTCCCCTTTGGCAGAAACCACAAGTCTTTCCTATAGCTAATTTCCTGCGACAACAAGATCCTTTGTCATCAGAAAGAGAAGTAGCTTATGACTAAATGTGAAGATGTGGCTTATCCCCCTCCCTGGATCTAATCACTTATTGAACTAACACCAGGGATCTCTTTCCAGATGGGAGGACAATCTAGTAACAAAATAAAATATGTCAGTGCCATTCATTCTATTTGATGAGACTCCAGTTTATTGTCTCTGCAAATTGCAGAGCTGTAACATTAAATACTAAATGTAAATGTGAGGGCATCTTGAGTGGAAAAACTAGAAATCCAAATCTGAACATCATGCATTGGGCTCAATATTAGTATCTTCTTTTCCTTTTCAAGAGGAAGAAAAATGCATAATGCAATGTATATGCTGCTCACTGCCTTACTGCATCCATCCTGGACTCTTCCTTTGAGACTATATATCTCATCAAGAAGGAATTTTTCATTAACAATATCTTTCCAGAATTAAAACTGGTTGGTAGGTCAAAGAAAGATGTCGTGTAGATATGTAGATGTGAGTGATCACATTTATGGAACACAGGGGTGTTGCCCAATAGCATAGTTCTGGACTAGCGTGTTCCAATGGCCTGGGTTCAATACATAACACTGTCAGTGTCAACAATAAACTCACAAAGGTATGAACCATAATCATAGTTGGTGGGCAGGGCCACATGGGTTTTGTGGCTGCTACTGTTATTTCGTTTTGTGAAAAGACCAGAATAAGGCAGACAGAAGAATATGAATAAGGATCAGCTAACAAGTAAGAAATGGATTCTCAGAATCTAAGCAAGAGCTGAAGAGCTGAATACCAACAAGGTGAGAGATGTATGAAGCTTCATACTCACCCGAAACCAGGGATCCCAGTGAACAACTCCAGGCATTGTTGCCGCCATGTCGAACTCTGCTCTTCTGATTACTGGCTTCATTCTGCTTACTTATGAGGCAGGGGCATTTTAACATACTGTAAGAAACATAATGGCTGACAGCCCTAGCTTAGGAACAAAATTAGAGCTCATATATATATATATATATATATTCATTACATATTTGTGTGTGTGTGTGTGTGTGTGTGTGTGTGTTCCAGTTATGAATCTCAAGGACTGACCATATGACCTTTGAACTCCACATTGATATTCTGGGTAAATAAGATACTCTATCCAATCAAGTCCAAAGTATTCTTGACTCAGGCTGGTATTCTCTGAGTTTGTCCTGACCTATATTCATGTAGCAGAGCAGCTTCTATAGTACAGCTACCTACCTCTCCCACATCATCTTATGAAGTCTACTCATGAGCAGAGCAGTTTTGGGAATTTCAGGGGCTCATTGTTTTTCTTTCTCAAGGCCTTGGTAAGTTCATGATCTGTAGGCTTTGAGTGATGAGCAACTGACAAACGGAGCCAGAGTTTTTAAGGAACTAGTGAACATGTAGGACATATAAACTCTTGAAAGTAAACCTAAGATAAAATATCTCTAGTTATCGTAATAAGAGTTTGTTCTAGAAGATTATAAATAAGCTATTTTCCTGGGAAAGTGAAAAAGCATGAGATACAATGTGGGCATTTACTGCCAAGCTCAAAAAACGTATAGTAAGTATGTATGTACATGTGTTTCTATGCCAATAATACCTCAATAAAGTAGACATGGTGTTTTGTTTTATTATGTTTTGCTTTTGTTACAGTTTGTTTTATCTGATCATTAAATAATGTAATAACAACCTGACAGAAAGCCTTTATACTAGAGGAAAGAAAATGTTAAAGTTTCTGAAAAATGTACAAAACACCATAGCTATAATTTCGAATCTATTTTCATTAAAAATCTAAAAATATCCCAAATGAAACCAGAGTGTAATTAGCATTTCCTAAACAAGCTCCTAAGACTTCACATAAAAATCATGGAGTTGTGGGTTTTGCTTTATTCAGCTGAGACCTAGTACATATATATCCAAAGCACATCTTTCATCTTGACCTAGTATCGAAATAGTAGTACAAAGCACTTACTGCTCTTGCAGAGGACTGGAATTTGGTTCCTAGTATCTGTTTCTGATGGCTCCCAATGGCCAGTAAGTCCAGGTCCAGTGGATCTGAATCCCTCTTCTGGCCTTCATAGGCACCTACATGTGCATATATGAGTGTGAGAACACACACACACACAATTACAAGTAAAATAAATATTTTAAAATTAAATAATAATTTTATTCAATTGACTATCTATGAAGATTTAGTAAGTTTAAATGGTTGTTTCTCCGAAAATCCTAACTTATTTTGGTAGGTTGCTGGCTTGTTTTATATCAACCTGACACACCCTTAAGGCATCTGAGATGAGGGAACCTCATTTATGAAAATGTCTCCATAAGATCAGGTTACAGACATTATCTTAATTAGTGACTGATAGAGAGGTACAGACAATTGTAGGTGGGGCTATTCCTGGGATGGTGGTCCTGGGTTTTATAAAAAAGCAGGCTGAGAAAGCCACAAAGAGCAAGCCAGTAAATAGTGCCCCTCTATTGCTTCTCTATCAGTTTCTGCCTCCAGGTTCCTGGTTGAATTTACTATCTTAGCTTCCTTCAATGGACTATAATTTAGGGACTTACTTTCCTCCCCAAATTGCTTTTGGTCATCGTATTTCAACACAGCAATACTAACCCTAAAACAACTAGAGTGTATGAGGCCCTAGGTTCAGTCTCCATACCAAAGAAATAAAACAACCACCAAATAAATAGAATGAAAGAAATTTTAACGTACCCTAATTTTAGCCCAGTATTAATTTCAGCTAACCAGATTGAATTCACCGGAGTCCGAGAGGAATAATTTTAATTAGTTGTTTCAAGGAAAGAGACTATGGCTGTGCAGAGATTTCTCCATGACTCACTTAAGTCATTGTCTCTTCGCATAGCAGCCAGGGACACAGGAATAATTGTCCTGTGCTCAGAGCAACGATTTAAGAAATTATTCATGGTAGCTGAAGAGAATGCTGCCTTAAAGGGCATAGATGTGTCAAATAGAGAACAAATTTGGACTTAGGTAAGGAAAGACTTTACTGGAATGGATTAGTGCTGTTAAGAGTGAGGAGCACTCTTACAATAGGCCCATATCACTAAATAGCATACCTGGGGCAGCTCGTTGGACAGAAAAGATGTTCTTTTCTATTGTTTTGAAACAGAGGTTTTTTATTATCATTAAAAAGCATTTTAATATAGATTTTGAGAGAGAGGATTAAAGGAGAGAGGTGCTCAGAAGAAAGTGAGAGCTCGGGCATCACAAACAGCAGAGTTGTCATTTACAGGAAGAGTAGACGTGGCTATACATACCCCCAGGCAGGAAAGCCAGTGAAGGACTGGGGGTCAGAGAAGGCAGGGTGAAACAATCGCTCAAAGAGTGTTTTGCCCGGAGATCAGTCAACCTTTACATAGGAGGGCCCCAGGAGGAAGCACATGCTGGCTCAGGCTGAGGTAGACCAAAGTTCATAGATTAGATAAGGAGAAAGTTTAACTAAAGCATAATCAAGGCTGATTAATGGACTATATCCTCCAGGTGATGGTTCAGAATAAAGCAATTTAGCTGATTCATGTGAGACAAAGAATAGGAACTTTTGGGGCCTTTGGCTTCTCAGAAGTAAATAAGGAAAGTAGCCTTGAACCTGTCCTGTGGAGAAGGGTGGTTCTTTGCAATAACCTGTTTCTCAAAACACAAAAAGACAAACTATTCCTGGTATTTAAGTTCAGAAGGCCGTGGGAGGCTCAGCATGGTTCAGATACACAGGAATCAATCAGTATTATCCCATCCTAGAAGATACAGGAAGAAACAAAAAATTCTGGAAAAGCTGTCTTGTAAAAGTCTAAGATTCCTCCGAGGTCCCAACCCTCAGTGTTCACACACTGCATAATTCCCTCCCCTTGAATGTGAACAAAAGAAGGAATATGCCAGGATACTATATGCATGGTTGATATCACTTTATATGGATATCAAGGTAAAATAACCACTTGGCTTTAAAGGACATAAACGGAGTGTATTCTGAGACAAATATAATTGACCTTGGCTCAAAAATAAGGCTTTGAGTTCTCCTGAATGGCACATTCCAACATAGAAAATGTTAGAAGATTTTCTATAGTCTCCAAAGATCATTGTTTTTACAAAATACAAGTAAAGTCATCAGCTAGAGGGACTTAGTAAGGGAGGTAAATTATTTCTGTGGGATTGAGATGATGTCTTTAGTTAGGACAGATCTCTTCTGTGCGATTCAGATGTTACCCCATCTTAGCTTCAGGGTTAGTGGAAGCTGAAGTTTTGCAAGGTTGTGCAATATAGTCCAATAGTTTTCCCTAGGAGTCAGGCAAACATTAGGCCATATTTAATAAAGGCTTATAGCAAGTGGCTATTTAAACATGATCAAAGAGGGACTAAGGTAGATGGTTCAAGAGGGAAGGGTTTGCAGAACCCACAAACATAATAAGAATCTGAGTTCAGCTCCCCAGTACTCATGTAAAACGCTGAGGATGGCTGGTGGTGCACACATGGAAACCTAGTCCTGGGAAGGCAGAGACCAGAGGAGTTCTAAAGGCCTTCTTGTCAGTCAGTCTGGCCAAATGAATGAGCTCCAGGTTCCTTAAGAGAAAGTATCTAAAAAAAAAATAAGGTGGAGAAATCATTTTTCAGAAGACAATATTGATCTCTGACTTCTTCATACACGTACATAGGTATTCTACTTCTCAAAATACATGGACAGGGGCAAAATATCTGAACCATAATTTTCTCTTCGTTATTCACATGTTGATGATAAGAAGTAGCATTTTATTTTTATGAAAGAGAAGGCTTTCAATCCTCATGTCTTCTAATTTTCCTTTATTTTTCTCATGAATACTCTGATGAATAAGAATGGCTCTCACAGGCTTCCAGCTAGTACTCCAGCACTATGCCTACCAGCCTGCTACCATGTTTCTTGCCATGATGGCTCTCCAAAACTTTGCCTTGGTCTTGGTGTCTTCTCTCAGCAATAGAACAGTAACTAAGACAAGTACTGATCAGTCAGGTAGGCAGCTAGAAAGTTTGGGTGTTTTATTTGCCAAAGCTCTTTAGAATTAGAGAGAGGAAGAGGTAACTCAAGTTAATTTAGACTCTTGGCCAATTTTTATCTCTGAAAAAATATTGTTTTCTAGTCATCAAGGCAAAACAGTCTTCAGACTGTTGAAGACCTGGGTGGATTCTTTAGGGAAGTTAGTTCAGTTTGCACAGGAAATGGACTTTGAAGACGTGCCCAAGTCTGAGGGTAGCCAGTTAGCTATTTTCCAGCAGAAGGCAGGAAACATTTCTGCCGGTCATATAATATAAATCTGTCCACTAAGCCATCTGCCTGCCTGAGGTGGGAGAAGCACAGTAGAGGCATTCATCCAGTGCTGGGGAAGACACAAATGCTACCAGAAGGTCCAAGGTCAAAGGAACTTCATGCTTCACAAGGCAGTAAATTGCTGGGCTATGCTTGGTGTCACTAAAGCTCAAGTGCATGAAGTTCAGACAGAATTTTATTATATTGTTTCTCTAATCTTTAAACAAGTGAAGAATGTTTTAAGAGCTCTTGACTATGGGGTTACCAAAAATAGGAGACAAGGGAGCTAGCTGGATGTGATACAACTTTCTGAGTAGATATTCTTCAAAGCCTTCTTCTTGGGGGCTCAGTGGGTAAGGTCTTGGCTATGAAAGGATAAACCTGGAGTTAGAATCCTCAGCTAAAACTTGAGCAATTGTCACAGCCTGCCTGCAATCCCAGCACAGGAGCGGGCAGAAACAGGTGACCCCTAGAGAAAGATGGCTGGCTAAGTTAGCCAAATCAATGAGCTCTGGTTTCAAATGACAGACCTTGCCTTGGTGACAAGAGATTGAAAGAGACCCCAGACCCTACCTTGGGCGCGCACACACACATACACACACACAGACACACAGACACACAGACACACACACAGACACACACACACACACACACACACACACACACACACACACCATATGAAAGCCAGTGTTTACAAATCTTGATGTTCTGCAGTAGTGTTGCTTACTTTAATATTTAGTTCTGGATCTTGTTTTGGTTTATGTTTTTTCTTTAAAATTTCATTGAGGTTTTAATTCCAGTGCAAGTGTAAACAAAACGATCTTAAAGCACTCGAAGATTTTCTCTCGAAACCATTTTACTAAGTAAGATGCTAACTTTCATTTAAAACAAAAGAAGATGTCCTTGGTTTCCAGGCAATAGTGAAACAACAGGGTTTGTCTGGGTGCTGAGGACTTCTGTTCTGTGGTGAGAATAGAACAAGTCTCATGTTAAAGCTGGATTTAAATGGATTTGATTGTCTTGGCTATCGGGACAAAGTAGATGTAATTGCTCTTATAACTGTCATTTTGAACAATTTGAGGGTGTAAAAATAAAATAATAAAATCTGAAGGAGAAATTTTCCCATGAAGACTAAGTAAGAAAATTTTCATTTCTATTTCTATTTCATTTGCTAACAGGTCTGCCTTTGACTGTGGTCCTAGGAGACCCTTTTCTAATGAATTTGTAGGTTCTGATATTAGCTTTCCTGTCTAATTAAAACACATATGTCCGTTTTATATCCCAAATGAATGTACATGTTTTGGTATAGATGAGCACTTCTAGAAAATTCTTTGGCCTTTGGACTTTAATTTAAATAACAACTACTGATAGTTGATTCTTGCTCAGTCACTTATAGACCAGAAAATCCCTCCCATTGGAATACATTATTACTGAAATGTTGGCTCATAATTTATCAGAGGACTCCAGAAATTCAAAGGAGAATTTCTAACTTACAAGCAAACACCATCATATGAGAAATTTGGACACCTAGATTTATGGCGCAGAAACTCACAGAGAATTCTGTGAGCGAATTCTGTGAGTGAATTCTCTGAGCCTTTCTTTTTCCCTACGGAAGCCATCAGTTTATAACGGTAAATTCCTTCAGGGCTTTTCCTGAGAACATCATAGCACTCACCGTCTATAGTTAGGATGAACAGCAAGGGAGTACAATGTGGTCAGAAAAAGAGAATTCAGTGCTCCTCATAATTCACGAGAATTTTATTGCTTTCATTATCGCGTATTTGTACGTATACATGGCATAACATATGATATTCTAGAAAGAGACCTCCATCCAGGAATTCTACTTCGGTAATTTCTTGCTTTAAAAAATGAGATCTATGTAGAGGCAGGCATAATAATTCTCTGGGATGGCAAGGCCTTGACAACCTATAATGCCCAAGTTTATTGACTTTGCAGGTACCTTTAGTTAATATACAATCTCAAAACATTGCATGACTGAGTTTCAGATCAAACCCCTCTTTCTTTTCTCTGCCTTTTTTATTAGAACAGTTCTTCCATTTCTACTCACATGTGTTCCATTGTCCTCGTTATTATAAGCTGATGTTCCCAGCTCATTTGTCAACCGTTGCATTAATTTACTGTTTACTTCTAATCCGTATTCCTCATGAATATTCTAATGATGAGCTTATCTAGCAGCAATTGCTGAGGCTCCTTACAAGCTGCTTCCTTCTTCCAACAGGACGGACTCACATATATCGTCTCAGGTTCGTCAGCTCTCCCTGAACCCTGCTAAGATCACTGGGAAATCAATCCAATTCCTAAGCCAGTCTATCCATGATCCTAATAAACTTCAGCCACAGAGCCACTTCCTGTTTGCTTATGAATGGGATACTATTGGCCAAGAGAAAACACTGCAGATCAAATTAATTATCATTAATTCTTTTTCTTAATATAATGACTTACTCTTTCTCTCTATAAAGACATTTTCGATAGTCATCTCTCCTACAATAAATTCACGTGTTTACTTATGGTTCTGTGGTTTTACAAAGTGGTTGTATGCTATGTGGAACTGTTGTCTTTAAAAAATTACCAAAATTGATTCACAAAATGTGTTAAAACACAGGCCTGATCTCTCTGCTTTATTTTACTATCTTAATGCATTCTTTATTTTCCTAAAGCTATTTTGACAAATTATTTCATGCTCTAAAATCATTTTAAAATGTGTTTCTCCCAGTTGACTTAATGAACACAAACCACTTATTTTAAACACACACACACACACACACACACACACACACACACACACACACACACACACAAGACAATCTTGATTCTACTTATAAAATTTCCTTCCTTCAAATTTTATGCTAGCCATCAAGATGATGGGTTAATTTTTTAAAACTCCATTTCATTTTTCATGTTTAACATTTCATGTTAGTTTTCAAATACTGTAGCAAAATAATCCGGATAATAAAATTAAAGAAAGAAAGTCTTTTCTTTGCTCCCCGTTTTGAAGGTTTTACTCGATAGTTAGTTGGTCCCATTGCCTTGGGCCTTTGTTAAGACAGCAAGCACATCCTGGTAGGCGATGTTGGAACAAGCTGCTTGCTTGGCAGCTGTGTAGTGAAACAGAGACAGAGGAAGAAATGGCTCCCACAATACCCTTTGAGAATGTGGCGAACCAGTCTTGAACCAGAATTAGTGCAGCTCTCCAACTCAGCAGAGAAGTTACTCTGTACAGTGCATAGTGGTTAGTACAGAACCCACAGCTTGTCAAAGTGCAGAGAGTAAGTAACTTTGGAGTACTTGGCCACAAATGGGACATCTTTATCCCAGGATTTGGGCACCATCTTGGAAAGGGGATCTGAAAGATGGTAGAAGCCAGAGGTTAGGACAACCAAAGCAAAACAATGCTTTCTGGACTCAATAGAACTGCTGTGCTCATTAGCACCTGTGGTTGCCTGCACAAAACCTACACAGACTCAAGCCAGTCAGCATTCCAGCATGGATCCTGAAGGGATTCCTGAGCTCTGACCCTTCTGGAGAAGAGAGAGTCAGTTTATTTAAGAGTGTGACCTTTAGTCAGATAACCATACTCCAGTGGATGACACCACACTGTAAGTATTTGGAAAACACAAATTGAAAACAGTGAGTTATTGGGTTAAAAAACTGGGGAACACACAATTGGGGAGAGTAGAGAGATAGGAAGTGTGGTGGGTAGTCTGAGGTGTGGGGATGGCTCTGAGAGGAGTTAACAGCAGGATCTGGCATGAAGAAAATCAAAATACAAGTATGAATGTCTAAATATTTTTAAAAAGTCATTTGCAAGCAAGTCCCCAATAACTTAAAATGTTACCTCAGCCCTGTCTCTCAAAGTTTGCACTATGTCA
Organism: Uromys caudimaculatus; assembly: GCA_028551405.1. Classification (NCBI taxonomy): domain Eukaryota; kingdom Metazoa; phylum Chordata; class Mammalia; order Rodentia; family Muridae; genus Uromys; species Uromys caudimaculatus. Next base: position 17,069,420 of record CM052709.1, read on the forward strand.
CACAGCATTATGTGCCATGAACCAAGCTTTCAGCACATGGACCTATTGAGGGCACTGATATAAAATATAAAAGGAATGATATATAGATTAGGGTACATAAACTATAATAAAGCAATTCACTGTGCCCCCAAAGGAAGCCTAAGAGATGGAAGAAAGTTTTCGTTTAACCACTTTTTGTAGTATAATTCTTGGCCTGCTACAATCAAGACATAGCCACATTTCTTCAGATAAAATCAGTTCTCCATATTCCCAGAAATCTTTCTCTCAAGAAAAATAAGTCTGTCAATCAACCTCTCTGAGTGTCCATTTGGATCTACATTCATATCGACTGTGTTTTGTCGCTATTCTATGATGCGTTGTCCAACCCATGGCTACAGATAGAATCACCTTGGCTAAGTTGTTACAAACCATGTCATTATTAAGGATTCTAACGTTTACACTCAAAATGTACTAAATATGCATCTTATGGTATTTTAGGTTCTTTCCACATTAAAAACCAACAATAAGAGATTTTAATGTGCTGACCCTTTCTAATGACCAGAGAACCAACACAAACTCTTCATTTGTTATTATGATGATGTCTTTGCATGATTTCAGGGCACACAAACATGTGCTGTTCCTGCATTGGGCAATGCAAGGACTACCTGTAATAATCATTTGAAGTTTTAAAACACCAGTAGCTCCAAGGGCCTGTAGTTATCTACTAAAGGTTTGTTTTCATCCTGAAGAGAAGTAAAAGAATTATTCATACATTGAGGTTTGAGTATGTTGACCCTATGTGATTTCAATTCAAATACTGTGCAAAATAACATATTCCCCATGTTCCCTCTCCTGCAGGAAGCTTCATCTACATGCTGTACAGATCCCCACTTTCTTCCTTCCTGTACCAAACTCAAGAAGCCCACACTTTGAGGAACAAAGTTGTGTATTGTTCTCACATGACTGCAGATGTGTACATCACCCAGGAAACCAGAGATGTGATTTTAAAAGGCGCTCTCGGGGGCTTAACAATCGACTCCGAGCTCCAGTGGATCTCAGTGCTGAATTGTTCCCACAGCTCTTTGTACACACACTACGTCCAGCCATGACTGTGGCAAGACTGGAGGTGCTATGGCCAAGTCGAGGGGGTGAAGGAGCTCAGGGGGGGCCAATGGAATCTTGTTCTCAGATTTTCAGATTTGTCTAAATTAAACTTGCCACTCAAAGTCCGAACACAGATTGTCTCCTGTTTGTTCAGAGTCTCACAATGGCCTGAAAGAGTAAATGACTGCCAAAGGGACAGAGTGACAAGAACAGAACACGAAGTCCCCATCCTACCGTACTTTTTATTTCTAGGAATGCTATTTGGAACCCCAAATACATTTCCTCCTACACTCAGTGTTAAGAACCATGGACAGACCAGCCCACAGAAACCTATTTAGCCAGAGAACAGCTCAACTGGAGGGCTTCTTGAAACACAACAGTATCGCTTCATTTTCCGACAGATTGTTTACTCAAAAAGCAAACAACAGAGTCAAGCAGAACATTGCGGGGACTTAAAAAGGTCTACAGAAAAATGTCACTAACTTTCTTTTTGGTTTTATTACAAACCCAGATAAAACAATTAAAACATGACTTGTAATTCTAGCACCTCAAATAGCTCTATCATAGTAAATAATAATATTATATTATAATAAGCATATCTAGATTTATTCTATGTAAGGATGTACAATCTCTATCAATGTGTGTAATATTATCTTGAGAAAATAAATCTTTAAGCAGTGTTTAAAATTCCTACTTATAGCCACTTATTAATCAAAATCATGGGAGGAATGTATAGACGTGTGTTAAATTGGAATTGCTCATTATATAAGGAAAATTGAATTTGATTTTGACTTTGAGCATTGCTGTGGTCAAAATGTAGCCAGAACTCCTTCCCACCTCCACCCCCATGTTCATATATTGATATTTTAACCTAAAGAGTGTATCAAGAGGTAAAGACAGGACCCAGGGTGGTGGGTAAGCACTTATACAAGCTTGAGAATCCAAGTTCGGATCCCCAGGACATGTAAATGCTGTGTGGCTATGACACAGCACTGTACTCAGAGCGCTCTGGAGGCAGGGACAGGGGTTCTACTGCACTCCCCCCACTTTGTCCATTCCCAAGATGATTAGCTGGACTGGTCCAAGTGACAAGTCCTTGGTTCAAGTGAAAGACTGACTCAAAATATAAGGGGAGGGGTGTCTCAATGCCAATCTCTGGAGTCCTCACATATGCACATATATGTGCCTACACATACACAACAGTGCATACATCCCGCATAGATATAGAGGTGAAGATTTCCGATAGGGAGATGGATGGTTCAGCTTTCTGAATAAGCACAGAGACCTGCGTCAGTTTGGACCCCTAGAATCCGCACAAGAAAACAGGCATAGGACCCTGTGGATGACTCAGTGGGTAAGAACCATCCGTGTAAACATGAGGAACAGAGTTCGAATCCTCATCATAGAATTTGCTTTGTGCACTTCGTTTGAAGTCAGAAACTCAGAACTGGTTAAAGTACAAAGAAAAATATCTGTGCTTAACCATAAACGGGGACATTTCTATCATACCGCCTCTCCCCATAGCCCAGGGACCATTGCAGAAGGAGTAGATGGACTGTATGAGCCAGAAGAGGGAGGACCAGATGGAAATTATCTTTATACTAAGCATTATCGATGATTCATTTTAGAACCTTTAAGCCATTATGGTTTTGAAGTATTTGTTTTCCTTTTAAATGTAACTACGCCTGGTATCACCTAGGATTATTTGCGTTTGAACTTTTCCAATCAGTACATCTCTTTGTTCTGTTAACCTGGATGAGGGTAGTGGGAACCTCTGCTACCATTTTCTAGGAGTCGGGGAGAGGGGAGCGGAGTTGTGTTCCACCTGCAGTTAGTTGAGTAGAGGAGCATCTTGGCAGCGTGGAGGTGGGATTTCCGGACTTCACTGAAACATGGCCCTTTTAACTTTGCAAGAGTTGCCTGTTTCCCCTAAGACACCATCATCAAGGTTTTGTTGAAATACTGAGATGTTTTCCAAATACCTTGTAAGGGACCAGCATTCCCAGCGTCCAGGCAACTGCTAACGTTTCCAGGCAGCTTCTGTTGGTCCTTCAGCCTCGCCACCCCCAGCCTCCCATGGGTCCCAGGGTCCATTTTTTTGCTCCACAAGCTTGACAAGATGTTGAGAGGTTTGTGCGCAGAATTCGGAGCTCCCCCTAGTGTCTTGCTCTTCCTGGTATTCTCCCACCCTGATGAAACCACAAGGCTACATCTCTCCTCAAAGAAGCAAGGAGAATGGAGTCTTTCTGCCAGATGCTATGTATTCAGCTAACTGGACACGAATCAGCTTTGTCTTAGCTATCCTTCAACGTATTCTTCTAGAAAGTTAAAAAAAAACCAAACAAACAACATTGCTTATTGATACTCACATGTAAATGAGAAATAAATAATTTTGTTTGTTTTCCAAGGATATAATTTTTATCGATTAAGTTATTTATTTACTTTACACCCCTATTTCAGCTTCCTCTCCCTCCTCTCCTCCTAGCCCCTCCCTCTTAGCGCCCCCCTATTCACCCCTCCTCTGCTTCTCCTCAGAAAAGGAGAGGCCTCCCATGGGTATCAGTCAGCTTTGGCATATCAACTTGCAGTACGACTAGGAGAGAAATAATTTTAATTATTTTCTTACCATGTTGAAACTTTTGTTGAACTTAACTTAAAAACCTAGATCATCATTTTACTTTTAAAAATTAAAACCCCACACATTTAAATAAAACATATTATTTTAAGACAAGATCTTGCTGTGTAGCCCAAGCTGAGTTCAAATTCTCAATCCTCCTGCCTCAGCCTTTGGAGTGTGTCCTCCATACCAAGCTTCAATTATGATTAGTTTAGTTTAATTCTGGATACTATGTACCCTCTACTTGATAAATGGTTCTGTTTACTTAATAAGTTAAGTTAATTAATAATTGAGTTCTGTTAGTGGTAGGCCACATTTCTCCATGTCTAATTATATTATTCTTCTTTGTGTAATAAAATCAAGAGAAGTAAGCAAATAAGACACTGTGAGTGGGTTGCAGCTATTGCTGTAGCAAACAAGGGGTTGTCAAAGGGCAGGTTATTTTCTCCATAGCTGTTGACAGCTGATTCTGTCCTTTAGCATTTAGTTTAAGTTCTCCTTGAAAGCCAGGCAGTGGTGGTGCATGCCTTTAATCCCAGCACTTGGGAGGCAGAGACAGGCGGATTTCTGAGTTCGAGGCCAGCCTGGTCTACAAAGTGAGTTCCAGGACAGCCAAGGCTACACAGGAAAAAAAAAAAAAAAAGATCTCCTTGAGACTCTTAGTCATTATCTGGTGAGAGGACTGAAGGTATATTCAATCCTGGCTTTAAACCTCAGCTACTACATGAAGTTGGCATCTTTAATACTAAATGTTAACTGAGCTGGGATTCCGCCTTCTCAGCCAGCAAGAGTCCAGATCAAGGGATCCTCTTTCTCAGTCAGCAGAGTTTCTTTTGTCCTTCAGTCTTCCCATGGCATCGCTCAGTTTTGGAGAGGCAGGTGGGAAGTAAATAAATGATCTAATGTGAGGAGTTTAACAAGGGTAAAAAAGCCATGTACAGCAAAAAACCATCTCACTGTACACGACTCGGGTTAGGGTCAGTGACCCTTCTCTAGGTCTGTGATTCTTAGGCTGAAGGGTGAGAGATAAATTGCCTGTGTCTACTGTAGAAAAGGCACACCGATTTGGTCATGTGAATGGAATGTGATATGTAAATTCGGCCAATGATCAAGAGACATCAAAGCAGATGGGTTGCCACCTTAAAGATCTTACATTGTTTAAAGGACACATGAGACCAGGGAAGAATCTTAAACAGGAAATGACTCAGTTGGCTCTGTGTTTTCTGAAATCATGCAAAGTAGAGCTGTAGCCTTTACCCCGAGTCTTCTCTGCTTCCAGTAATTCTTATTATGAGCTAAGATGTGCCCCGGAAGCCTGTTTCTAAATAAGTGGTTCTCTGTGGTCTGTTTTCCTTAACCTGGCCTGCTCCATCCTGTATCTTGGACACATTATTCCCAGCACATTTTCCTGCTTTCTAGTTGCTACTGAGACACATTTTCCTTTTACTAAAGATAGATTTTTTCCTTCACATAATCTATTCTGATTAAGGTTTCCTCTTTCTCTACTCCTTCCAGCCCCCACCGCACCTCCCCTCCCATCAGGATCCATTCCGATTCTGTCTCTCAGTAGAAAACAAACAGGCTTCTACAGAATAATAATAAATATAATAAAATCAAATGTATCAACATAGAAAACAAGCTAAGACATTGGAAATAGACAAAATAACCAAACAGAAGGAAAAGAGCCCAAGAGAAGGCACAAGAAGCAGAGACCCACTTGTTTGAACAGTCAGGAATCTCTTAAAAACACTACGGTGAAAGCCATATATATTATATATATATTGTATATATTACACAAAGGACCTGTAGGGTCAAAAAGAGAGAAGAAAACAAATATAAATAAGATAAAACTTAAATTAAAAATAAGATATAATAAATTAACAAAGAAAGGGAAGTTCCCTGAACTGACCCTGTGAGACAAAGAACCTTCAAAGGTGCCATTGACTTCATTTTCTGTTGGCCCTCTACTGCTGGGCATGGAGCCTATATTTAAGAGTAGTTTGCTTTTCCAGTGAGACTCCTTTGGAGGAAGCTCAATTTTTATTTGCAAGTGGTTACCAGTTGGAATTTGCTTCTGGGTTAGGGCTGAGGACATGTGTCCACTTCTCCTTTCAGCTCTAGCACTGCAACTGGTGTAGACTCTGTGCATGCTCTGTGCGTGCTGTCTCAGTCTGTGTGAGCTTATGTGTGTGTTGATCGTGTTGATGAAGAGGTCTTTGTTTTCAGGATGTCCTCTATCCCCCCTGGCTTTCTACCTCCTCCTCTATAGATTTTGCTGAGCCCTAGATGAGGGATTTGATGGAGACATCCCATTTAGCCTGAATGTTTCAAGATCTCTCACTCTCTACATAACGTCTGGCTGTGGATCTCTGTATGTGTTCCCATCTGCTGCAGGAGGAAGCTTCTCTGATGAAGGCTGAGCAAGGCATTGCTCTATGAATGTACCAGATGTCATTAAGAGCCATTTTAATGCTATACTTTTTTAAACAGTAATATTTGATTTTACCCTATGTCCCTGGGCTAGCTAAGCTCAGGTTCTTGGTAACAAGCAGTATTGAGAATGGGTTCTATCTTCAGCCTTAAGTCAAGTTAAATATTGTTGGTTACTCTCACATGCTTTGTGCCCTAGTATATTTTGCAGGCAGGACATCATTGAGCTACATCAAGGGCTGGGCTGGTGTTTACATTTTTCCATTGGTAGCATGCAGAGTAGCTCTCAGTATCAAGGGTGACATCTCTGTGTAGGCACCAGCTTGGCTTTTCCATGTTCAATGAGTTCCATAAGTCTTGTCTTTAGTGATGGTGCCGTCCCATAAGTCTTTAAGGAGCAACCTATGAGACTTCTCCCTTTTTAAAACTTCCCACACTCTTACTGAGGTGAGAAGAATGTACACATACATTCTACATGCTTTCATGTTGAGCTGAGATAGTTTGCTTACAGATGTTTTCTAATATAAATTGATGACCTGTAGGACTGTCTCAGCAGCTAACAGCTCTTTACACCTTTGCAGAGGACCCAGGTTTTGTTCCCAGCATCCACATCAGACAGCTCATACCTGTCCAATTCTAGGGAGCTCTTCTGAAGTCCATGGGCACTGGCACATATGTGACATACACTTGAAATGGTACACATATACAAATATGGTTTTTAGAATTCTGGCTCCTCTGTGGCCTGACTAGAAGTAATGAATTTGAAAGGATGACATTTCTGGGAAAGTAACTTCACAGATATCCTTTCACTACAGAAAATGACAACGAACACTTGTTCATTGTAGGATCCGTGGCATTTCCAAGAAAGGTCTAGAAACAACCTCGATATTTTTAACAGGAGAAATAATGCCACAACTACACAAAAGAACATGGCACAGTTGTGAAAGAAAAAAAGAAAACTACTCACTAATGTTGAAGGTCTCTATGGTCAGATTCCAAGATGGAATTTATTATAGAACACAAAATTCAGAATAGCATAAGGGGACAGATGAAGAAATGGTCATCCTTGTGATTAATAAGTAAACTTTTCGACATATATTAATTTGACAGACCACTATCTTCCACCAGCCAGAAAGGCTGAGTGTCCTGAGATAGAATCGCAGGCCTCTAGCAGTGACGCTATCTCTGCTTTAATCCACCTATCTCATGATTTCACCCAATCGAAAAATTCCTTAATTTTGACGGACTTTACTCTGTTACTGTAAAGATCTTCATAAGAAGGGAAGGGGCAATCATATATTATAGTATGATCTCAGATTTCTTTTTTAAAAAACAAAAACAAATTTCATCAAACTGTTACCAGGTTGGTACATGGCATTTGACATGACCTGAATCTGTGTCCCCAGGATATACTCACTCATATTTGGCTCCAGAATAAACTTGAAGGGAGAGCTGTGTTCTTCATGTGTGCAGGACAAAATTCAACACATATCTTTTAACACTATTCTATTGTCAAACATGTTATAGCATTATTCATTCACAACACAAAATTATTATAGAAGCTACATAAAATTAACGGAATGAGATAGAAGTTCTTGGCTTTTGTTTCCCCAAACATTAAAAATCTATCATTTTAGCAATGAAACCAATAGGCTATTCAATTCTAGTTTGTGTAGGCTTTTGAACAGAAAATTGGCTTTGAAATAAGAGTTTCTAAAAATACCTCTGAGGTTTTCTCTGTTCTACGTTTTTATTAGAGCCATTCTGCGCCCTAGTACCTGCACAACTCTGTTCAGATCTCAGACATGAGGCAAGGTAAGAAAAAGAGGAATCAGAGGACTTGGGTGATACAGCTCAAGGCCACCGATTCCTAGCTCCATGTTTCCTAACAAAGGCATTCAATGTGTTTATCATCACCTCTGCCAGATCTCACCCATCATGATGAACTTTACAACCTGTCACGCACGCTCTTTGTAAACAGCCTCTTCCAGATAGCACAGTGAAATACTGCGATGTAAATTGTAGCTTGGTTCCAAACTGAATAAATTAAAGGATTATTGATCTTAAAATACTGGTATAGTAAACGATGGAAGCTTTTTGCCTGCACTACCATGGCTGTTGTTAGAAAATTTGTCTTCATAATGGTCTCCCAAGCAAGCACTTAAACAGTGATGCTCATTTACTCTTTATGAGGTCAACTTTGTCGACTTATTGACAAGTTTCTTTAAGCACGGAACTCTTTCTGAAGTCTGATTGCTTGCACCGGCAGCAATGAAGAAGCACACCGTATTATATGAACGCTCATGTAAAGCGGCTCCCAACACCTGCCTACGAGACGAATGCAGGTGCAAAAGAGACACAGTCTCTTCCTGCCTCTTATGCTTGCATTACGCACATGCTTGTCTGCAGTCAAAAATAGACTATTCACTGGAGAAATGAAACATAGGGCACGGCTGCTCCATTACAAATTGCCTTGCTAAACCAGCATCAACAATTTTCTTTGTTGACAATCAAGTTGAAAATAGTCTTCTTTGCATAAGAGACTTTCCAAAGATGCTGTTTTAAACAAAAGAAAGTGGGACGACGTAATAGAATTCCCGATCAGAAATGGAAACACTCACCAATTTAAGTCACTTAGTTATTAGTAAAGTGGATGGATGGGTATCAAGGACTACAAGATGTGGGCATTATTTTGCAACATGGAGTTAAAGAAAAATATTTCTTTTGAGGTTGGAAAAATTCACAGGATGGCCTTTGAAATAGAATGGTTGTCTGTCCTACTCTTCCCATGCCTCAATTTTATATACTGAAATTTTATATGCTAATCCCCAAGGAGAGGAGACAGTCTTAGAGAGGTAATTAGGTCATGAGGCATAGCATTCACGTGTGAGAGTATTGCCGTTATAATGAAGACCTAGAGAGTACCGGAGACCTTTTATCATCACATAAGGACAGAAGACTTGTGGTGAAAACCCTGGAAGAGAGCTTGAGTCAGAACACTGGGAAGCCCGCCCCCTGATCTTAGATGTCTAGACTCTCCCTCTGTGAAAATTAATTTCTGTTACTTATAAGCCATCCAGTCTTTAGAATTTGTTTTAAAGGTTTTAAATAACTGAACTAATAGCTTTCTTTTTTTAAAAAAAAGAAAATATCTAAGGCTATAAATAATGAAATTAAAATAAAAACTCCCTGGATTGGTTGAAACATCACAACTTAATACGTTGGTAGACTCCAAATCAAAACTGGGGTTTGAAATTTGCCTCTCACTACTTTGTGCTCATGGCTTTTCCATATCTCTATCACAGTTTTCTTATGCATTATAATGCTATCTATCTTACAAAAGAGCATATTATATATATATATATATATATATATATATATATATATATATATGCATTTGAATTGTTTGAAAAGAATACATTATCATGACATTTGGGGATTTTAACTCTCTTATTTAAATTACATCCTTATTTTGAAGTCAGACACCATGTTGGGAAAAGCTTAATATTCAGCTCTTTGCTTAAAATTACTTGCTTGTATGCACAAAATAATTGTGTAATAGATATCATTCCATAATTTGGCATTAGATGTATAGAAGAAAAAGGAGCTGAATTCCATACTTTGCAGTTTACCCCAACATCCCACGCACCAAGCAAGAGGGCATCCAGCACTGGTCCACCCCTCCTACTGCCAGTGCAGGGTATCAACAGTAGGATCCGTGCTCTTGTCTCTCCTGAGATCTGGTTGTACTTAGAACAGGTTCTCTGAATCCCACGCAGACAAAGTGGAGATGTCCTTCTCTGTTCCATTGCTTCTCTGTGGCTTTGATTTGGTTTTCTGGTTCTGTTCACAACCATAATCAGCTCCTGGTGCTTTGTTGGGCCCTGTCCTAGGTTCACTTCTGTTGTTGTGGTAAAGTATCAAAACTTGCTTTAGCTCACCAATCGAGGTCACAACCTATCACTTTGGGGTAGCTAGTTGGCCAATCACCCCCTTAGTCAAGAGCAGAGAGAATGCATGCACACCTGCTTAGTACTCAGTTAGACATTTCCATTCCTTTTAGTTCAGGGCTCCAAACCTGGAAACAGTGGCACCTGAAACTGACTTGGTCTTCCCATATCAACTGAATTAGTCAAGACAATCTCCCATAGATATGGCCACAGGCCAAAAACAACAGCAATGGAATGACACTGAGACTCTCTTCTCCGGTAACTCTAGGTTATGTTGAATTGACAATTTTACCATTAGAGGTTCTGATAGCTTGCCTAGAGTTTACTAATGTCCTCCTCAAAATAAAATATAGACTCAATTCTCCTTACCAACCTCCCCTACTTTCTATCTAATCATGTCAAGGCACTGAATGGAGCCCTAATTGGGTCTTAATTAATCTCGAAAAGCTATAACATTACCACTTACCTGTTATTCATTAATTAATCCATTAATTATCTCAAATTATTTTCAATTGTTGGTCTCACTGACAAAATTAATTAGAATGAAGCTTTCAGACCCTTCCATGTGCTTTCATGTTTACACTCTGCTTCCTTGCTTGCTACTAAAGATCGATTGCCCTAAGCCCGTTTAAACCCACCCATCTATGTGAGCACTAGAGTCTAATCCTTCTTTTTTAGTTAAGGACATCATTCAAATAGTTCTCTGAACTCTATCCTACATCACCATTCAGTTTATCCACTAATTAAATACATTAGAATGAATGGCTTTTTCTTGCATACTTAATAAACCTTTCTTTCCCTTCCTGTCTACTGCTATTTAGCTCTCTATTGCATTGATTTCTGCATTGAAAACAAACAAATGTTGCTGCTATAATCAACACTTCTCATTTCACTGCTCTGACACAAGATATAAGGGTATGTGTTTACACACACACACACACACACACCAATTCAGTTCTTTCATCCAAATCCATTGTGTGTCATATGACTTAAGTCAATTGTCACATCTACATGGAGATAACACTAGATCTCCCATGTTAAGGAATCATCCCTACAAGACCACTTTCTATTTCAGACATGAGATGCAAGCAATAGAGTCCCACTAGATTACCAGTTTGTTACAAAAGGATATTACCCAGGAACATCAAATTGGAAAATAGTCTCACAGGACAAGGTGTGAGGAAGGATCCTCAAGCCTTCATGGCCCTACCTAGACTACGAACTCTACAGACGTCTGCTAGTTTAGCAACCTTGAAGCTCTCTGCACCCGATAAGGACTTTTATGAAAATTTCATCCTGTAGGAACTATGATTTCTTAACTCAGACTCCAGATTCTCTCCCCGTCCTGGAAGATTGCAAAAGGGCTGAAAACTCTAGACTTCTAATCATGCTTTATTCTCTCTGATAAGCAAATGCCATCTGGAATCCCAACAAATGTCACTTCACAAAAATAAAAGAGGCTCCTATTATGCAGGAAATTCTGGCAGGATTAGGGCCTCTGTGCCAGGAAGAAGAAATGAAGACCAATACATAATTTCTAATACATAAATATATATCATATTTTCCTAAAGAGAAAAAAATGCCTTCAAAGCATTATCTACATTCTGAATCAATTATTCTCCTAATCACTTCTCAGTCTTTTGACTAAGATCAGTTGCAAATTACCCCTTAGTAGCTCTCTTAAACCATCCTTCTGTCTTTTACGCTCAAATTTATAATAACTATTTTTAACTAGATCACCGACCACATCCACCCAGGCAATCATCATTTCTCCATCCTCTTCTGCCTTGAACCATGGGCAGCATCTGATATGGGTGACCACATCCTGATAAATTTGGTAACATTCCTTTTCCAATGGGAGAGTCATCTCTTGTCCTTAATAGTCAATCCATGAAACTAGTTGAGTCACCTCAAAAATGTACCCAGGACCTGATCATACTCACTGTCTCCATAGCTAATGTCTAGCTAGAATTCCCACTCACTTTTGAACTGCTCTGTTGATATGCTCTGTCACAATACAATCCCTTCTAAATAAGACAGCCTGCTAAGATTTAAGACAGATGATGTAACTGGGTTAAAGTCACCTTGAGGCTTGCAGGTACAAGGACTTGTGGGAGGAGTTTCTTCTTCTTGAGATATTCCAGTCATTGTTCACGTCCACCTCCAAGTTCCCAAGTGACCGTTGAGAGATATTTAAACACTTGCAGAAGCCCGGCTGTAAGGGAATGATGACATATAATGCTAGCATCTGTAATATAGGAAGGTCAAAACGAAGAGGAGCAGAATGATACTATGTCGGCCGATCTGTATGATATGCAAAGAAGTGAGGTAATAACTGTGGCTTACTGGAGAAAAACTGTTCTGGAAAGTAACCATAATTTACTCTGCATGGAGTTGAGAACAGAGAAAGGCCACCATTGAATTGCAAAAATCAATAAAATAGCATACAAATTTTATAAGCAATATATCACATTTTACTTTACTGTTTTTAATGGATACCTGGTAAAGGGAAGAAAAATTTAGACTCCAGGTATAATATCTACAAAAAAAAATGTATACAAGGAACATAAGGTATCCAAATTGCTGTCATATAACAAATAAAATAGATTATTGCATATACATAGCTATTTAGCAATTATACATAATAATTGAAATAGTGTAATGAATATGTCTTATGGAAACTTCATAGGTAGGATACTATATATAAGATGTCCTTTAGAAACATAAACATTCATGTAACTGTCAACTCAGAAATAAGTTATAACGTTTTCCTTTGAAAATCTGACAGAATTGCAAAATCTCTCCCTAGTGAAAAGAGGTTTCTTGCTAACAACAGAGTATGTGAAAAAGATATTTGCAATGACCAGCTATCTTAGACACCATAGACACAGACCAATATTGAGAACTCATATTTCCATTCATAAGATGATGCTCATTCTGCTTCAAATTGCAAGGTCTGAAAGTGTGTATAATGAAAATGAATAAATACCTTGGATTTGGGGGTGGGTTGCTTTTTGTTTTTAATCTATATTATCTGTCCAAGACAGTTTGTACAGTTCAATAATTCTAGGATCCAAGAGTACCTTTGACATGAACCTCCTTTCTGCTCCCTTTTTCCTGAACCCCCACTCTAGTCCTCTGGGGATGGAGCCGATCACTGCTGGGACTGGCCACCCAGCCATTAAACTGCAAAATCTTTTCCAGAGAGTTGTGGTGCTTTCCTTGGAAATAGGTTTGCACTCAACCCAATATTTTCATAATTTCCCTGTTTCCGTGTTCTAGACTAGCATTATTCACAACACCTGGGTGGAAATTCTTTCAAATATTTGTTTGGTATAATTTTGTTACTGTTTTTAGAGAGTAAGATGGCAATGCTGTTTTTACTGTTTAGTGTTTTCTGTTTACTGTGATAAACAGTTCTGAGAAAGGTAGTTTAAAGAAGAGAGTTTATTTGGCTCACAATGACAAGCCTTGATCCATCCTCATGGGGAAGTCAAGTGGCAAGAACCTGAGCAGCTAGTCATATTGTGCCCACATTCAAGGACAGAGAGAAGTGAATGAATGCACAGATGCTCATATACCGATTTTCCTCTCTCCTTTTCATGTGGCTCCCAGTTATCCACTTCCTCCAAGACGCCACCTCCCAATAGCATATGCCTGTGCTCTTAGCACCTCTCAGCATTACCAACTCTGGACCAAACCTTTAATAATAAGCCTTTGGTGAGTTGAGGGTGGGGGTAAGGGAAGGGACACCACATATCCAAGTCATAACATTTCACTGTGACTCCCAAAGAGCCATGTTGATTCCAAAATGCAAAATGCATTCAGTGAATTTCCAAGAGATCCTATAATATATCTTAACACTTTTCAGTGTTGCCAAAAAGTTGAAGCCCCAAGTCTCCTCTGAGACACAAGATAAACCCACAGCTCTAAGCCTCTATGCAAATCAAAGAGCATGTTACATACTTCTACTGCTGTGGAAAATTCCATCCATCAAGAATCGAGTATACACTTGAAGAGTCAAGAGAAACTCTTTATTCCTGTGCAGGCAGAAGCTCATGGTTATGCTTTGGGAAGTCCAGGAGCCACCTTCCCATCTGCAATTTCTTACAGCTTATATATGCCTGCTAACAGGTGGGTGTTGAGTCCCATGCCCAGCAAAAGAATTTCTCCCACAGTCATACGTTTTTAGAGAAACAAAGATCACAAGAATGAACATTCTGCAGGTAGATGCTTCGCAAGTAGCAATAAAAAGAATTTCTTTCTTAGCAAAGAAATCATACAGTATGACCATTGTCCAGAAAGTTGTGGTAATCTCTCCTTCAGGCACTTTCTGGCAAATGTTTGCCTTTCCAAGGCAAGGGTTAGGGGCTTTAACAAGTGAGCAGAAGTCAGCTCATTTAAGTACAACTTTAACATATTTTAGTTTGAAACAGTCTTACAATTTCTCAGCAAACATGCTTATTAAGCTGGCATAACAGAGTAGTAATTTGATTTTGTTAGGTATATATATATATATATATATATATATATATATATATATATATATATATATATATATATGAGTGCAAAATATGTATTCCTATCACCTCTTCTTGATAGCAAAGTAAATACTCTTATTCCAAAAGGAAGGAAACACAGTAAGGATGGAGGAAATCAAAGCAAAATCAAAACATAAAAAGGCAAATACTAAATAATTATCTCTATTGCTAGTATCTGCAGCATGTGCATGTGGTAGCATCAAGTGAAGTCCAAAGGGCTTGGGCAGCCCCGCTCTTATGACATTATCCATCGTAGCCTATACATATCTCTCCCAGGATATCTCCATTTATTGCATGAAGCATCCCTTAACAAACACCCCCATTTCTGAGATTTTTAGACTATAGTACATATGGATTTTATTCCAATTCCCAGCAGAAATTCTGTGAGCATGCTCTCTTATTAGGAGACATTCCTATATAGCATACATTCCTATTGGGATGTGGGTCTTCTAAGTTCTCATGAGAACTACCCGTAAGTCTCTGCTTGTAGCATTCTAGAGTCCCCTTCACTTAAATCTCTAAACTTTTACAGGTTGCTCCTAAAAATCAACTCCTCAGACTTCTTAATAGGAGAGCATGCTTACAAGGTTTCTGCTGGGAATTGGAATATGTGGGTGCCCTTTGAACCCACTTTACTTGATGCTACCACATGCTGCAGATACCAGCGGTATCGGGATTTCTGGTTTGCTGTTTTTCTGGTTGTTGTTGCTAGTTGCTGGTTGGAGATATCCTGATAATGAAGATTAGACTTGCCCCAAGGATCTTGACACCCCTAATCAGCAGGAAGTAGTCTAAAGATATCTTTATCCCTTTTCATTCTAACCTTTTTTCTTGCCTTCTTCTTAGGGAGTGGAAGGGATCAGGGTAGAGAAGGGTGGTAGATATAAGAACGCAATAAAGGAACCAAAAGGTACAGTTACAATATATCGGGCAGCTCGCAACAGTTTGTAACTTCAGCTCCAAGCAATCCATCATGTTTTGTGACCATCAGGGATGCCCACATACATTTGACACATGCCCACACAAATATGTGTAAACAAATAAATTCTCAGGAAGTGAACAACTGATAAGTCTCAGTATGTCCCTGAAATTTACAAGATTCACAAGACCCCCTTCCTTCCCCAAGGTTATATAAAAAGAAAGGACTGCTAAGTATGAGACTCTTAAACATGTTCAAGTATATACAAGCCTTGAAAAGAACTGCTGATCCCAGTTTTTATAACCTGTCACTATAACTGGAGTAGGTTTTCAGTGACATATCTACATTTGAGTCACCTATGCTCCTGCAAGCAACCCCAATAAACACATTGGCTCACCATGTTGTACTTTGGTAATATCATTACTTTGGTCTATCATCAATTCTCTATCTGGGATGAGTAGATATTATTCCCATCTGCCCACCAAAATAGTATCACACAACAGTTTCAGATATTTCAGTCTGTGGCTCCATTGCTTTTAGAATATGGTGAGATAGAGCATCACAAAGGGGAATGAGTACATACTAGCAAACAGCTGCCTACCTTATGACAGCCAGGAAACAGATGAATACAGACACAGGAAACAGCCTAGGACAACCAGCAACTATTGTCAAAAGGTGGAAAGACAGCTTGGAACAATACTTATTAGACAAGCCTTGTGACTAACCATTTATTTGTATTTGGGGATATCTTCTCTTTAAGGTAACAAACTTCATGATTTTCTTCAGTTATAAAGAAATAAACACACAGAGAGACACACACACAACATACACACACAACACATACACAAGGTTGTGATCCATAATCCCACTTAGTCCTATCCCCTAGTTTCTATCACTTCCCAATAATATTATCAACTTTTGAATTGGTGCATTGATTAGATCAGAATCTTTATAACCTAATAACTCTCCCAAATCGCATCAGCTGCGAACCAAGCCTTTGGAGAAATTTTAGCCATTAGCCACAAAACAGCCTCCAGAAAAGACCAAAATGATCCATACCTTTTGCTAGCTATTCCCTTTTCAGAACTCTGTTGTGCTTAAACAGGTTTGAAACTGTTGAAATCTAGTTAGGGTGACAGTGTGAAATTCAGTGCTAGGCTATGCAGGCCACTTGAAACTTCTGCCTGGACACTCAAGGATTCTTAGGCTTCTTAACTCTAGGGAAAGTCGGTCACTGTGCCTTGAAGACAACAATGCTACTCAGTGGAGAAACCTGGGTGTAGGAAGCTGAGGTCTCTGAGAAACAGCCAGCACCAAATTGCCAGTTATACCAGGGATGCACTGTGATGGTTATGCTTAAGTGTCAGCTTGACTGTATCTGGAACTAAAGCCCCAAAATGGAGGGACACACCTGGGAAGGAATTGGAAGTATGAAGATCCACTTCTACTTGAGATCTTGAGGTGGGAAGACACACCTTTAATCCAGATTTTTAATCCAGATCTAATCTAGGACATGCCTTCTTCACGAAGGCTATATAAGGACGTGGAAGAAGGGAGCTTTTGTTCTTGGGCTGCTTGCCTTCACCTTCGTAGCAAGTCCATTCCTTCACTGGCATTAGAGTCTACTTCTTTAGGACTTCAGGATATACTGAAGACTCCCAGCCTCATGGACTAAGCAATTACTGAGTCCTTGGCCTTTCCATTCACAGCCAGCTGCTGTTAGATTAGCTAGACTGCATCCCGTGACTCACTGTAATAAATCCCCTGCTATATGTATGCTTCATACATACATATATACATGTGTGTATATATACTATACATATAGTATATATTATATAGACTTCCGGCCTCCACCGGCGGCCTGGGACCTCAACTTGGGCCACAGGGCTCCATAGCCAATTAGCACCGGGAGAAAGATACCCTCCCAGGAGCTTGGGAAAGTCGGGAGTGGGCCCAAGAGAAGCTCTACAGCTCACCAGGAACTGCCCCGAACCTGCGAGACACAGGGACTGAGGTAGGCGGGCATAGAAACCCCCTGGATCCCAACAGCGGCGGCAGAGGCAGGAGACGTCTGCCTGGGCCACCAGGGTTCCATAGTCAAGCAGCTCCAAGAGAAAGTTACTCACCCAGGAGCGTGGAAAAAACACCTCTCAGAGAGAGCTGGTCTTCAAGGAGTATTGATACAGACGCCTGCAGGTCAGAAAAGCCATAGCCAGAAAGTAAGATCAGCTAACATCAGAGTTAACAAGATGGCAAAAGGCAAGGGCAAGAACCTAAGGAACAGAAACCAAGGCCACTTGGCATCAT
>CM052709.1:17087766-17103765 GCA_028551405.1 Uromys caudimaculatus
ACCACCAACCAAAGAATACACATCTATGGACCCATGGTTCGGACCACATATGTGGCAGAGGATGGCCTCGTTGGCCATCAGGGAGAGAGGAGAGTCCCTTGGGCCTGAGTTAGAGGCCCCAGTAAAGGGGAATGTCAAGGTGGGAATATGGGGATGGGTGGGCGGGTGGGTGGGAGGTGGAATTCCCTCATAGATGTGGGGAGGGGAGGGGTTAGGGGGTTTCCAAAGAGGAGACCTAGAAAAGGGGAAACATTGGAAATGTAAATAAAGTATCAAAAATTAAAAAAAAATAAAAAATAAAAAGAGAAATGTCAACCAGCACACTGTGAGTCTGCTACTTCTTGATCCATATGGAGAATTCAAACCATACTTTATGGTTGGTCAACCCAGACATGACCATCTTCACCCAGAGTGTGAGCCAGAATTCACAAATGCAAATTCTAGATATCTAAAGACATGCAAATTCAGTATTTTGGAATGTCACTTCTAAGACTATTCACATATGGATCTCGCAGTAGATAGATAGCCTTGCTGTAGTAACAAAGTCTTTATGTATATGTTTATGTTTATATTCTGTTGGTGATGTGGTTCTCCCTCACATATCATTTTTGACCAGGACTCAGGCTAAGAAAGTAGTTGAGATTTACAGTGTCAATGACTTAATTGCAAAGGATAAAAAACAAGAGAAATTCAAGAAAACCAGACACTTCATTTTTTTACCCAGCACCTAAAATTTCATTTTTTTATTGTGTCTTTATCTGTTTTCATTACCAATATATTGGTATCATTCTTATCTCCTGATTTTATGAACTAGTTTAAGAAGCATTGGAGTCTGACACTGCTTAAGGTTCATCTCCATTGTAAATTCCTGTTACTCAAAAGTTTGGTCTGATGCCCAGCACCTTCAAAAGTATATTGGAACTTGGGAGAAATACAACATCTAAGGCCTCAACTGAGACCTGTCAAACACAAATCTTTATTTTAACAGGATCTTGAAGTAATTTTGCATGAAAGTTTGAGCAATAACAATATACAACACATTCTCTCATAATCACTCAATTAAAACTCTTGAAGTGACAAAAAGCGGGTCAGGAAAATATCCACCTACAGCAAGCTATATCCATCACATGCAAATGGGTGAAGATAAATAATACTCTCAGGAAGGGAGCAAGAAGTAGGCCCCATGCTGCAATTTATAATTCTGCAGCTCCTGTTCATGCCACAAAGGTAATTATTTCCATTGTTAGATCTGCTTACTGATCTAGTTTTTCTGAGTGATTCCACTTCAGTGAGGAAATATCTACCTTCAATCTCATATAACTCCTGTTCAGTCAGATAAACATATGACCCACACTCTTCACAGCTCCAAGGTTGAGGTAAACTTACCACCTGTGTTCTCCTTTGCCACCCCAAGACTCAGTGTTTTCCTAGTTATACATTCTCTTCAGCATCTCCCTTGGGTTATCTACTCCAGGATATCTTAAACTTTGCCTATTCATTGTTCTTTTAACCCAAGAGACCTTGACATGACTAGGTACACAAAGCAGGTATATAAATCAAGCATATACCAATAATAAATCATACATACGTTTAAGTCAATACTTTGATACAGGTATGATTTATCACTTATTAAAGACAAAAATTACATACAAATGTGATATGTGTGCTTATTTACTTTTACCAAAAGATTTAAGTCTTGGAAGTCTCCCTGATTCTACAGAGTGTACAGAAAGCATCATCAATGTTTTATTTTCCAGCCCAATGTTTTATTTTTGGTTATATCTTTGCCGAGATCCCATGGACCTTTGAAGGTGCTGGGCATAAGACCAAACTTTGAGTAAAAAGGATTTATTAGAAGTAAGCCTTAAGAAATGTCTGACTCCAGACTTTCTCAAACTAGTCCATAAAATCAAAAGGGAAGAGTGTTATCAATTTACTTTTAATGAAGCCCAGTAAAGACACAATAAGAAAATAAGGTAGCAGCTAGGAAAAAGAACATTGAAGATCATTCCAGTATGTTTTATTTTATAATCATCACTTCTCAGAATACCAAATAAACACACACTTAAAACATGACAAATAATACGTTTCAGGCCACTTCAGATATTGCAGGGCAGGCTGTACTAACTCCAAGCCAAAAGTCATTTAACATTTTAAAAAATAAAACTCAACTTAGCAACTCAAATGGCAACTTCTACAGTGATACATTTAACACAATACTGTCTTAAAGCAAGGAATTTGATACTTAAGCATTGAAGGAAAATGTTAACAGTGTGCTTCCATAATTAAATAATTACGATACTATAAAACAGAAAGCTTTGTAGGCACACACAGTAATCATCTGAAATCTGATAGGGTGGCTTCAGATAGTGTTTGTTGGCTTGATATAATGCAACATGTACATGTGTTCAGAACAAAGGTGCACTGATGTCAGGTTGCATCACAAACAATACTGATGTCAGGATGCATCACAGGCAACTTTGAAGGAAGAAACAAGCAAATGCCATTATAATTCTCTCAGCTTCATTACTCATATCATTTTAAATACATTTTTAGTATTTAATACATTTTAATATTTTAGCACACCTGGTATCATTTTATTACTGCCATGTTTTTATTGCTACACCAATATGCAATAACTCCATATGGGGTCACGACTCACAGTTTAAGAAGTTGGGATCCGGCCTGCTCTTTTTTTATCTGGGCTCAATCCATGCTACTCAGGTTAGTGAGAATGGAATTCTGAGACTTTTGCTGTCCTAGTTACACAGAGAACAATGGGGTTCCTTAATCATTCTTAATGAGGACATGCCACACTATGTCTGAGACCTAGATCTATACGTGCTTCACAGCAGCGGTGTCTCACTGTAGGCTTCTAGCAGGTCTGTCACCATTCCAGGGCTTCATTTTCTTCTTGTTTTGGGGTTTTCTTTGTTTTGTTTAGTTTTTGCAGTTCTCCGATCTAATGCATGCACCTCTGGCTGGCCTACAAAATAGTCTTTTACTAAGTCTTTTTTCCCCTCTTATTGTTACTTAGATTTTTTTAGTTAAAAATTTCATATTTATTATTTTATATTCATTATTATATAAATTCCATTTTATCCTTTTTGATTACATTCTCTACCTTCACCTGTCTTTTATCACTTAAAAACCCCTTTTCCTCCCAAGAAGTCTTTTCCACATTCATATCTTTTTGCTTTGTTTTATGAGCCACTGTCTTTAACTAAGGCCAACCGTGTGACCACAGCTTTGAAACTATCCATTGTCTCCTGTAGTCTCACAAGTGTGTACACAACTAAAGATAATGATTCCTCTGCTCCCATAATCCATCAGTAACTAACATTTCAGCAGGAGAGTGTAGAACCCCTCAGTCATTTCCTTCATCCCTGACTGGCTACTAACCGGGCCAGTCTTGTCTACGCCCACTTCAGACAACCATAGTTATTATGTACTTGTGATTACAATGGCTGCGTCATGCTCAGAAACTGCCATTTTTCTCATTTTCTCCCTGTCCTTTGGCTTGTATTCTCCCTGCCCCCTTATCTGAAATGTGCCCTGACCCTTAGAGGGGTTTGTATAATTGTCTTATTTGGGGATGAACACACATGATCACTTACTCTCAGTACTTTGAGTGGCTATGAGTCTCTACATTCACCACCGTTCACTGTTAGAGAAGTTTTCCTGATTAAGGCTGAGAGTAAGTAGCATTTCTCTATGTTTATATGCATAGATGTTTACGAGGCAGTTTGACATTATGTCAATTTAACCAAACAACAGCAGTAAGAAAGCCCCTGGGGTCTATGATCTCCCCAGCCATATTTACTAGGTTTACTGGGAATACATTCCCTCTTATGGGCTTCAAATCCGATGTCAAAGCAATTTGTTACCCTTATAACCATGACACAACTATAACACAAGTGAGCATATCTTGCTTGGCAGGTTAGAATTTTAGCCTATAGTGTTCATAACTGAGTCAGTTCCTAAATTCCTCTCCCTGACCCCATACCTTGCTTAGTGTTGTCTGGCATCATGAAAGTCAACCAAGAGGGAGGAAGCTTCTAGCTCAGTTCCACCTTTACCTGGGCATCTTAGTGGGGCTGTCATTAAATTCCCATCCTGAGTCCAAGCAATTGGTTATTTGAACTTGATATTGAGATTTTATACTAATTCTTTTTTTTTTATCTTTATTTACATTTCAAATGTTTTCTCCTTTCCAGGTCTCCCCTTCAGAGACCTCCTATCCCATCCCTCCTCTTCCTGCCTCTATGAAGGTGCTCCCCCACCTACCTACTCTCATCCTCCTGCTCTGGCATTCCCCTACACTGGGGCATTGAATACCCTCACGCCCACGGGCCTCTCCTCCCACTGATGTCCAACAAGGCCATCCTCTGCCACATATGTGGCCAGCACCATGGGTCCCTCCATGTGTATTCTTTGGTTGGTGGTCCAGTCCCCAGGAGCTCTGGGGGGTCTGGCCAGTTGACACTGTTGCTCCCTCCATGGGGCTGCAAACCCCCTCAGCTCCTTCAGTCCCTTCTCCAACTCCTCCATCGGGGACCCCTGAGCTCAGTCCAATGGTTGGCTGTGAGCTTCTGCCTCTGTATTTGTCAGGCTCTGTACAACTAGGTTAAGCTTCACATTCTTTTAGAAATTCAGGGTTTTTTAAATTCTTAATTCCATTATGCTATAAATTTAATATTCATTCCAATTTCAATTTATGTACCCTTTATGCAATGAAATTTATCCTTTGCCAAAAATCTATCATTCTAATACCATAATTTAAATAAGAACATACTTAATTCTTTTTAATACATTCTAATATTACTTTTTATTTGGATCAATGATAGATAGATAGATAGATAGACAGACAGATGGATAGAAATTATTGTTACTATAGTCATATTGACAGTATATAGAATTATCTAGGAGGCAGGCCTCCAGGAATTTCTATAAGAGATTGCCTAGATTAGGATAGCTGGAAGATGCATTCTAACTCTGCACAGTAGCATTCCATGGGTAGGAATCCTGGACTGAATAAAGAAAGGGAGCTGAGTATGAGCAGTCAACACTTTCTTCTCCTTCCTGGACACAATATGACTGGCCACCTTCTGTTTCTGCAGCCATAACCATCCTGGCCGTGGTAACTATACCACCTGGAACTGTAAGTCAAAATAAACCTTTCCTTTCTTAAGAGTCTTCTTGTTGGGTGTCTTGCTGCTTCAACAAGTTACTATATAGTATATGAGAGAGTTATGTTTAAAAAACAGCTTATATGATGATGGTAACTGTTGGAAAGGTAAACAGGCTAGAGACCCAGAAAAGAGCTTATGTTTCACCCATGTCTGAAGGATGACTCTTCAAAGAATTCCTTCTTGCTCAGAAAAGGACAATCTTTCTTCCACTAAAATCTTCAAATTATTAGCAAAGGCAGTCAATCTGCCCCACTTATATATACCTATTGGAATGCTAATCTCCCTCATAGAAACTAACATAGAAAATAACTCTCTCATAGAAACATCCAGAATAATATTGGACTAAATAAACCAGCAAATTGACATAAAATAACCAGTTCATTTACTTCTATGACCTCATTTGGAAGGAGCTGTGGACCCCCGGGTCTTAGTTGCTATTCAGAGCTCCGAATCTTGAGGAACACTTTCTACAATATTTTCCATAGTGCTTTGATGAAAGTATCACAGAGAGTTTAGCAAAGCTCATGAAATCTATGTCTTGGTCCATTTTTACTTATACAATGTGTGATATTGTTACCCGAATGAACCAAAAAATTGATACATAGCTCTGAAAGGAGATGAGGTAGATGGATTAAGACATGTTTTATGAGTCTTGACAAAGAATTTGGCATTTTGACAATCTGAACTCTCATATCCCTTCCAGAAAACAGGGGGAAAGTCTTTTCAATGGCTTTTTAAAACAGGTGGTCAGGTCATTAAGAAGTTATTAATGACAGCATTGTCATTGAGACCTCAGATATGTGGCATAATGTGAAGTCCTTTATCAATCTTGTTTTTGAGAGGTTGAAAGGTCTGTGTGAAAAGTTCACCAAAGTAGGTAGAAAGATCTATAAGAATAGACATCAAAAGAATAGTTGCAAACATCAGAAGGCAGGGATGGGAGAATTCTGTGGACTGCAAGAAACGCTTCCTTTCAGATTTGCCACTGGGGGTATCCTGACACTAAGATGCAGATTTTGTAGAAATCATTATGCAAAATTATCATACATGCTTGAAACTAACCCCACATACAAACCAAATGCAAAGCTCAAGATCCAGACTAAAAGACGCCCCCTTTTGGATTGTCCACAGGAAGGTGGACATGCTTTGCCTGGTTACAACATTCTAAAGAAATCTTTGTGATATTTTATAGGAGAAAGAAACTTAAGCCGGCTCTGTAGAAATGCTAGCATGAGCGAGAAAGGTCAAATCAGTTGCCTTTGGTAGGACGAGTTTTGCTCTGTGTTGTGAACCACAGGGAAAACTGACTGTGTTGTTTAAATAATCTTTCTGTATGTAGTCTCCAATATAATAATATCTAAACATCTGCTCTCCACTCCCTCCATATAAGTTTTCACTGGCTCTATCTGTCTTAGTTAGTGTTCTATTGCTGTGAAGAGACATCAGGACCACAGCAATTCTTATTAAGGAAAGAATTTAATTGTGGTTGGCTTACAGTTTTAGAGATGCAGTTCATTACCATCATGGTGGAGAGCCTGGCAGCATGCAGGAAGACATGGTGTTGGAAAAGTAGTTGAGAGTTTTCTATCCGGAGCTGAAGACAGCAAGAAGAGAGAGACACTGGATCTGGCTTGGGCTTATGGAAACTCCAAAGCTCATCTCCAGTAACATACTTTCTCTAACAAGGCCACACATCCTAATCCCATTCAAGTAGAGCCACTCCCCAATGACCAATCTATGAGCTTAATGGGCTTTTCTCATTCAAACCATCCAACTCTCTTAAAATAAATTTTACTTTTCAGAGTGGTTTTGGAGTTAGTTTGTAGAGTGGTTTAGGTGGCAGAAATGAATGGAAGTACAGAAGGCTCCTTTGATTCTACACCCATGCAGGTTCCCTGCCATCAGTCATTTCTAAAATGTAAAATTGTCACTCTCTAAGGATATTCTAAAAATAGTGCTTGTGAGGCAGTGGGGGCCCTCAGAAACTGTCATCACCCACATCTTTTCCCACTAGGTAAGTTTTCCGTTGATTCTAAAACTGCTCAGATATGTCTTCTTAGACCTTTGAGAGGCATTGGAGTTCTTGGGAGAAGGAAACACCCTGACTTCACTGTGATTAGCATCTACCATATCTGTGTGGTGACAACTAGGTGCAAAGGTACTAATTATGCAGCAGTAGGGTCACTTCGCTTCTCCCCAAACAAAGGCCCAAGATGGCCTAATTATCCTCCAGCAAGAGTCAGCAGCTATCATGGCTCCATCCTTCCTCCCACAGCAATGAGAATTTCCCTTCTATTAGGCATTAATTTTGATTTAGTGATTGACTGTTTTCTTCTGATCATTGCTTTATTCTCTAACTTCTTTGCATTGCCTTTGTCTCCCATGATTCTTTAGGACCATGTTTTCGGGCCTTCCTTCCTCTAATCAGCAGGGCCTGGGTTTGTTTGTTTATTTATTTGTTCTAGGATGCCCGTGACTATTGACAACATGATCAATGCAGCCTTATGTACTACTCATAATGCAGCCATATACTACTCATGACAACATGATCAATCAGCAGGCATGGCACTCATTCGTAGGGCCATGGTCAATATTCCTGTCCCTTGGCAGGATCGCTTATTCTTGGATTGTACAAGCCATTGATGATGTGTTTACTGTTACTAATCACTGTCATGGTTCACACATATTTTGCATGATACTGTTTCCTGGGTGTTTATTTTGGGAAGATCCTGTACAAAGCACCCAAGAGATGCCCTCTGATTTAACATCTCCGATCAACTCTGATTTGCAGGTAATCATATCTATTTTTATGAAGCAGCTGGTAACAGAGATTTAGCAAAAGCCAATTCTCTGAGTAACATTGCATGACAATTTCCAATAGGAACAAATGCAAAACCTCACTGTATAGCCTACTTTTTATGCTGACTAGACAGTGTCTTTGGTCACTTGTCATATATTATTTTAAATGAGACTACGTGCCACAAAAGGAACATCAGTTTTTTTAGTTGACATTCGCTTGTTTCAATGAAACCCTGGTGACCACTTCCCAGGACAGATTTCAGAGCTCTCTGGTGGCTTCTTTATAATAGTGGATTCTGTGTCAAATACTTCTCTGTTGAACAGCCAAAAATCCATTTTCTTTCTATGGGAGGGGCCAGTCTGCATTCAGACAGAAGTTTCAGAAAGCTCACGTTGCTTTAAAATGGTTACAATAGAGCTGGCATTAAAGTTCTGTCCTCTCCTATACTGGGTTTATCCTCCACAGCTGCCTATGGAATTTTGCTTGTCTCTGTTGCATACTGGTTAGTATAGAGACTCTCGGGTTAGGTTCAACTGTTTTCTCACTTGCTCATTACCTTTGTAACTTGGGCAGTCTCTTCAAGGCCTGTGAGTCTTAGTTTGTTCCTGTGGAAAATGGGAATCACAGTGGAACTTCCTGCATGATGAGCAACTGCTTAAATTCCATTAGGTTCAGCATATAGGTAAGTGTTTATGTCCCAGAGCTGAGCCAAGCTAGCTAGCTATATGAACAGATCTGCCTGACTCTGGTTTACACATCTGTGTAAATGATTTAGTAAGTATTCATATAACCCAAGACAGGAGGAAAAGATGATTTGAACAAGATAAATTACATAAGACACATCTAAAACTGAGTACTGCTATTGTTATTTTTACTACAAAGCCTTCCTTCCTATATCTATCTATCAGAAATGGCTTCTGTAGACATGTAGAATATATATTTTATTTAAGCAAATAGAAATGTATATTTCAACTATTACTTACACATTTTTTCTTTTTTATAAGTCTCGCAATGAGAGTTCAAGTCGACATTGCCATCTACAAAAACTTCCCTACTTGTGTGTTCACTTAAACACTATTTGCATATGTATGACTGCAGGGCTTATATGCTATATAAATATGACTGCTTAGGAAGATTATTCTCCTTCATCCATTCAGCATCCACATGGAGAGCAGCCATAGACCACTACTACCTTACTACCTTATGGTATGAAGACATCATCGCAAACAAGGCATGTGGGTTCATGCACTTGACTCTGTCAGCTCGGGGTTGAGAAATGTGTTGGTGAGATAGGACAAGAACATAATAGAAATGGGAAAATTTTGGCACCGAGTTGGTAAGTTTGATCATTGAGAGGTCAAGATGTTAATTATTTTAGAAGGAGGCCTGGGGTGTTCTTCCTTTGGTCACCTTCCCTTGAGAAGCCTAGGTTTTTGCTTTCCTGTCTCATTATTCCAATCTGACCTTGTCCTGCCTGTCTCCTTTGTCTACCCATCATGCCTGGGGCATCTATTAGAACTGTATCTTGGATGTTTGCTTAAATCGTTTAAATTGTTTGCCTCTCCTTTAATATTTATCTCATGTTTTCATGGGGAAACTGTGAAAAACAAGTTTAGTCAATCATTGATTAGTGGCAATCTATTAAAGATAAGGAAGTCTATGCTAAGGAAACCCACTGTTTATATTTATATAATCATCTGTATAGTTCATAAAGGCTAATTATCCCCCAAGTGCCAAGAAATATACACCACTACCTGCAGATCATTTCTATGCTCTGAGCACGGTTTGACAGAAATGAGTGTGAAGAGGAGAGATTGCTAAGTAATGAGAGCTCCATCCAAAAGCAGATACATAAGCTGCTGCGAGTCGAGTCAGGGATTAAAGAAGGCTTTCCTGCTGGTTGCAGTCCTAAGAAGGCAGGATCAGTGAAAATCCTGCAGAGAGATGCTCTGTTCTTCTCTCACAGAATTTTGGGGTAGACACACGCCAAGACTATGGTTTTAACATATTCTGATGCATTATATTATCCTATGATTTTATCCCATTCCTTATTCCATCTCTCAGCTCCGGTGTATTTATTTTTCATGTATTTCTTTTTATCTTTAGATGCTTTCTAGTCAAAGACCCATTTATCATTCTGTGGGAAAGTTTATTGTACTGAACGTCCTCCTTACTGGGAACCATTGGACGGTTTATGACAGAAGCAAAGAGACTGGATCAACTTCAGCTTCTAGTTCAGCTCTAGTCATACCTGAACTTCCTTCTGACATGTTAAACAAGGCCTTTCTGCCAAGGACTGGCCTTGGCTTGGAGTTTGGGTTCCTGAGAGAAGCGGTGTCTGGGAGCAGCTAAACTAAAGACTCAAAGTCAAATTGTGGGTCCAAGCTGACAGTCTATGTTCTACTCCAGTTGGCTTTCCAGGCTGCTCTTTCTCTGTGTTCTGCTCTCTCCAGACAGCTTTTTCTTGCTATCCTAAAAATTCTCTGGCTTGCTCCTCTTTTGCTGACCAAAAGCCCAGTCTTTTATTTTTACATATCATTCAGTCTTTACCACAGGTTCCCTTTGGATTCTCGCATGAAATAGCATCCTATGACCCCATTCCCATGATTTTTTTTTTTTTTAAGGTAAATCTTATCTTTATTAATAACCTTTTTTTTTTTTTTTTTTTTTTTTTTTTGGTGGTTTACTTTTTTAATCATTGGTTTCAGGAAGCTGAGGCAGGAGAAAAACATGGCCAACATAGCAAGACCCTGTCTCAAAATAATATTACAAAAATACAATGAAATACAATGGGCATGGCATAGCACAACTCATAGTGTTACTGTGAGTGTCCAGAAGATCAAGGCTGCTGTATGCCAGTGTGTTTTATATCAGTAGTAGTGTGGCTAGCTCCTCCCCTTCATCTTTCTTTTTTTTTTTTCTTTTTAATTTTTTTTTTTTTGATACTTTATTTACCCCCATGATTCTTAGAAAGAGACAGCAAACACAAGCACGGATAATAAGATAGCTAGCTAGGACCCCGCCCTGATATTACCATTCTGACTGTGCCTGGGTCTAAACTAGCTCTATCCCAAGGCTGACCTTGAATTCAGGAATCCACCTGCTTTTGTAAATGTAAACAAACAAACAAAAACTTATCTAGGGAATCTTGCCTGGCATCACCAGTCCCTAAATCTCTTTATCTCCTTCCTTAGTATCTTTCCGTGGAGCTAGCAATTAGTGCAGCTGCCTCTGTTCCTTTAGATCTGTTATGCTCCTTATACAATTCATATTGCATCCTATGTTTTACATAGTTGAGAACTTATATATTTTTGAACTCATGTTTTCAGTGTTCTTTCCCACAGCTTTAAGGGCTATCCTGAAGGTCACAGTGTCCTACTATTTTGCTGAAACATAGACATAGCCTCATCTTTTGGACTCTACTGTCTCCGATTATCATGGAGTCATTAATCTTGGCAGAGAGGACAAAGGAGGAATGTGAAAATATGTACACTACTATATATAATCAAGCCTTTCACCCTTAGCAATCACTGACACTCATGGAGGACCACACCCTGTTGGCTCTGTTCCAGGGGCAGGAAGCATGTCACGCTGTCCCTTACATAGCCAAGCCAGATTCAGCACCTTTCTTTCTTTCTTTCTTTCTTTCTTTCTTTCTTTCTTTCTTTCTTTCTTTCTTTCTTTTTTTTTTTTTTACCCTTTCCTACTCCTTACAAGCTTAGATAACACCTATAAAAAGCAAAAATCCCAAAGCAGAACAAAACTGATTGTACCATAATCACACACATAGTCTCTGCTTGTTTGTTTTAAATATTTTTTTGAGATGGGGCCTCTGTTCAGTCTGGGTTAGCCTGGAACCCAGCCTGGAAGTCATTCAGTAACTGAGAGTGGCCTTGAACTCCTAGCAATCCTGTCGCCTCATCCTCTTGAATGCTTCTCTTAATACTTCTTAGCTGAAGATAGATGCTGAAACATTATCCTCACACAGCTAAAAGTATCTGCACCATATATTTTAAAATTGTCTATTATATAGTTTTAGACATTTTTTTATAGAACTTACAGAAATCCCAGAGAAAATCATAAAACCAAGCACAGTACTTTTAAAACAAAGATAAGTTGAGTAATATGTGTTAACTATCTAATAGGGAATTCTAGCATGTTGCCAGCTACAGATGTTTTTAGAGTATTCATTAGTCCACTTAAAGTATTGAAAATTTATAGAATAAACCTACGTTCTTGGGATGAGAAGTCTTGATAAATACTGAAATTCTCCATTCTATAGATGACTTTGCTAAGGGAGGGCTGGAGATATTCTCTTTATAAATTCCTACACGTTGTTGTCTGTTTGTCTTCATGAGACAGGGTATTTTCGTGTAGCCCTGACTGTCCTGGAACTTTCTCTGTAGACCAGGCTGTCCTTGAACTCACAGAGATCTGCCAGAGTGCTGGGATTAAAATCGTGTGCCACCACTCCCTAGTTTGTTTTAAGAGTAGGACCATGAAGGATCATATTTAGCCAGCGAAAGGATTTATTTGGAGCCTCAAATGACTTATCTGGCTGATAATGATAACATCCTACCAATGCTTGAATTTTACATTAATTGTATGGCTAAGATGTATGTATTATTATGTTATAGAAATGACAATTGAACTTTATTTTTAATATCAAAATACGAAAGTTTTAAAAGTTAAAAACTGAAAGGATATTCCAAGTTATCTACAAGGCACTGCTGTGCCTGTAGTGTGACCCCTTCTGCTGTTTGTGATATCCAGTTTAACACACACAGGACCTCAAGACTCTGAAGTCTTGCAACTGTCAAAACATGAAGCATAGGCTAGGAGTCAGAGGCCACACTCCAAAGCCAATCTATGCATTTAGAGTCTATTCCTAGCCTAGAGTGTTATCACATGAACTTGTCAAAAATTCATCTGTCCACATTTCATTTTCCTTAATTCTAAAACAAGGAAATAATATCAATGTCAAAGATTATAATAGTTAAATGTTTCAGGGATTTTTAGTCACTTTTTTTATACAATAGAATCTGTTGACACAATTAAAGCTAGCATCTACGTTAATAAAGATAATCAGTTATGTTGAATACAATTATCAAGATAGTAAATGTCATACGGCATAGGCATAGTAATATATGTGATTAACTTATTAAATACAAAGGATCTGATGATGATATGCATAATTTCAAGGTACTATGAGCATAAATACATTGTACAAAAATAGCTATTATAAGATGTGACAAAAATAATTCGTGTTTTTATTGAAATAATATACGTTTTTGTTCAATGAAATGATGGGTTGGGGCTACAATTCAAGACTACTTTATTTTTTTCAATTTTATTATTTTATATGCAAAGTGTTTCCCTGCATGTGTGTCTATGCACTGTGAAGAGACAGTTGTGACCTATATTGTGGGTGCTGGAAATCAAATCTGAGCCCTATGGAAGAACATCCAGTGCTCTTGACCTCTGAATCATCCTTCCAGCCCCAGGGCAACTTTTCTTGCTCTGACCAAATATTTGAGTACTCAAGGAAGGAGTGTTTGTGGTTCACAGTAAGGGAAATAGCCCATCCCCATGGAGGGTGCATGGTTAAGAGTTTATGAAGTAGCAGGCTACATTGCTTCTGTAGTCAGGAAGCAGAAGGTAGACCAGAAGTGAGCCTTGCTCTTCTCTAAACTCCTGTTTGCATGCTGCAGTGTGCATCTTGATAGATTTTATAAGCTGACTTCACTACCATCTAAATAAAAGATCAAACTACTGTCCTGAGTCCCACTTCTGTTCTCCTGCAGTACTACCTGCTCTCAGTAAGAGTAACATGCCCTGAACGTATAGGTGATGCTTGTAAGCTATATCTACACTGGTTCAGAGACATGGCTTAGTCAGGAACATGCTGCATGAGCCTGAGGCCTTGGGTTTAGAGCCTCAGCCATCATGGACTAGCTAATCATATTGATGAGTATGTGACCTAACTCCTGGGAGGTAGGAAAGAGGATGGTCCCTAGAGCCCACTGGCCAATCAGCCTGGCCAAGTTGGTAAGCTCAAGGTTCAGTGAGATACCCTGCCCCCCCCAAATGATAAGAGATTGAGGAAAATACCCAATATCCGATGTCAATTTATGGCCTCCACATGCATGTGCATGCATACAAAGGACATGCATACCTGCACGCATCATTTGCACACAATCTTTTCTATACCCACACAACCATGCATGTGTACCATTCACATGCACACAGAGCGGTGGGTGAGATGAGAGAGAATAAAGAGAGAGATTGGTTAAGAGAGAAAGAGAGACAAAGAAGCAGAGAGAAACAGAGATAGACAGACAGATAGACAGACAGACAGACAGACAGACAGACAGACAGACAGATAGATAGATAGATAGATAGATAGATAGATCGATCTATACTGATAAATGTAGTTGAAGTTGTTAGAGTCTTATTATTTGAATATGAATAGACTAGTGATGGCAGGTCACTCTAATACTAGGGTATTAGGAGTCCTCCTTCTCTAGATGGTCTACACTTAGCCTCTATCAATTCATCAAAACTCCACTTACACCAATCTACCAGTTGGCTTCCATTCCAGTAAGCTCGTATCCTTTGAGAGTCCCTGTGTTCGTTTTTTCCAGATTTCATGGTGATAGCATGTACTGTGATATTCATTCTTTGATCAATTCACAACAATAACCTACTTCTCACTTGGCCTGTGTGTGTCTTACAAACACCTGGTGACGACTTTCAGTCAAGTTCTTTACATGTGAGAGCTGAAACTGGAAGCTGAACATCTTATTTTTATGAATAAAATTTGTAGAACTCTGGATTCTCTTCTCCATTTCAAACAATGTAATATTTGCAGTGTTTCAGTCAGGAAGATGTTAAAGTAAATAAAACTAAATATACTTAAAACCGAAGTAGCCAATCTTAAGTGATTTAAAACTGGTTTGCATATAATTTCTCTGTACCTGTGATTTCTCTTTATTAAAATCTCTCCTCTTTGAAACAACTTCACTTGCTCAAAGACCTTTCTCAGTAGCTAGGAATGGAGAAAAATATTCAATATAGGCTTTCTTCTATAGGAAATACCCTTAGGTGAGCTGTGAAGGACAAGGTTGAAGCCAAGAGAAAAGAGAAGTGTTGGGATCCAGGCAATGAGTGATCTCGGCCATCACAGACCTCCACTGTTATGCCTAATTGAGCAGGCTACATTGGAAACAGGAGCAGAAAGAGTAAGGTAGGTGTTATTATGGAAAAGACCTTGTGGAGTGTGAGATCTATTCTCTTCCTCTTGTGAAATGCTCTTTTCATTCCGAGGACCCTGCAGAGTTTTCAAAGCATTTAAACCATATTCATCATCAGAGAAGGCTGATCCTATTCCCGATTTGACAGTCTTCTAAAGGTCCACTTCAGTGACAATTTGTTTCCACTAAGGAATGGTTCTACATCAGAGTCTGGGATGTTAACTGTCGGCTTCTGTGAGTTATAGCATCAGGTTCTTTTTTTTTTTCTTTTTCCTTACAAATTGCCAGGTGATATCCTTGGAGCTTATGTTCTTTCTGAAAAAGCACAGTGCGGTGTAACTTAGGAAGCAAATAAAATGCTTCCACAAACATTAATGCTTAATTGCCAAAGCAGAGCTCTGCTATTTAAGTTGCCAAGAAAGTATTCACAATATTTTTTTTCTAAAATTGCCTATATATTAGTTGTCTGCTATTGCTTTAAAAACACTCCAAAAATTCAGTGGCTGAGATGGGCAAATAATGTTTTATTATCTTTTGTGGTTTCTACAAGTAAAAGGTATGGAAAGGGCTCAGCCAGGCTTGTCTCCCTTGAGGTCTGCTTGTGCAGCTGCAGTGATATGCCACTGTGCTGTAGTCATTGTGAGGCTTACTTGAGGATACAAGATCTATTTTAAGGTGTATGTATTAGTCAGGGTTGTCTAAAGTAACAGAAGTTATACAATGAATCTCTCTCTCTCTCTCTCTCTCTCTCTCT
>CM052709.1:17104265-17127780 GCA_028551405.1 Uromys caudimaculatus
TGGCCCTCCGCTGGGTCCTGCGATCTCCGGCGAGGGATCTTTGTCCCGGCGCTGATCAGGTGTGGGGCCCTGTGGCTTCAAGGTCTTCTTAAGTGGAGATATCCATCACTGCTTAGATAAAATTCCATCATGAAGTTTACTCTGGACCTCAAAGATTTCTGCCTCCCCAGAAGAATTTTAAAATAGGGATATTTGAGAAAGGAGAGGGGAGTATTATCCTATATGTATCTAATACACATATATCTTATGCTGAAAAAAATCCATGCCACTGGAAGTGATAGTGATCTCCCTAAAAGCCATAAAGGAACAAAAGTGACAGTGATGGTTGCTAGGCATGGGGACCTTCCTACTGAGGTTGTCAGGGGAGTTGAAGAGATCCCCAAAATAATACAGGTCATTGCTGTTGCCTCCCAGAACTTAAAGGTAATAAATACCCTACTGGTGAAGACACTATTAGACACAGGTCTTGGAGGAATAAAACTGGAAATGACTTGGAATCTCCCTCTTGATAATTAACTCTCACAGCATCTAGGGGTGATTGCAAGCTTCCAAGGAGAAGAGCAATCAGTAGGCCTCCCCCAATGTAAAGCCAATGTACCATAACAATGATCACCCTGGCAAGATACCTCTAAGAATACAATAGTGGCATTTGTACCTTGGAGGCAACCAACTGTTTAATTGGACTTAAGACCTTATAAATAGGAGGAAACTTGTGCCTGGTACTGTAACCTAAACAACCACCATTTGCTGATGAGGCCAAAGACATTATAGGAGAACTTACTACAGCCATTTTGCTGAAACAGTGCAATGTCTAACTCCATTCTAAACATTTACCCACAGATAAATGTGGCTCTTACCCTTATCAAGGAAGATTATTTTTTAAACAGACAGAGATCAGTACAGGAAGACACAAGTGGTCCCAATGCAGAGAGCAAGTTACTGTCGGGATCCCCCATCCTAGCTGATACATCTACAGTATAACTCCTACACCTAAGACTCAGGAAACGTCATGGAAGAGGGGTCAAAAACTTGGCAGAGTCAGAGGACCAGTGCATCTGTTATGAAATGGACACATCTACACATGACAGAGAAACTGCACACACGAAAACTCAACAACATGGTCACCTAATCTGCACAGTGATACCACTAGCTAACATGCCAACATGGATGGGGGAAATCTCGTAAAACCCCATCCCTAATGAAGAGTGTCTTACTTTGTTTCCTATTACTGTATAACACGTTCTGACCAAAATCACCTTGGAGAAGATGGGGGTCTATCATGAGGGCAAGCCAGAGCAGTAACTCAATATAGGAAGCTAGAGATCATGGAGGAACCCTACTTGCTGGCTTGCTCTCCAGGATTTTCTCATCTTGCTTTCTTCTATCACTGAGACCTACCTGCCCATTGCCTCCAGTGGGATGGACCCTGTGCTGCATAGCTTTATGTCAAGTTTACCCAAGTGAAAGTCATCTGAGAGGAGGAAACCTTGATTAAGAAAATTCCTCCATGCGATATGGTTGTAGGCAGACCTGTGAGGCATTTTCTTAAATCATGATTGATAGGCAAGAGCCCAAGCCATTGTGGGTAGAGCCATCCCTGGGATGATGGTCCTGGTTTATATATAAAGCAGGCTGAGCAAGATGTGGAGAGCAAGCCAGTGAGCAGCACCCCTCCTTGGCCTCCACATCTGCCTCCAGGTTGTACCCTGTTTGAGTTCTGTCCTGATGTCCTTTAATGATGAAGAGCATCAAGAGGAAGTGTAAGCCAACTAAGCCGTTTACTTCCCATCTTGCTTTCTGGTCATGGTGTTTCATTGCAGTAATAGAGTCCTAGCTCAGACATACCCTCCCCTGCCATTCACTCATCAAGAAAATACCACCACAAACTTGTCTATAGGCAATCTGGGGTAAGCAGTCTCTCGATTGACGTTTTCTCTTCCCAAGTGACTCTAGCTTATGTCACATTGGTAAAATACTAACCAACGCAAGCAGCCACAAAATGATGATGATGATGATGATGGTTGTTGAGAGAGGGAGAACCAGTCTTCTCCAAGGACCAGTTCCCTGATACATTATCCAATCACAAATGGTCAGTCCTAAACAAATCCATATATGTACAACACAAAATAGTGCAAAACCCAACCAGATAAAGGCTTCTCTTCCCAATCCGTCAAGCTATTTTTTCTAATCCAGCACAATATTCATGTTCATGAAGCCGAAGAGCATATATACCTTAGTGACTTGCATGTCTAGTCCGAACCACACATGTCCTCTGGCAGGTTGCTTAGTTAGTGGCTGTCTGCACCTGCTCTTCCTCATATCTCCTGGTTAAGTTTTCTGTGTTAGAGACAGGACTGAACGTGACAGAGCATTCTAAATTCACAATTCCCTTCTTCATTTTCTCTTTGCCTAGAACAGTGGTTGCTTTGTCTGTTGCTTCTATAAATTCTCTTTAAGTCCTTTTAGTATTTAACCTATTTTTACTAGTTATTTTATATTAAAATATCCCCATCCAAATAATTGATAGTATAACACCTTCTGGATAGTCCTTAACTGGTAAAAAGCACTGACACTGAACATATTTCCATGTGAATTGGTTATTCTCCTTAGAATCACGGGCAATTAGATAAGTAGATGGGGGGATAAATGGAAGGGTGGATAAATGGATGAATATGCGGCTTTTCTGGGAATGTAGACAGCTCATGAGTTTCCCATAGTAATCTTTTGCCTTCTCCAAATCTGTGATTTATCTTCACACTTAGGTCTTTTGTCATAGAGAAACAGATCAATATCTTCAGTTATGATTTGTATATTTTGTGTCCTATTTAATAAACTCTTCATCACCTGGTGTAATAAAGACTGTCCTGTAATTAGTTCACCTAAACTAGAATTGTGCTTTGTGTTTTGTCTTTAGTATACCTGAAATTTTGTGTAAACATGTACAAACTGGGACTATTTTACTCTTTCCATTTATAGAATGATTCCGTCACAACAACATATATTGAAGTCAAAACTACAATGAAAACTCACTCCATAGCAGTTGTCTTAGTTAGGATTTTACTGCTATAAACTGACACCATGACCAAGGCAACTCTTATAAGGACAACATTTAACTAAGGCTGGCTTACAGGTTCGAGGTTCAGCCCATTATCACCAAGGCAGGAACATGGCAGCATCCAGGCAGGCATGGTGCAGAAGGAGCTGAGAGTTCTATATCTTCATCTGAAGGCTACTAGCAGAATACTGACTTCTAGGGCAGCTGGATGAGGGTCTTAAAGCCCATGCCCACAATGATATAGATATTCCAACAAAGCCACACCTTCAAATAATGCCACTTCCAGGTCCAAGCGTATTCAAAACTATGACAACACTTTTAAATAAATGTAGGCCTATCAATGAAGTTCTTTTCAACTTGACTTAGTTACATGATCTAATATCAATGTCCACTGGTTTAACAAAGACCATTTATAAGTGTTGAATCCCACTGGGACGAAAAGCATGATACCTCGTCTCATTTTCATCATTGTCCTTTAAGTTGTTGTGGATACTCTTTGTCTTCCATTCTCCCATCTGAATGCAGGATAACGTTATCAAGCTCTCAGAAAAGTATGTTCAGATTTCATTCTTGTTTGGGTTTCATTGCTTGTCATTCTTGACCAAGGCAACTCTGATAAGGGCATTTAAAACATTTAATTGGGTCTGGCTTACAGTTTTTGAGGTTTTGTCAATTATTATCAGGGTGGGAAGCATGGCAGCATGCAGGCAAATATGGTGTAGGAGGCAAGGATCCATAGGCAGCAAGGAGGAGGCTGTGTTCCCCACAACTGGGTTGAACTTCAACATACATAGGAGACCTCAAAGCCCTCCTCCAGCGACACACTTCCTCTGCCAAGGCCACACCTACTCCACCAAGGCCACACATCCTAATAGTGCCACTCCCTATGACCAAGCATTCAAACACATAAGTCTATCTATGGGGGTCAACACAGATTTGTTAGAATAAGATTGAGTTGACTAATAAACATGGACAAAATAACATTATTTTAAAAAAAAAATTACATACATTTCGATCACTTCCCTTCCCCAACTCCTCCCAGCTCCTTCCTACCCTCCTATCTACCCAACTTCACAATCTCTGTTTCTCTGTCTCTCTGTCTCTCTGTCTCTCTCAACAAAAACAAAAATTAAACAAAAATGAAAAATCAAAACAAACAAAAAATCAGTAGGACAAAAAAAATGTTAAAAACAAAAGCCTTCGCCCTGCCCCCCCACACACACACACAAATGTTGTGCTGGCCATCTACTCCTGGGCTTGGTGCCTGTCAAATCCATTTTTAGCATCACATATTCTAGTCATTTTGATGGTGCCTAGGAATGTTATTAAATTTTAAGATTTAGTTTATTTATTTACGTATGCATGTGTTTGTTTCCATGTCATGTATATGAGAGTACTTGCATAGACCAAAAGAGTATGTCACATCCTCTGAATCTGACGCTATAGGAGTCATAAGCTTCCAGATGTGGGTGCTGGAAACTGGACCCTGGTCTTTGGGAGCTACTGAGCCATCTCTCCAGTCTTGAATGCTATTGATGTTTGTGAGTAGTTTTTGTTGTCGGCCAACTTGCCTATCTCATGTAAATGTTCAAATTTGCAGGTTCTCTTGAAATTTTTTATGTTGCACGTGACCCTGCTTTATGCTATACTTCACATATAGTTCTGGAAAATTCCTAAAGACCAAAGTATTCCTTCATGAAAATTGTAGCCAATAGTATTGCATTCAGTAACACCCATGTTTAGAACTAGTGTTAAAAACAAGTTTAGCAGTGTTGAGAGCCCTCATGTTGAAGCAAATTAAAGGAAACTTCCACCTATATTTTGGTTTATACAGTCCAACAGCCAAGGCACTGAGTGATGTGATTGCTTCTGTTAGCCTTTACTTACGCTAAAACCCTTTGACTTAATTCACTATTTTACAGAGCAGTAGATTGCTGTGCCTTGGTGATGTATCTATATACCTTTTACATATACATATACATCATATACATATACTGTCTTAGTTAGGGTTTTACTGCTGGGAACAGATACCAGGATCAAGGCAACTCTTATAAGGACAACATTTAATTGGGGCGGACTTACAGGTTCAGAGGTTCAATCCGTTATCATCAAAGTGGAAGCATGGCAGCATCCAGGTAGGCATAGTGCAGGAAGAGCTGAGTGTTCTACATCTTATTCCCAAGGCAAATAGGAGAAAACTCTTCCAGGCAGCTAGGACAAGGGTATTAAAGCCTATGCCCACAGTAAGACACCTACTCCAATAAGGCTTCACCTCCTAATAGTGCCACTCCATGAGCCAAGCATATACCAACCATCACATATACATGTTTTACACATACATACACATATACAAACATATACATACATATACATATAGTATCTATGTACCATATACCTTAATCAAAGGTATAGAATGAAAAAAATCCTATTTATTTTCTTACATGTCATTCTCTGGAAATCAATATGCCAAGGCAACTAAATAAAGATTTCAAAAAATGACCAACTGAGCCAAACAAAAGAATTCAAATATTACTAAAACTTTAAAAGTTAAAAATATATTTACCCTTGTGATGTCATCACAGGATGTTGGCTTTGCTGCTTTTTCTAGTTTTCTTTCTGAGTGGCACAAGAAGATAGGATGACTGGTTGTTTGATTGACTGATTGATTGGATGATTCACTGAGAGATTTTATTCTTTGGGTTCAGAAAAAGGTACCTCATAGATTCACTATGAAATAATAAGTGAACAATATAACAATACTTACCAAAAAAGCCTTTACCTTGTAAATGCAACGTGATCCAAAAATTCCTCATACATAGTTTTTTATCTGAAAGAGGTCAGTTCTGTAGTAAAGTCTGAGGTTAAAAAAATAAGCCAATGAGGCTTATTAAAGTTAGTTAATTATTCAATTAATTAAGCGACAGAGTTACCATACAGCCCAGGCTGGTCTCCAACACTTGAGTCTCTTGCCTTCACCTCCTGAGAACTGAGATCACATGTAAGTCTTACCATGGTCCTTGTGTCAACACTAGTTATAATGGCAAATGTTGCCTGTGCCCTGGACTACTTGCTGCCCGACCCTACCCTGCCCTTGGGGGTTGGATGTAAGGTGGTGCATAGTCAATGACACAGACTCCAGAAGCAGGTGAGAAATGCTGCAGCCAGCTCATCTGAGCACTGCTGCCGGCTCCTTTAATATCCTCCACCTGCTCTTAACCTCTGAGCCATCTCTCCAGCCTTTCCAAAATCCTTTCATGGCAACTGACTCTTAACGACACATCACCTCTCAATAATAGTGGGAAAGAGGTTTAAAGCATGTGAATCTCTAAGGACACATACAAATCACATGCAGACATAACAACATAAAGTTTAAATAAAGAGAGAGTACAATTCTCAATTACGCCTACAGGGCCTCTATTCTTGATTTTCCTGACATTTGCCCATGAAATATTGTCCCATTGTACTACTTTAGAGCTTTCAAAAAACCAAACCAAACCACAAATAACAGGAACTTTGTTGGGTTTTGACCAAATAAATTTCTTGCTTTCCTGCCTAAAAACAAAACAAAACAAAACAAAACAAAACAAAACAAAACAAAACAAAACAAAAAAACCAACTCAACCTGCACCCCATTGGTCCCAAGAAAGCATCTCTTCTAAGCAGCAGTCCCTAATTGGCTGGTATTGTCTAGGCCAGCAATCCTTGGTCTCTCAGGCAGTCCTCATTTAGGTCTTCTGCAGGAGAAGCTTTTGTGGCTGCACCTCCCCCCCCCATACTGCATTTGCATAGAGGTGGCCCCACTGTTCCTGCTACAGGCAAACCTATATATACATTCAATAAATGATAGTGCAGCCATCTAACAAAGTAACATTTAGTTCTTTAAGTGATGCTAGACTACAACTTCATGAGGAACTAGATATAGCTTTTCCAATATATTGTTAAAGTTAAAAAAAAAAAAAAAAACTTCAGTGTAGTCTCATTTATAATCAAGTCATATATACATAAGAATAATAGATTTTTACTTGTAATCCAGGCTCCTTTGTGTATAAGTATTTTTTCTTCATAGGAATGCTATTAAAATGTTCTTATTATCACATTCTAGAGATTAAGAAACCAAGACACAGGGAGATTCAGTAATTTGCCTGATACAGGATATGACAAATATGAGGTTGTGTATATCTGCTCAGGATGCCCAAGACCAAGTTCTCAGCACAAAGGAGATCTTTGCCCAGAGGGACAAAGGACAAAGAATAAGAGACAAAGACAGGAGATAGAGGATGAGGGAGAAGGGAAGGGAACAAGGGAGAGGGAGAAGGGTGTTTGTCCTGGGGCAGGGAGTGGAGGGAGCCAAAGCACTGCTTCTGGACAGAGAAGAGACAGACATGGTCCATAGGAAAATGGTAGCTTATAAAGATAAAAGGGGGAAACCCTGTGTCAGAAGGAGGTGTTTAATTTTAATTGAGCAGTTTAATTAGGTGAGCCAAAGGGGGTTTTTGATTGATGGACGTCAATTCCTTGAGAGCTGGACATTGCTAGTCAGTCTCAAAAGGAGCAAGTGGCCAAATAAGGTAACAGACCTTGGGGGCTAGCTCTAGAAATGTAATCTAATGGTTTTTAACAAGACAGAAGGAATGGACGAGAAGGGCAAGTCCTGCCAGAGCCACGTTTGTCATGCTCAGGCTGGCTGGAGTCCCTTCACATACAGACACACAAACACATACAGAGACATATACACGTATACATACATACACATACTATAATGTGAAGTTTTCCTAGGAAGACACATTCAAGTCTACTCATGCCAGAAAGAGATCCCAGGACAGACCAAAGTAACAATTGCCTCGATATTCAATGAGATTTGTGATTGGGCTGACTAACAAACTTATGAATGGAGGGGGTTACTCACAAGGACAAGGGCTGTCTCAAAAGCCCCTGCATCACCAGAAAATCCACCCCAACATTAATGATGACTCCCTGCTCCCCGAAACCCTGCAGCTCTGTTTGCAGCTTGCAGGCCACACCACAAGTGGCCTCTTTCTTTGTGCCATTTGGCTGGTAGAGTTTCATCCCCAGGAACTGTTCACTCCATTCTGTACTGTGGTCAGCAGGGGAGCTCAAAGCTTCTGTTCTTCCCAGACTAGAGACCTTTTGTTTACTTCCTGAGACTTGTGAGGCTTCCCTCCTTTCTGGGCAAATGCTTCAATTTGAAGAGAACATTGCAAGTTGGATGGATAGTCCATACACACAGAGAAACACGCACACAAATGTACACATAGACATATATACATATACACTCACAGATTTAGTCCAAAAAATAATCTAACAGTTATCATTAAAGGGACCCTAGCCAGCCTGAGCATGGCAAACCTGGCTCTGGCAGGCCTTGCCCTTCTCCCAATCCCTTGTGCCTCGCTAACACCATTGGGTTACATTCCTAAAGCTGGCCACCAACGTTGATCTCCTTATTTGGCCACTTCCTCCTCCTAAGGCTGACTACCAGGGTCCTGCTATCAAGTATTGAGGTTCAGCAATCAAAAGCCCCCTTTGGTTCACCTAATTAAAATGCCCAATTAAAATTAAACAGCTCCTCCTAACGCGGGGTTTCCCCTTTTATCTTTATAAACTGACATTTTCCTATGGGCCATGTCTGTCTCCTCTCTATCCAGAGGCAGTTCTGTGTCCCCCTCCCCCACTCCTCTGGGACAAATACCTCTGCCCTCTCTTTGTTCCCTTCCTCCTTTCCCTTGTCCTCTGTCCCCTGTCTTTGTCCCTTATTCCCTATTCTCTGTCTCTTTGAGCAAATAAATGTCCTTTGTGCTGAGAACTTGGTCTTGGGATCCTGAGTCAACACAGGTCATTTTCAATCACTGCATTGTGAAATTATTAGTAATTTTGGATTCATGTCTGTATATGTTTTCAGTTCTCTAAATTTCCCGAATTAAGGCCTTACTAACTCATAAATTATATAGTTATAAGGATGAATATTAAGGTTTCTTTTGAGAGCTAAATGAAAAAGGCTTACATTATAACCATAGGTAACATGAAGCTTATTAATGCCTTCCATATGTATGTCTCTGCTGCACATTCAGAACATAGCCCAAGATCCATGTTGATTTATGCTTTTTTGTGTAGAGTACCTCCGTGAAAAATAAAAACAAAGGTCTTAAGTTGCCCCGATATAGCAGATTTACTCACATTGTCAGTCCGCTGGATACTGGGGAGAGATTTCCCCGCCCTTCCCAGCCTGAAATGACTGGTGTCAAGGACCCATCTCCACCTGTATACTCTCATTACGCTGAGCTCCAAAACAATGAGTTCTGTAAGGAAAAAACATCACCTTAGTAAGCGCCATGTCTTTGTGAGAAAGCAATCACTCTTATTTATTTTTCCTGTGAGGCTGTCTTAATAACTCACTCAGAGCTGTTATCAGGTCGGAAACATCTAGTTCACAGAGGAGGGCTGTTAAACAATATCAGCCGGGTACCAACGGCACAGGATGGATGTTTCCAACCACAAATATCTACATTTATTAAAAGTCCATATAAGGCGAAAGCTCATTACTAACTCATAAAGAGTATTCTACAGTATGGTTTCAATGCATATAGGGTATTTTGTTAATTAAGTGCATCATAATTTAGCAAATACCCTTTTAGTAGATGTATAGGCTTTGCCTTTCTAAGTAGTTACATGTTTTTCAATACAAAAAAATTTCAA
This sequence comes from Uromys caudimaculatus, assembly GCA_028551405.1. Taxonomy (NCBI): domain Eukaryota; kingdom Metazoa; phylum Chordata; class Mammalia; order Rodentia; family Muridae; genus Uromys; species Uromys caudimaculatus. Next base: position 17,114,035 of record CM052709.1, read on the forward strand.
AGTAAAATTGAATTATTTTGCTCTTCCTCTTCCCTACGCAGCTTGTCACACCGGAAGCTATCTGTCATCATAACAAAGGGAACTACAGAAAAGCTAATTGGCAAACTCAGATTTTGATTTGTGAGAGGGAAGATCTATGAAAAATAATGAATAATGAGAATTTTAGACAAACACCATTGTAACATCACCAGACTATAGTCCTCTAATGAAGGTGGGGAATTCATTTAATTGCTTCCAGCATGAAATGAGACCAAGAATTTCTATGGGCAATTACACTGAAATCTTCATTAAAATATAGCTTTTTATGGCTGTGGACACTCCACATAGGCAAGTACATACACATACAAACACACATACATGCCCAACACACACACACACACACACACAGACACACAGACACACAGACACACACACATACAGACACACACACAGACACACACAGACAGACAGACACACACAGACAGACACACACACACAGACACACACACACAGACACACAGACACACAGACACACACACATACAGACACACACACAGACACACACACACACAGACAGACAGACACACACACACACAGACAGACACACACACACACACACACACACACACACACACACACACACAGAGGTATCCAAAGAGGACATCCTGGACTCACAAAACAACCATTTTTGTTCTTATACTTACTGTTTTTTTAAACAGCCAATTGTTCACATTGATTTATTGGTAAAATATACAATGATACTAAAGCCAAAAACAAACTAGTATCAGCTAGTGCAGAACAACAACAACAAATGAATAAATCTATTGGGAAGAAATTTACCAAAATTTGGCACGTGATGAACCCTGGCTATGTGTGTTAGTGCATGGAAGTTGAAATAATTCATACTGTCAACCAGTTCTTGTACATTTGCTGCATTATACATTTTTAACACTGATGAATGATTTTTGAAAGACAAGAAAAGGAGGACCATGCAAGAAAAAGCAGTGGTCTAAGTTGCTTATCAGTTCCCTGGTTTGGAAGAGTTTTATTTTCAATGTAGAAACACATTTTGCTTTCTCAAAGATGTCAGGGTAGAGGTTTATGCTAGTTAGTCACCATAGTGTATTTGTTACCCATTATTACATAACCAATCAGCCACAAAACTCAGTATCTTAAAACAATAGAATTTAGTACTTTGTGATTTGAATGGGTCAGGAAACCAGGTGCAGTTTGTCTGTGTCCCCTCATTTACTCTCATAGGAGACAATCCAAGTGTTGGCAAACTGGAATCACCTCAGGTCACCTGGGAAAGAGTCCACCTCCACATTCATGCACGCATGACATCACTGGCTCTCAGACCAAAGCTTGCTTTCTGCTGGCCATTAAAGAGTCTACATTTGATTTCTTGCCACACTGGCTTCACTCACAAGCTTGTTGCATCAAAATAAGAAAACCAAATACTCCCAATGAAGAATTTTGAGTGTTCTTTTTAGCTGCTTTGGTTATTTGTTATTCCAAATTCAATAACAAAAATAAAGGCGTTTGTTTGTTTGTTTTCAGATTGCTATGTCTACCATGAGTTGGATGAGTGTGTCTCAATTTCACAGGATTTCTTGACTCTGGGATGTACAGTTCTCATTTCAGGTCAAATTCACTAAATGACAAAGCCTCTGGGACATGAAGGGAAAACACCCCCAGGGAATTATTTTAACCTGGCTCTTGGGTCTGGATTTGAAGTGTGAAATCTCTCAGTAAACTCCCCTAAATGATTCTGATTCACAGCTGTGCTGGGAACCCCTGATTTGCAGTCCTGATTCTCAGTATTAGGTGTACGGCTACTGCAACCACAGGACTCAGATAAGAAGCACTAGGCGAGAGGCAGAGGGTAATCTATTACTTTGGACTTCAATTCTCTCCTGTGAAAAATGTCTTAAGTAACTTATTCACTTGTTGTTAGAAGCTAATGTAATAAATTTTGCCTCCATGCCCTGAACATTAGTAGCACCAGTATAGGTTAGATGTGATAATGATTGTAAGAGATATGAAAATATTTGCCACCAATGGTTCTAGTCAAAACACCAATGTGCAATATTTCCTGCCAACTTCTCTGTACTGGCTAGTTTTGTGTGTCAACTTGACACAAGCTGGAGTTATCACAGAGAAAGGAGTTTCAGGTGAGAAAATGCCTCCATGAGATCCAGCTGTAAGGCATTTTCTCAATTAGTGATCAAGGAGGGAGGGCCCCTTGTGGGTGGTACCATCTGTGGGCTAGTAGTCTTGGGCTCTATAAGAGAGCCAGCTGAGCAAGCCAGGAGAAGCAAGCAAGCCAGTAAGCAGCATTCCTCCATGGCCTCTGCATCAGCTCCTGCTCCTTGACCTGCTTGAGTTCCAGTCCTGACTTCCTTTCATGATGAACAGCAGCATGGAAGTGTAAGCTCAATAAACCCTTTCCTCCCCAACTTGCACCTTGGTCATGATGTTTGTGCAGGAACAGAAACCCTGACTAAGACATTCTCCCAGGATTATTTTTAGTATATATTCGTGGGTCATCTTAAGGATGCATGTTAATAGTACCTTTAAATTTATTTCACAATATAAATATAACAGCTTCTAAATTTTTTTTTCAATCAACCACCTGAGACTATTCTAGATGTTGGGGACACATAAGCCCTAGAGCAATTTATTCTCTATTGTGTAAAACAGAAAGACAAACAAACAACCCTTATCATAAGATAAATAGCTCTCTTCCTCTGTCCAATTTCTGAGCCAAAGAAATTCAATAAACATGATTCCGATAGATTTTTATTGGAATACGTAGTTTATGTATGCCAGCAAGTGCATAGCTAATTTTGTATATTGGAGATCAACAAGCAGATACTGTCTGGCTTCCAGACAGCTTTTTGCCCTGATTCTCCAACTGGCAGAACCCTTCTAGGAAGAAAAAGAATGCAGGCTGCTCCTTGCTCCTCAGAGAAAGGAGGCTGGAGGAGGCAAACACCACACACTCCTGAGTCCCAGAGGCAATGCTGCAGACTCCAGCATCTTGCAGGAGCCAGCAAATCACTGTCCCTAGTACTAAATATGGCCTGACATGTTTTTGTACAGCCCATATGTTAAGAGTAGTTTGTATATATCTTCTGAGGTTTGGATGGGGAAAAATGAGTATTTTGTGACATATCAGCGTTGTATACATTGAAATCCCAGGGTCTATGAATAACATTGATTGAAACAAAGCCATGCTCATTGCTTTACCTCTTGTCTCTCCTTTTTTAAACCACCAATAGCAGAAGAGGAGAGTGTGCCCATGCCTGCATGGCTGGAAGTGTAGACTATTTAATATCTAAGCTTTTGTGGAACAAGTTTGCCAACCTTTTGCATCGTGGGAAGAACTATCTTGAGGAAATGTCATTCTCCTTCATGCCGTTCATGGGGTAGATTGTAAGCATTTTGTCCAGGCTCCGCTCCACACCAGGTGTGGCTGACTCACTATAAATGGGGCTACTTGGCCCCTCCTCTCTCTTTTCCCTTCTTGCTCTTTCCCTGTCCTCTCCCTCCTGCTCCCCCTCTCTCCCCATGCCCATCCCCCGCCTCTCCCCAAGTGCTCACGACCAGCCTCTAGTCCTCTACTCTCTCTGCCTTTCTCTGCCTCTACTAACCTCTCAACTCTGCTTCCCAGGCCCTGAATACACTCTATTCTATACTATAGCCTGTGGCTGGTCTCTCAGCATGGGCCCACGGAGGCACCCCCCAGCACATCCCTACCCCCCCGCGCGCACCTTACCGCACCTCCCCCAAACATATTCCTTCTCTCTTTATTTTTATAAAACACAACACAGATTCTCCCCATATTTCTGTCACTGATAAAAAACCACCACTGCTTCAATGTCTACCACACTCTCGGGGCCCGCCACGTTCTACAACGCCCTCTCCTACACCCCAGTCAAGACCTGGCAAGCACCTCATCTCTAGCCATATCTTTGTCTTCTGCTTATTTTTCCGTTCAAATGTGCCTGGCATCGTCTTTGGATTTTTTTTCCCCAGTACTTCACCCCAGGATCCTTGAAAGGTTTCCAATTAGACTTTTTATTTCTGGTACTCCCCAAGTCTTTTAAATTGAAAATAACTTGAGAGAGTTTCTGCTCGATCCCCTCATTAGTAAAATTAGGTGACTGTTAGCCTGTGAGGCAAAACAACTTTCACAGATTTGCAAGTCTAATTTGTGACAGGTCGGGTCTGACTCCATCCCCAACAATGGCTCAGCAATCCTTCTACCCTGCCCTGCTCCCTGTCTACTGACTTGACTATGAAATCCTAGTGACCCCCACTGATCACATTAAATTTATAATACAGGCAAAAGATCAAACTTTATTCTGTACCTGCGTTTTATAAACAGTCTCACTGGAAGACAGCTGTTATCATTTGCTGACTGTGGCTGCTTTTCACTACAGTGACACACCTGTGTAATTACACCAGCGACAATATGGCTCACAAAGCTTCATGTCCTTTGTTGAAGACATTTACTGATCCCTCATCTAGACATACTCAAAGAAAGCTCTTCTGTATCCCTTGTCATTTTCTGTGGCACTAGTGGTTAGTTGCTTCCTGTGTCCAATGTTACCTTCTGTGATAATAAAGACACCATGTTTTTAACTGAAGTACGTGGAATCTGGATTGAAGACTATGTTTCTCACTTCCCTTTGAATTGTTACGTGGCCAATATGGTCAATGAGATATGAGTAGATTTGTGTATCTAACTTCCAGGAGGCCTCCGTAAAGGAGGGAAGCATGTTCTCTCCTCCAAGGACCAGTATCCTATCCGGGACAGAATGACAGAAACTGGCAAAGGCATCTCACATGTAGATAACCTTACCCATGGCTGTATTCTATATGACAGAGCAAATGTTGGACAAGTCAGGTCAGAAATCCAAACCTTCCATGTTGTGAAACTAGGATAAATGTGTAAGAGCCTAAGCACTGAGGTATGAACAAGCCTTGTTCTGAAGTTACAGCTGATGTCTGCTGCCATCCTTCTCAAGGTTCAAGACTGAGTAACTACAGGGATGTTTTAATGACCTATCTTTTTATTGGTTTTCACCTGGTAAAATGGCTTGTATGTGTCTGTCTTTGATCCTCTCTCTCTCTCTTCAAGAGATGGTTTGGATGTGTCTGTCTTTGACCCCCCTCTTCCTCTTCCTTCCTCTTTCTCATATCTCTTCTTCTCTCTTCCCACTATGCATATCTGATATTGTGAGATAAACTTCCTCCCCACCCCCCTCCTCGCCAAGAAGCCACATCCTACACCTATTTTTCTACAAAGGCAGAGTGACAGATTAAAACATCAGTGATCCGTGAGGAGCTTGGAATGTTGCAGACCCAGAGCCAAATTCTTTCAGCATATTTTGGCACCCTTAGTAGATATCCCTTACCCACCCCTGTACCTGACATATCATCCTAACAGACCACATTGACTCCCTGTTTCCACCAACCCAAAGTGGATTCTTCCACTTTTGTGTAGCCCGCCCACTCAGTGTTCCCATCCATGTATTTAGAGAGCATGTTGTGCTGGGACTTCCTTTGTTTTGCTACAGTGGAACCCTTTTGAAGCCATTATTACCACATTGGAATACAGAGTCTGAGGTGATCTAAATTGGAATCCCCAGGTATGGTCATTCATATTTGCCACCAGAATAAATGATCTCTTCCTACTCTTGAGCTTAGGGTCTGGATTTATACTGTCAGTGTTTAATCCTGAACACACTTCTTTCAATGCCTGTTTATCGACCAAGCTGAACTAATATACCTCAAAGAAAGATGGACTGATTAACATGTACATAAATCACACCCCCACCCCACCCCCAAAAACAGCTGGAAAGGGCTCATTCTTTTCTATCCTCGCATCAAGGTAGCTCTGGGTTTCTTCATGAGAAATGCAATTCCACATTAAATCAGTCTCTCTTAATTGAGATTGTTCTGTCACTTGCTTAATCTTAAGTGACAGACCTCCCAATACTTTTTCTTCAGGACAAGCCACTATCTTTGCCATAGCTTGCCAAATGGACTATGTTCAACCCCCCACCCCCCACGTTGCTTTGCCCACATACCTAGTACATGTGAGACTATCCACTCTTCCTTCTTCTGCTTGGGTACATTTTACTAAATCTTCAAACCAGTTCAAGTTTTCCTCCAGGCTGTCACATTTTACTTGTCTCTATCTAATTAGAACCAATCGTCTCACGTACATGGCTAACTGATGTTGGCCTATTTATTACACTCTATTCTTTGAGTCATGTGATTCAGTCCTTCACAACCACTAAAAAACATACTTTTGAAGGATTAGGAATTTCTTACATTTTAGCTTTCCTTCTAATATATTCATACTATAGGTAACCACAAAATAGCTGATAAACTTATTTGAATGAATTTGGGCAAAAGCACACTAAACACACATATGAGTTCACAGGTTTAAACGTCTTATGCTCAAAAGCATCTTCCAGCACTTGATTCATAATGTACAAATCTTCAAAAGAACGGTCTGTCCCAGGAGAAGTCATTTTAAAAATCTATGAGACAGGCATTTAGGCAAAGGGCATGCTACCACATAAAGCTATCACAAGGCCATGCACATGTACAGTGGATTAAACGTGCATGCTCTGCTCTCTGTCTTAATTTGATCTTGAATTTATGAGGAAGCAGCACAGATTGGACAACAGGGCAAATCTGTTTCCCATTGGATGACTCCTATGCCTACAACCAAGGTGACATGATATTTGATTTCTGCTGAGGGCCCTCCTCTGCTTTGAAGATGTCACCATCCTGTGAAACCCCACAGAGAGGAAGCAGGCTGTATCCTCAAACTGTGGAAAGGGGAAAGACACAAGACAATGTCCTTCTTTTCATTGTTTTATTTATTTATTTATTTTTAATAAAACAGTAACCTAGTCTTATGGGTGGATCTCTTATAACTAAATCACCCCAGCTCCCTGGGTCTCGTGTATCTCAAGGTAGTCTTGAACTTATCATGTAGGCAAGGATGACCTTGCGCCTCTGACTCTCCTGCTTTAGAAAGTACTATGAATCTCACCCAAGGCTTTCTGCAAGCTAAGCAAGCCTACTACTAACCAAGCTATAGCGCCTGATCTTCATTACCTCTTAATACTATCTGACTGGGTGTTAGGATTCCCTGCATGAAATCAGAGAGTCACAAACTCTATGTGTAATTCCACATTCAATTTCTTCCCTTATTATTTATGACATGCTTCATGGGCCTAGAAACTACACAGCCATGTCTTCTCTTAACAGGGTATTAGACAGGCATATTTAATGCAACAAAGGAAAAGCTAATGAGATACTGTTTATATTTGTCTTATGGAGCAAATATAAATGTGCTGGCTTGTCAAGAACTTGAATGTCAGAGTCCAGACACTTCCTGAACCAACATCCAGGCAGCAGTGTGTCCCCTGTGGAGCTGCACAACTTATTTATCTACAAGGTATAAGTCTATTTGTATAAGCCCAGCCTGAAGCTTTTAAATAGTGATATGTAGTCTGTCTACTTCCATTAGCCTACGGCGGGGCTCCCAGAGCAGTGTAACAAATGAATTGATTTCAGTGTCAGCCAAAAGTCTACCTAGAGACAAGTGCCAGGCATGGCGGAAGAGAAAATTGAGTTAGAGACATATGGGAACTGATGTTTGTTCCTTGGAGCGTGTGAAGGTTGCTCCCAATTCTTCGTGCTTATAATCTGAGGTGGCTGTGAGGACAGTCTCCCCCAGGGAGGCAGACAGTTGCCTATCTGTAGAGAGAAGTGAGATCATGCTGCAACAGAAACTTGTCAGATGGCTCGGGAACAGAACGGCTCGCAAGACATTTTTGTTTATTTCAATAGTCAAATTGTTCCTGTCCATGTTCCCCCAAACCTTACTCTCCCACTGTTTCTGAATATTTTGTTCAAGTCGTCCTATTTTTTCCTTTTTTTATCAGTTGCTATGAGTTTTCTGAAGTCCTTATTGGAAGACTTGTTCTTTCTCAGAAAAGGATATGCCATAAATTGATGTCTGTCTGTAGGTTCTAGAACAATCTTACTCCTTCCTTTGCCTTGTACCTTGTGCCTTCAGCCAGATCTGCCTACCAGGAAGAAAGCCATGGCCTGAAGAAGCCTTTTTCCTTTCTTTCTCTCTCTCTTTCTCTCTCTCTCTCTCTCTCTCTTTCTTTCTTTCTTTCTTTCTTTCTTTCTTTCTTTCTTTCTTTCTTTCTTTCTTTTTCCTTTAAGTATCATGTATCTCTGAGGATACTAGTGAAAATAAATGTACGCCTATTTTAAAATAGTTCTTAGATGTCATGGGTTCTCTAAATACTTACCCATCTACACCTGGGTATTTTAGAATGTCTATTCTGACATAATTCCCCTCCCTGTCTTCCACTGAGCCTTCTTTGCTCTGTTGAATTCTTATCCAAAGCAAATGCTATTCCCTTGATAGGTATCAGTGAACCCTCTTTTCATTGATTAGGTTGAGGAAACAAAGTAACAAATGAAATCTTCTTGCAACCCACAGAGTTAATAACTGAATAAACATAAAGCCAGAATGTGATACTCATCAGCAACTTAGAAAAAGATTGCAAAAAGCAAGGGACCAGTCTCTCCTTTTACAAAGTCAGGAAGATGTAGCTTCAAATGTGCACCATTTCATGTTAAACAAACAAATAAAACACTCTTCAAAAAACTCTGTGCTTAGTTGAAACTGTTGGTACCCCCGGGAGCTCCCAGAAACTGAGTCATCAATCAAAGAGCATACATGGGCTGGTCAAGCTCCCCTCCCCCATATATATAGCAGAGAGCTGCCTTGTCTGGCCTCAGTGGGAGATGATGCACCTAATCCTGCAAAGACTTGATGCACCAGGATGGAAGGATATGGGAGGGGGCCTGCCCTCTCAGAGGCAAAGTGGGGGAGGAATTCTGAGACGGGGAATGGGGAAGGGGCAACATTAGGGATGTAAATAAATAAATAAATGAAACAAACGAGCAAAAACAAAAACAAAAACAAAAAGCTCTGTGATTGTTCACAGCTATTATGTCAGCACTTGGGAGGTAGAGTCAAGAATATCATGAATTCAAGAACAATTCTCAACTACACTGTGAAGTCAAGTCTAGCCTGAACACATAGGATTTGGCCTTTTAAAAGAGAACAATACCATTTTGACAGGACGGTTGGTCCGTGTGGAACATTCTCATGATCAAGTAACTGCGTAACCATCTATGTTAAAAACTGGCTTCATTCCGAGGAAAAAATAAACTCATAGGTTTATGAAAACATGCAATTTTGCAACTTGGAGAACAGAAACTGGGACTAGAAACTCTAAGAAATCATCATGGGTTTAGGGCCTGCGTGCTAGGCTATAGGCTCAGTGCCCAACACACTCATATCTCAGAACTACTTAGGAAGCATCCTCAGTAGGAGGTAGTATTTCTTCCTCACAGTAATGACTCTGAGATCCTTGAGTAAGATAAGGCAGAGTCACAGGGCTGAGCAAGGTTCAAATAGGATCTAGATGTAGGTCAGAGAAGAAGCAAGGATATCATCTCAAGTGACCTGCACCAAACGGCTTAAGAAGAGCAGTTACAGGTGCCTGCCTTGGTGTCCATAAGGAGGCCCACTCCTAGTCATGTTTGTTCTGGTAATTTAGTCTTGGCATTGCTTTCTTCTATCTACTGTGAGGATGTGTGAGGAACAGGTGAAGAGGGGTGGAGGTCACTTTATGAGAAAGCTACACAAGTTGGGGCAGGAGGAAGAAATAGGCATGGACTCACTCTGGAGCTGGAGGAAACCCCAGAGTTCAGAAACACTTGCTGAAGGTGCTGCCTGGTTAAACATTTGGACATGATTCTCAAGCCCCCTGCCTTACACATTTTTGTTATGTCTAGCTTTCTGGAATAAAATTTCCTGTTTTAAATAGTTGGATTGTTTTGGTTTGGTTTTTTGTTTGTTTGTCTTTGTTTATTGTTTTTGTTGTTTGTTTGGTTTGGCTTTTATGTTTTGTTTTGTTTTGTTGAGATTATATTATTCCTCCCTTCCCTTTCCTCCCTCCAAACTCTCCTATGTACCACTTTGTTCTTTTTCAAATTCATGGCTTCTTCTGTGTTTAATTACTGTGTGTTAGGGGATGGGGGTTCCTAAATACATAAATACCCACAACCTGCTCTGTCTGTGTAATGTCCTTGTATGTATGTTTTCAAAGCTGGCCATTGGTTGGATAACCAGTTAGTGTGCATTTCCCTGGGGAAGACTGTTTGCCCCACTCTGGGCATTCCTTAGTTGTGTGCACTTCTTTGTAAGGTTGGGGCTTCATGAGCTTTCCCTTGTTCATGTCGGCATGTCTGTTATTGTCATCCTTGCTCATCTCACAATTAGGCAGCCATGTTGGTGAGGCAATATAGGCTTAGCATCTGACATTTCTAGAAGATGTGATCTTGCAACAAATTCCCTGTTCCTCTGGTTCTTAAAAAAACTTCTAAAAAACCTCCTCCAAATGTTTCTGTAGCACAGCCAGGTTTGGAGGCTCTGACTTTAGATCTAACAATGCAAGCTGTTCTATAGATCCCTCCTTTTCCCCCCAAGCTACTCCTAGAGAATTGACTCTAATATAGTACTGGAAATGAGATTTTTAAAAATGCAATACTAGTATCTTATAAACAAATAAATAAGCAAAGTTATTCCGTTGGAATATGCCTTGGAAACAAAATTTGAATTCTCCCAGCAGAGAAAGCATACAGGTTGCTGAAGACACTTCCTCTGTCCTGCCCACTGGATCATGGGGTTGAGATTCCGACTATGGCATCTTTGGTCTTCGGATTAGTTTTTAAATGGGTTCAATCCTTGCTACTGCAGAAAAAGATATTTTTTTTAAAAAGGACCTTGTTTGGTTCCAGGAAAAGAAATAGAGATCTTAAAGTTAGAATAGGCTCCTGAGCTGCACAAGACGCAGACAGAGGTTTCACAGGATGCTATCAATGTCTCCAGGAGAGAATACTTCCAGGAAATGGCCGAGGCTTGAGTGGGAACAGGACATCCAAGAATTTCAAAACAGGCTACACTGATCAGCCTTCTACCATTCCTGCCTTCGTCCTCTGCCCTGTCTCCACTTAGACTCAGGTTAATACGTGAGAAGCCGAAGGCAGCGCACCACACTGCGGACAGATGACTGCGGCGATAATTAAGCAGGAAGCTAGGTTAAAGGCTTGCCTCCCTGAATCGTATTTGGATCCTTGGAGCTGAGAAAAATATGAATTTCTTAGCACCTGCAGGTAAACTGGAAAGCCTATAAAAGATGTTTTCACGGTCTCCTGGTAGGTGGGCAGCGCCGTGTGCCAGCAGGGCTCTGTCTGAAGAACAGACGCTCTGAAAGTAGTGTCTTGCACACAATAGCGCTGGGTGCAGAGATACAGAGGCAAGATGAAAAAGAAGGTACATTTTGATAAAGCAATATAAGTTAATAAATAGCAAAGAGAGAATAAATGGGATATAGTGTCCAGTAAAGGGATTTAAGATGCAAGATGAACTAAAATCACGGATAAAATAAATCATAAAGGATTTGGTGCCCTTCATGGATATAAATCCTTTGTAACCCTGACTACCAAAATAGAAATATATCCACCATTTATTCCACAAGAATCAGAATAAATACCAGCCGGTGTCACCTTGGAATGAAAATAAAACAAAGGAGCGGGGAGAGATTCCTATGTACAATGAAATTAAATTTCCTCTAATGGTTACCAGGAAATACAGCTTCACAATTGTATACAGTGAGGACATGACCCCTCCAAAGTATGGGTAAAGGGTGGATTCTTACTGTAGAGAGTACAGCCAGAGGTATTTGAAAGAGTCCAGAGCAGAGAGGGAGGAGAGAGTGGGCCAGTAGACTGAAGAGAGAGAAAGAAAGAGAGAGAGAGAGAGAGAGAGAGAGAGAGAGAGAGAGAGAGAGAGAGAGAGAGAGAAAACAGAGAGAAAAGAGAGAGAGTATTCATGACTGAAATATCGGGGTTATATAGGAATGAGAAGCTGTGGGAAGAGAAGCCCATGGACTAGGAAAGTCTAGAGGAGGGGCTAGGAGAGAATTTCTCAGAGGAGCCCCAGGTAGAGTGAGCCTGAAAGCCAGCATGTGCTTTGGTATGCTAACAGGCACCACAGTTAGCTAGATTGTCTCCATTTGTCCCTCTTGGACCTGTCCACACTAAATAAATGCCATGAGAAAACTGTCATTGGTTAGTGCATACTGGGTGCAGGTAGGGAGGTAGGCAGCTCATGCATATAAGATCAGAAATCCTCCAAGATAATGGCAAGAAATGGGCATTATTTCTATGGAGCATGAGTTTCTGAGAAATAAATTGCATAGATTAGACAACTAAGGAATGACAGAGTTAGAACAGAAATTGAGAACTCCAAGTGAGAGATGGAGCTTTTTGTATCCCCCTGCTCCCGGTTTCCTGTATAGATTCTAAGGACTCTGCTCCTAGAGGCTCCATTCAGTGATGGATTCCAGTAATCATGAGACAGAGAAGCACCATGCAGTCTTCCTCCTCTAAGCAAGCCAGCCCACATGTCTTTGGCTATCAGTTATCTATGTACAGAGGATATTCTCTCACTCTGATTTCTAGCTCTCCAGTGCATCAAGTGTCCAAGCCTTTCCTGAAATGTTCTCTCATATATCATATCATATATATGTATAATATATGTAATGTTCTTTGTGATTTCACACCAATATGTGCATATTACTTATTATATATGTGTATGTGAAAATGCAAAATATATTATAAATTTTATAGGTTTATAAATATACCTATATTTTATAGCTATTTACATGTATAGATATAAAATATTTATATTTTATGGGTATAAAATATATTATAAATTTTAAATTAAAACTACTTTCAGAATAATTATTATAACAATTTTATTGATTACTGTTGCTCAAATATACTAAATGCAGTATAATAAAATATGTGTCTTTGTTTTTAATTAAAATAACAAGTGAGGAGGGTTTCTATATACCCTTTCTTTTTTTTAATTTTTAAAAAGATTTATTTATTTATTTTATGTATGTGAGTACACTGTCTCTCTCTTCAGACACACTAGACGAGAACATCAGAGCCCATTATGGATGGTTGTGAGCCACCGTGTAATTACTGGGAAGTGACCTCAGGACCTCTGGAAGAATAATCAGTGCTCTTAACTGCTGAGCCATTTCTCCAGCCCCAAAATATGTGTCTTTTTTAACTTTAATTTTATATTTTACTTTGCAATAAATGTTTTCTAGATTCAGTTTCTGTTAGTATCCTTTTAATCTGTGGGTTTTCCTAAGGTTTACTTTTAAAATGATGTGCCTGTGTGAGCACTGGGTGTGGCATGTGCACATGTGGATGTAGGTGCTCGTGGGTGCCAGAAAGCCCCGCTTTCCTGGAACTGGAGCTACAGAGTTGTGAGCTGTCCTACATGGGTGCTGGGATCTTAACTCATTGAAAGAGCTGAATCTAATAGAAGAGAAAGTGGGGAAAACCTGGGTATGGGGGAAAATTCCTGAACAAAACACCAGTGGCTTATGCTCTAAGATCAAGAATAGACAAATGGGACCTCATGAAATTGCAAAGCTTCTGTAAGGCAAAGGACACTGTGAATAGGACCAAACGGCAACCAACAGATTGGGAAAAGATCTTTACTAATCCTATGTCCGAGAGAGGGCTAATATCCAATATATACAAAGAACTCAAGAAGTTAGA
>CM052709.1:17128280-17165838 GCA_028551405.1 Uromys caudimaculatus
TGAGGGAGTTTGTAGCCCCATGGAGGGAGCAACAGTGTCAACGGGCCTGACCCCCCCCCGGGTCGTCCTGGAGTTTGGACCACCAACCAAAGAATACACATCTATGGACCCATGGTTCGGACCACATATGTGGCAGAGGATGGCCCCATTGGCCATCAGGGAGAGAGGAGAGGCCCTTGGGCCTGAGGGTGTTAGAGGCCCCAGTAAAGGGGAATGTCAAGGTGGGAATATGGGAATAGGCGGGCGGGTGGGTGGGAGGTGGAATTCCCTCATAGAGGCGGGGAGGGGGAGGAGATAGGAGGTTTCCAAAGAGGAGACCTAGAAAAGGGAAAACATTGGAAATGTAAATAAAGTATCAAAAAAACACAAAAAAACAAAAAAAATATAAAACCTGTGCATGTAGCAATATACCTCCTGTGTTTTTTCCCCTTAGGCTTTTAAGTAAACACTGGCTAGAATCCTATTGTCAGTACATAATAATTCTAGTTGGCAGAAAATCAGTAAATATATGGGACTATGTGAATAACAGTTTATTTAAAAACAATTTGATTTTAAATATATATTTGTAATGTTGTGCTCTACTCCATAGAAAATATACATTTTTCTATGTCCTTCAAATAGATTAAATTTATACAAGAAAAAAAAAAAAAAAAGAAAGAAAGAAAGAGCATGGGGGGGAGGGGTCTTCATTACTCAGCCTCCTCTCCAGCTCTGATTTTGATTTCCTCTGGGTCTGACTTTAGAGCCTTAGCTCATCCTTAAACTCAGGACTGACACTCTTACCTCAGCCTGGGTATTAGGGTTATAGACATAAACCCCAGTGCCTGGCTCAGGATGAATCTTCTATTTTTCTGTGACAGTTATTAAAGTTGTTAAATAGATTTCCGTTTTGGTATGAGCTTATTAAATGCTGGTACTCTTATATTTTTTTAACAAATGTGCTTAAATATCCCGTGTAATATAAAATATTTTAAACAGCTTCAGATTTTCTGTTTCTAATTTTCTTATATATTTTGCACATGACTGTCAATAGAAGACTTACTGATAAGAAGGGAAACAGTCTCCTGATGCCAATTTTTACTATAGTTAGTCTGTGGCAGAAAAGGCATCTGGTTTCTGTCCCTTTGCTATCGAGGTAAAATTTGCACACAGATAACTGTGAATCTACCTGGCAGTCCTTGTCAAAGCTGAAGAGATGACCCTGGCTTTCACCATCTGGTACAGCTCACAAAGAGTGCCTGATACAAATAGCTGTTCAAATATACTCTGAGAGTACATGCGTGCTTCCATTGTTAATATTTTGAACTAAAGTATCCATGTTAATACGCATTAGACTCACTGTTCATTTTTTTAGTTATATGTAATTAAAACTAGCTAGTAAAATCACGAAGCCCGCCTATCCAATGACGTTGCTGTGTCCCCAAGCCCTGATGAGGCACTGCTGTCGGTCTGGGATGGTTTTGGAATAAATCTTGGTAGAGGAAAACACACTACTTACTGTAACACAAGTGGGTACAGGGGCCACAAGAAGGATTCAGGGTCCATACACGGGTGCCACTTAGCAAAGGTTAATTGCTTGAGTTACGATGCTTTCTTTTCACCCTGAGATGAGTGCCCATGCTCTTCTCCAGAGACCACGCTAACTTCCAGTGTCACTGACCTTTCCCAAGAGTGACTTCAAACTCGCATCTAGCACAGAATGCCTCTGCTTCTTTCCCACTAAAGCCCACATTCAGCCTTTCCTATCTTTAAATATTGAACAGAAAAAATGGCAACCGTCAAGAAACAACAATGAAGCACTCGGTAGGAGGCGGAACTGTTTTGCGTTTAAAACAAGGGGAGGAAAAAAATTAAAATATCAATGCCTTAACTCTTGATGGACTTTGTAAATTAACAAAAATGGGTGATTTTGTGAGTGAAAGATATGATTTCACTAGTATCAAATTTTAAAAGAATATTTTTAAATCTCAACATCCTGGGTGAGAGAGAGAGAGAGAGAGAGAGAGAGAGAGAGAGAGAGAGATGATATTTGGCAATTTCAGAAAACAGACCAAGAATTTAGGAATGCTTGTGACGTTTTTTAAATGGTGTTTTATAATGGCACTTCTAGAAAGAGAAATAATCACTGATGTACATTAAGAGTAGTTTAAAAATTAGTGCGATAAGTACTCAGTAATGATTTGAATACTCAACGATAGATACATAAATAGATACATTTTGGTGAATTCTAAAGGCAAGCAAGGATGTGTATAGTAAAATCCACGGAGGTACCCACCTACAGTAATGGCGTCGTGGAAGGAAGGAGAAACCAGATCAGGAGTTCCCAAAGTGATCCCGGGCCAAACTGTAAGTTAGTGTGTCCAGCCTGTAGTATATGAGAGCCTGTTTCAAACCAAAACAATAGCAACAATTAAAATAACAAATTAACAAACAAAAATGAGACTCTGAAAGAATATTTGACAATATGTTTGTCCACGTTATAATTTTAAGTTTCAAAAGGAACAAAATATTAAAGAGGCATACTATCTTAGTCAGGGTTTCTATTCCTGCCCCAAACATCATGACCATGAAGCAAGTTGGGGGGTAAAGGGTTTATTCAGCTTACTCTTCCACATCAATGTTCATCACTAAAGGAAGTCAGGACTGGAACTCAAGCAGGTCAGGAAGCAGGAGCTGATGCAGAGGTCATGGAGGGATGTTTCTTACTGGCTTGCTTCCCCTGCCTTGCTCAGCTTGCTTTCTTCTAGAACCCAAGACTACTAGCCTAGGGCTGGTACCACCCACAAGGGGCCCTCCCCCCTTGATCACTAATTGAGAAAATGCCTTACAGCTGGAGCTCATGGAGGCATTTTCTCAACTTAAACTCCTTTCTCTGTGATAACTCCAGCTTGTGTCAAGTTGGCACAAAATCAGCCAGTACACATATAAAAGGTGATCATATTGTTATAGAAACTAGATTAAATTCTGGAAATTAATAATGGAGCATGTGTTTTTAACAATGCACAAACCTAGGTAATGGAATCATAATTGGTTTCTATTTAGTTTTTAATGCAGTTCTATTTTTAAATATGTATTAATGCCTATGAGAACATTCTATTCACTGTCAATATTTTAAATATAAAGTACTATTTTGGTGTTTATTTGGCTGCACCCCATTGACAATTAAAACATACGACCTCAGCAAGATAAGCTTTATTTTTCATACTTAAAGTGGTCTCAATGAAGTACGGTAATGCTATACCTACCAATGACCCAACTGTACTGGGGGTATAGGCTTCTTCCTTGGGGTCATCTCACAGTTCATCCAAAGAGTATTCCCTGCAGGAAGAGTGAAAATAGTAGGCAGTGTGCAGCTGCAAACGGGAGGAAGGCCTCCTTGAGGAGTGCCTCCTGGGCTCGCTCTAAACTTCTCAGCAGCAAGCTGGGAATTCAAGCTTTTATCCAAAGGTAAGCTACTCTTTTATTTCCTTTTTTCCATCTTGACACAAACTTGTATCTGGGTGAGAGGAAATCTTAATTGAGCATACACCTTTGTAGGATTGGCCTATAGGCAAGTCTGTGGGTTGTTTTCCTGATGAATGATGGATGTGGGAGGGCCCAGCTCATTGTGAGCAATGCCATCCCTGAGGTCCTAGGTTGTATAAGAAATCAGGCTGATCAAGCCTCTAGAAGCAAACTAGTAAGCATCACTCCCCTATGGCCTCTGTTTCAATTCCTGCCTCCAGATTTCTGTCCTGAGTTTCTGCCCTGACTTCCCCCAGTGATAGATTATAACCTGTAAACTAAAATAAGCCCTTTCCTCCCAAAGTTGCTTTTGATCATAATAACACTAGGACAAATAGGTAACCAGAAGGTTGTCCAATACTCATAAAACACAACATTATATATATATATATATATATATATATATATATATATATATATATATATGATATATATAACTAGCTTCTACATATTTGAAGTTCTATAAGAATGTCATAAATGTCATAATAGAAAAAAAGATACAGATAAGAAAAAAATCATGAAAATTAAAGATTATTCTGACCCGTAAGAGGAAGAAGAAAAGCCTCACTAGCAGGGTCAACTACAAACGTGCAAGACCACATTCTGTGAACACCGCAGATCACATTCTATGTTCCAAAAGTCAGTTGCAGAGACCAGCCGGTTGAAAAGAGAAACTCGGAGAGGAGTGGGGACCTCCGCATGGCATGCTCTCTTCATCTCTTACCAGGATCCCCAAGAGATAATGAGAATCTTAGAATCAAAGTAGATGATGGCAATTAAGATCTCATCTCTGACCATCCGTGTGTGAAACAGAGATGGATACAATCGATAGTAATGTGTACATAGACTACCTCAGCACTGTTGTAAATTGCTTTTGTATGGATTTGATACATAAATAAGATTTAAGTATATATCTAATTTTTAAGATTATAGATGCAGATATGTACTTGAGCTACAACGAACCAGTCACAATAATTTCAAAAGTCTATGAGATGATATTTAAACGGTATGTTTTACAGGGTATTTAAATTGTATAACGGGCACACGTTTTAGAAAAACTGAACCATAGGAGATAATAGACCATCTTAGGACTAAGAAACTGCCCAGGATTGTGCTAGTTTACTCGTACCTATACCAATGATTTTGGCTTCTTGTATTTGTGAGAGTCAAAAGGGTGTCTACATGTGCAGAAGGGCTCTTGTGTAATGGAAAGATAGGAATACAAGCATCTAAGGAGCTGCAGATAATCTTCCATGCTCAACAGAGTCTCCATGCTGCCCACCTAAAGGTGAGGGCCCCTTCCTATTATGTCATCAGAAAGCCTCTCCTCGCAAATAGAGTAGTCCTTTGGATGCTAAGCAATGGTATGCTGGTAATCACAGAAATCCAGTTTTCCCACTAAATAACAATGGGTAAGTTTGATTAAGGCAGGGCAATCATTTCCAGAAAACAGATATCAGACCATTGAAAAGCTACTAAATTCTTCTGTGGAATCTTTGAATTTATCGATACTTTGTGTTCTACCAACTCAACTTGCCTGTGAAAGCAGAAATCTCCTGTTTTCAAAACCTATTCTACTTGATCTTTCAGGATGACACACTTGAGTAGCACTGATCAGAGCCTTCGGTACATTGTATAATGCGGAACGTTTTCCTGAAACGCCCATATAAATGCGGTCCTTGACCTCTGGAGGCTTCCTTTGTGAAAATAAGACCTTACTAAAATTTTAAGAAGAAAAAGAATTTCCACAGCCATCTATTACTGTGTCACTCCTCATCATGAATCATACTGACTGTGTCATGATAACCTGACAAAGTGGGCACCATTATTATCTTCATCTTGCAAATGAAGAAACTGAAAATCAGAAGTAAAAGGATGGGCCAGAGATTACAAAACTAATGATAAATAATGCATAAAAGCCCATATAAGAGCAAAAAGTTCTAAATTGTCTATATTGTGTACCAATGTAGCACAGCCGTGGTATGATTGCTTTAAAATATGAATTTTTTAACATATGAAAATATCTTTGAAATTAGGTATAACAGTATAAGCATGTTAGACATTACATTTAAAGCATTGTTTATAGTTAGAAATTAATTGTAAACATTGTAAAGTTTTAAAACTTTATACTTTTATGCAGAAAAACATGAAAGGAAACAGCATCAAATCGAAGCAAATACAGAGTTGGATAATTGCATTTGATCAGCTAGATTGAAGCAAGATTTTGTAAGTCAATACTCAATATTGTTGTTATTATTATTTTTTATTATTATTACTCTTGTGAGGGAGTGTGTGTTGTTTAAGGAATGATTGAAGTCTAGGGCGAGTAGGCAGTGAATTGCTCTGGTGATTAAAATGCTCTGAATTTGAAACCCAAACCTGGGATCAAAGCACAGCCTCTCCTCCTAAAAACATAAGAGCAGGCCTCTAGAACTTACCCAGTCCTGATTTTACTTCTACCCAAATGTGTAATAGATAAAGTTGTTCCTCATTCTTCGGTAGGAGACAAGTGGGCATGACAATGCCAGTCGTCCATGTGGGAGACGCTTGCTTTCAAGCCTCAATCCCCCTACTCATCTTAGGAAATTTGGGGGTAAAATCACTTAGACACACACATCATAGCTCTCACCTCCCATCTCCCCATGGGTTAACAGTGGCCATCTTTCCTCTAATGAATTAGTCATTCTTGCAAAGTTGTGGACATTAACATCAAAGACCCACAAGGACACAGGCACCAACTCTCCTTGAGTTAAAACATCACATATTAAAGTCAAAGATATCTTAACTAATAATCTTTAGGACTCGAAAGTAACAACCAACTATACCCTTTTCGGGCTGCATGCTCCAAGATCTCTCATTCTCTATATAATGTCTGGCTGTGGTTCTATGTATTTGCTCCCATCTGCTACAGTCTCTCTAATGACTGCTGAGCAAGAAACTGATCTATGAGAATAGCAGAACGCCATTAGGGTTTGGGTCTGGGTTGGTGTTTATGTTCCTCTCTTGGTAGCCTGCAAAGAACTTTCCTGTACCAAAGATGCTAGAAGGCTCCATGTGACACCAGCTCAACTTCCCCACATTCAATGAATTGTGTAGGTGTTGTCATCAGCAATGGGGCCTTGCTGTCTGTTTGTGGAGAGTAACCTATAGTCTTCACATCAGCCTGGGATGTTTCGGATTCCCATGGAAACCCTGTGTGGTCAACAGCCCAATTAGCTATAATATAATCTTAGGACTAAAAGTTTCAACTGGTGGAAAGAGAGGGTTCTGTCTCCTGTTATTTGATGATTTATTTTAGATTACCTTCATTTGTGTATATATTCATATATATACACATATATATATGTATATATATATATGAAATTTCTACTGTATTAAGTTTCCATACTATCCCTCAAATGGCCCCTTACTTTACCTGTCACTGAATTTCATCAATCAAACCCCTCTCCCCTACCCTCTTGATCCCTGGTTTTAACTCCCCCATCCATCAATAACTATCTATTCTATTTCCCTTTCCTAATGAGATCTGTCTGCTTTTGTCCTTTACTCTGTACCCAATAAGTGGTTCTATAGCTTGTAGCTAGATTATCCCTGAATTTATAGCTAATATTCACATATAAGTCAATATATACCATATTTGTCTTTCTGAGTCCAGGATATCTCACTCAAGATGATTTTTTTTTCTAGTTTCAGCCATTTGCCTGTAAATTTGATGATGTCATTTTTTTAGGAGCTAAGTAAGTACCACATTTTCTTTACATATTCTTCTGTTTCGGGACAACTAGATTGCTTCAAATTTCTGGCTATTTTGAATAGACTAGCAATGAGCATGTTTGAACATGTGTCTCTGTAGTAGGATAAGGGTCTTTTGAGTACATGTCCAAGAATGGCATCGGTGGATTTTGAGGTAGATTGATTCTCATCTTCCTAAAGAGCCACCATACTGATTTCCATATTGGCTGTACAACCTTACACTCCCACCAGCAATAAAGGAGTGTCTGCCTTGCAGCACTGACTTACTAGCATGAGTTGTCACTTGTGTATTGATCTTAGTCATGCTGACAGGTGTAAGATAAAATCTCAAAGTGATTTAGGTTTGCATTTCCCTTGTGACTAAGGATGTTAACCATTTCTTTAAGTGTGTCTTAGCCATTTGAGATTTGTCTTTTGAGAATTCTCTTTTTAGAACTGTACCTTTATTAATTGGGTTATTTGTGTTCTTGATATCTAGTTCTCTGAGCTTTTTTATGTTTTGGATATTAGTCCTTTATAGGATATGGAGTGACAAACACTTTGCTGAAAGTGTCAGCTGTAGGAATTTTCGTAAACTTTTCCCCATTCTGTAGGCTGCTGCTATGTCCAAATGACAACGACCTTTGCTGTGCAGAAGTTTTTTCATTTCATGAGGTCCCATTTATTAACTATTATTGTTCATTTTAGTGCCTGGGCCCTCGGTCTTCTGTTCAGAAAATCTTTTCCTGTGCCAATAAGTTTAAGTCTGTTCCCTACTTTCTCTTCTACCTGGTTCAGTGGACCTGGTTTTATGTTGAGGTCTTTGATCCACTTGGACTTGAGTTTTGTGCAGGGTCATAGATATGGATCATTTTGGACTCCTGTACATTCAACCATCCAGTTTGAGCAGCACCATTTCTTGAAGATGCTGTCTTTTATTTCAGTGTGTATTTCTGGCTTCAGTGTGGATTTATATCTATGTCTTCAATTTTATTTTGATCAATGTGTCTGGTTTTGTGACAATACCATGCTCTGTGTGTGTGTGTGTGTGTGTGTGTGTGTGTTTCCATATGAAGCCGAGAATTGTCCTTTTAAGACCTGTGAAGAATTGTGTTGAAATTCTGATAGGAATTACACTGAATCTGTAGACTGCTTTTATTAGGTTGGTCATTCTATGTCAATTCTACCAATCCATGTGCATGGGAGATCTTTCTGCCTTCTGATATCTTCTTCAGTTTATTTCTTCATTGTTTTAAACTTTTTATCATACAATCTTTCACTTGCTTTGTTAGAGTTACCGCAAGATACGTTATAATATTTGAGGCTATTTAGAAAGGTGTTATTGCCTACTTTCTTTCTGTTTTTTTAGTTGTGTCATAGAAGGCTTACTGATTTTGTAAGGTAACCTTGTATTCAGCTGTTTTGTTGAAAGTGCTTGTCAGCTGTAAGAAGTTTAGCACCTCTTATGATAGTATCATCTCATATGCAAATAAAGATACTTT
Source organism: Uromys caudimaculatus (assembly GCA_028551405.1). Taxonomy (NCBI): domain Eukaryota; kingdom Metazoa; phylum Chordata; class Mammalia; order Rodentia; family Muridae; genus Uromys; species Uromys caudimaculatus. The sequence goes on from CM052709.1 coordinate 17,137,019, forward strand.
GGACTTCTTCCTTTCCAATCTGTATCCCTTTGGTTTTCTTCAGTTGTCTTATTGCTCTGGCTAAGACTTCAAGTATCTAAATTGAATAGGTATGTAGAGAACAGACAACTTTATCTTGTTCCTGATTTTAGTGAAATTACCTTGAGTATCTCTCCATTCTGGCTATTGGCTTGCTGTACACCACCTTTATTATGTTTAGGTATGTCTCTGGTTTCCCTAATCTCTCCAGCACTTTATCATGAAGAGATGTTGGACATTGTCAAAGACCTTTCCTCCATCTAATGAGATGATTGTGTGTTTCTTTCTTCTTCTTTCAGTTTGTTCACATGGTGATTTACTGTTTTTTTGTATATTGAACCATCTCTCCATCTCTGGGATGAAGCCTACTTGATTGGGGTAGATGATCTTTTTAATGTATTCTGATTTGGTTTTCAAGTATTTTTATATCTATGTTCATAATGGAAATTGGTCTATAATTCTCTTTCTTTATTGGGTCTTTATATGGTTTGGATATCAGAGTAAATTGTTGGGTGAAAGGATCTGTAAATATTGATTAGGCCCATGTAGCTTACAATGTCAATTAGCTCCGGTATTTCTCTGTTTAGTTTTTGTCTGGATGAACTATTGGTGAAAGTTGGGTATTGAAGTCTCATTCTATCAGTATATGTGGGTCAATATGTGGCTTAAGCTGTAGAAGTGTTTTTTGCTTTTTGGTTTTTTGGTTGAGTATCAAATGTCATTCCCTATCTTTTCTGATTATTTTTGGTTTACAATCTATTTAGTCAGATATTAAAATGACTGTACTAGCTTGTTTCTTGGATCCATTTGTTTGGAATATCTTTTCCTGCCTTTTACCTTGATCTGATGTTACTGTGTGTTCGTGGATGCAGCAGAAGGTTGGATCCTGTTTTCGTATCATTTCCATCAGTCTTTTTATTAGGGGAATTAAGTTGAGAGACATAAGCAGTGTTTCTTGATTCCTGTTATTTTGGTAACAGTTGTGTGTGTGTGTGTGTGTGTGTGTGTGTGTGTGTGTGAGAGAGAGAGAGAGAGAGAGAGAGAGAGAGAGAGAGAGAGAGAGAGAGAGAAACAATAGGAAAAGAAAGAGAAGGATGAAAAGAAGAAAGGGGGGGAAGATAAAGACAAAGATCTTTCCTATGGCCCAGTGAACTGCATCAAGGTGATTGTGGTCCTCCTGCAGTGCCTAAAGCCTGAGATCAAGGATGTCATTGAGCAACTTAATCCTGGCCACAGCTACTGATACCTCCGATAAAGGAGGAAAATCACTTTGGATTGGCTGTCAAGGAGACGGTGTTTGAACTGAAGACTGGAAGGCTTCCTATTGTAGTAAATATTAATGGGGGGTTTCTATCTCACCTTAGATAATTTAGTTCCCAGATAAAAGACACAAAACCTTTATATTCATAATAAGCCTTAGCAACACGAAAGCTGGGCAGATATCAACCCTCTAAGCTATTTTATCTACTTCCCTGTCAATAATCCAAGATATGACTTGCTGTGTTCTGCCTGGACTGCTCTTACTCCAGCCCTCATGGCCTGCTCTCATAATCCACCTACCCTGTGGTGTCTTCTCCTCTCTCTTCATTCTCCTTTCATGATCTCTGCTTAGACCCTAAGTCTGGCAACTGAAGCTCCACCTACCTCTCTTCTACCTCCATAGCCAGCTATAAACTGTGGGCATCTTTATTGAACCAATACTTTTAAACCAAGGAGCAAGATTACATAGCATCATTTGGTATATGTAAGGATCTCCTCATCCCTGGGGACAACCAGATCTTGGGGGCCAGTATTTAGCATTACTATACATAGCAACAGACCAAACCTTAACAGCTTCTGCACTCAGATCCTTGAGTCTTCTCAAAGAGGGGTGATTCAATGGTCAAAGCAGCCAAGCATACCCATATGGGTGATTATTGGCAGCTGGTGCAAAATCTGGATGAAGCAGAGTACTGGGATATGCAGATGATAGTTATGGAGACCCATAATGCGTATGCTGTGCTTCATGACATCATTTTGAAGAGCTTTGAGAAGCTCACGAAGCCCCATGGAGAAACAAAGGGAATGATCTATTGAGCCCCCTCTCTTATTCTGCGATGGAAACAGTGGAGAACTTCCTGCTCTTCACCAGGAACTCTAGGCTTTACCCAATTTTCTTTCTGTAGCGGTTTCTCCCTCGCTTTGTCTCCCAAACATAATGAGTACAGAGTTGTCCACAAATGAAAGGAAGAAAGAAAGGAAAAGGAGGTAAATAAACGTAAAAGAGCAAAAACAGATTTACATATCTTAGAATGTATGGGTTCATACTCACTAAATCTCCAAAGACATTGATTCAGTCTGACGAGTCCAATGAGAAATAAACACATAACGCATTTTTTTAAAGCAGGAACTAGAGAAGCAGGGAGCAGTAATAGCAAAAAAAGGAAAGAATACAGGCCTGCTGGTGACCCTCTTGTGAAAAGCTAAAAAGACTAACTGTCCACTCCTCCTTGGAGGAGGGTTTCACTCAGTAAGTACGAGAGTGAATGCTGTGGAGGCATTTCTGCTCAGATAGGACATTGTCCTGAGTGTCCTACAACTCAGAAGTCCAGGAACCACACAGCTCCAAGCTGGGACAGTGTCTCAATGGAAGAGCATCCTGAGACACAGGAGCCCAGGAACCACACGGCTCTGAGAGGAAGCCTCCTCAGCAGAGGCAGTGTAGCTCTCAAGGGAACGGTATCCCCTGCTGAGCTGAGGGCTCAGCCACACCCCTTCTCTTCCCTTCTTCTCTTCATTGTTTCTTGACTTCTTCTAATGAGAAAGTCACAGCAAATCTCATGAAAGATTTTTTGGAGGATCCAAGATGTGAAGGGACAAATCCAGTAGTAGCTGCCTATGTGCCAAGGAGAGAGCAGACAGCAGCCGTCCATTGGACAAAGCACAATGCTTATATAGGGGTTCTCAGTGGTAGGGCTTTCTAGGGTGAGGATTGGTGGTATTTTAAGTCCTGGGCTTGGAGGATTGGTGGGTTTTCATGCTCAGGAATTGGTGTGTTTCTGTGGGTTTAGGGACTGGTGGCTTTTCCAATTCAGGAATTGGTGGCTTTTGTTCAGATTTTTCACCTAAAATTAGCATAATCTGAGGAGGGTCCTATTGAGAGGCTGGAGATGACTTTGGTGACAATTATGATAGTTAGGACAATCTGCGGTAGGGGCCTAGCTGCTGGAGCCCCTCAAGCTGGGCCCTGGCCACTTTCCGGCCTTGAGGATTTACAAAGTTTGTAAAGTATCCAAAAGTTACAAAGTTTACAACATTTTCAAAAGGAGTCCAGGACAAGGAAAGCCTTTCCTGCCACTTGAGTTGCCGGAATTTCTAACAAACAAACGGAATGATGGTCTAAGTCATATAGAAAATCTTATTGTATTTTCATTCCAATCAAAAAAGATTTTCTTAGCATGCTTTATATAAAATGAATCATATTACAAGCCTAGTGTTCATGTTTGTGTGTGTGTGTGTGTGACATACATAAATCATAGTAATCACTATGGTCATGCACCTCAAGAGTTGTACAGTTCAGTAGCAAAGCTATTTAGGATTCAGACTCTTGGCCTTTAAATAACTGAAGTGAACTTTTCAAAGACCATGTATTCATTCTTTGTCACCCTCTTCTTCGTAAATAAAACATTGTATTCACAAACTTACATTTCTCACCTAGCCAAAAATTCCTGTGAAAGTATATCAACAATAGTGATCACAATGCTATCAATTTTCCATGTTCTTCTCTTCTTCCTGAATGAGGTGACCCAGACCCAGAAAGAGATACATGGTGTATACTCCCTTATAAGTGAATATTAGCTGTGAAGTAAAGGATAATCATGCTATAATCCACAGACCTAGAGAAGTGCAGTAACAAGTAGGGCTCAAGGGGGAATGTAGAATCTCCCTGTGAAGGGGAAATAGAATAGACATCATGGGTGAACAGTGGGAGGGGTCTTTATGGGAGTGGGCAGATGGAAATAGGAGGGATCAAGTTTGGGAAAGATGAAGGAAGAGAATACTGGGAGAGACAACTGAAATTGGGAGAGGAATGCATCTTGGGGACAAGCTAAAAACCCACTGCGGTGAAAACTCCCAGGAATCTATGGGGGTGACAATAGCAATGGGGAATATGAATCCTGAACTGGCCATCTCCTATAACCTAGCAAGACTTCCAGTGGAGGGATTGGGACATAATCTGAAGTTATCTGGAAAGACGGGCCTCAGTTAAGGAATTGCCTCCACTAGATTGGCCTATGAGCAAGTTTGTGGGCCAATGTTTTGATTGATGATTGATGTGGGAGGGCCCTGCCCACTGTGAGCAGTACCACCCCTTGGCAAGTGGTTCTGGAAAGCAAATAAGTCAGGAAAGAAAGCCAGTAAGCAATGTTCCTCCATGTTCTTGCTCTGCTTGGCTCCCTACCCTGACTTCCATCACTGATGAACTGTGAGCTGGGACATGTAAGACAAACCAACCCTTTCCTCCCCAAGTTGCTTTTGGTCAAGTTTAACTCAGCAATAGAAAGCAAACACAGGCAGACATAAAGGTTCCAGCCAGACTTCTATCAGCTCTAAAATATTTTAATCATTCCAGGTCTTCACGTTGCTTATTGTCCAGAACGTGATTATATTTTGCATCCTTTGCAACCTTACATCTATTTGAGAACCAGCCTGGTTTCTGGTCCTGGTGTAGATGCTGTATACTTATGCCAGAGATGCAACTCATCTTTGATGAGTTCTCAAGCCCTCTTGCTGAGGTCATTGGATTACTTTCCTCAAGACCATATAAACTGAGAAGCCAAATTTTTTTAAGTTCAGACTCCATTTTAAGAGAATCTGTCCAAAGTTTGACATTGAGTAAAATAACATGCTGGTACCTAGCATTAGCTTCCAAGTTGCCCCCTCCAACAAAACCTGAGCCTAGCTCCAGTGTCGAGGCTAATCCCCAACAAGACCAGTGTCTCCAGGTTATTTCTCCAACAAACTTGTACCCCTAGGTTACAAGCCCACCTCAGCCTAATGACCACCAATGCAGAGGGGAGCAGAAGTTTATGATATATGACCCCCAGCACCAGCCAATTACGTTAAAGGCCACAGTAGCTTTGCAATTAGATGCTTGCACACTTACCTCCCATGTGCTGTTTACTATAAAGCCTTGCCCCCATAGACATTCACGGCTCCACCACCACCAAAACTGTCCTGCCTGATGGTGGCGCATTGGAAGGGCTCAAGCTAACTTGAATAGAATAAAGACCCTGCTGTGAGTTGCATCAGATCAGCTTCTGTCTGTTTTTTTCCGGGGATCACTAACAATTCCCTAGCACTACAGAATGGCCTTTAACTCATTTATCTTTGTCATTCCCTTGGAGAACATTGTCATTTACCCAGTATCAAACCAGAACTGCTTTTTATTGTCTTCTTCTTCAACATTCACCAGTCCATTCCCCTGTCTTGTCAGCAGGCTTATCTTGATTCTATTATCTTCTCTGCATCACAACTTCCATTGCTATAATAAAACCTATTCCCATCCTTTTCTAAACAATCGTTATCTACTTATAATCCTGTCTCCTTTGACTTATGCATTTTCAATACAATAGCTAAAATGGTCTTGTAAAAATACAAATGTCTGGCACTCTACTCCTACTAAAAATATTCCACTTATGTCCCATTTTGCATGGGATGACATAAAAACATCCAAATTCAGTCTACAAGGACCTTGTCTACTTGAGCCTGTCTTGTGGTCTACAGGGACCTTCTTAACTTCACAAAGTACTCAGGGTGTTCCTTCCTTCCTTCAAATCCTAAGATGCGTCCTTCTGACTGGAATGTTCTCTGAGCAACAGCTTCTCATGACTTATTACAAGTATCATCTCCTGGAAGAAGCCGTTGATATCATCATTCAGTCTTCTCACCACTTCTCATGTTTCCATAGCAGCCATACTGTCTTCTATTTTCCCCTCATAGCATCTTGTATAACCCACAGCACACATCTTTGTTTGCTTGTATTTGGCTAATGCTTCTTCAACTAACTAGAAACTCATAGGATCACAAGTGTCATTACTCTGCTTGCCCTTGTAAACCCGGAGGACATTCTTCTGTGAAGTTTACATCTCACTGCACTTGAATCAGAAGCCTGCTCCTAGATGGAAATAATGGGAAGTTAGAGAGGTCCACTGGCAGGCTTTCTGTTGTGTTGAATTCTTGCCATATGTTAAGCTCCCTCCTTTTTCTGTCTTTTCTGGCTGCAAAAATAATTAGTTATTATTCATTGCTGCAACATAACTTATTTTCCTCTTTGACTGTTTAGTGGCACTCTGCTATATTGTCAATCAGCTTGAGTGCCCGTGTCACTCTCTGGAACTGGTCTAGCTACATCATCGCCATCAATTTCCTGCCTGCCTGTTCTAACACGCTAATAAGAAATATAATTTATCGTCCCTTCTGCCTCCCTCCTTCTATGGATGCTTTACAGGACAGTGTATGCTATTTCAAAAGCCCAGAACAAGCGCCGTCTGCCATCTGTTAAACCATCATTCCTCCTTCATTAAAAAACTTTCTTAAATGTAAGCTTGTTTTAGAAAAAGTGAGTTTGGGAAGAAATGAGAAACTGCACATTTAGATTCGTGTGTCTGACAATGTTCCACATGGCTTACTGGGTTCACTTAATAAGAAAAATATGAAAAAGCCTAAACAAGCAAACAAAAACCACCAAAAATCACGTTTTTATTTTTGTATTGTAAATGCATGTAACCAAATTTAATAGGTACATATGCCCATTCTATTTGTGACATGGTACAGTGTGACAAACCAGTGAGAATCTAGAAAGTTCTATTCCATTCTATGGAGTCCACAGCATACTCCACAATCATGTAGTATACATAATATTACATAATTAACATAAATATTACATACATATGTTAATATCCTGAATGCACCCCAAAAACCCACCGTACATAAAATGAACAGACTACATGTAATCTGAAGAGGATGTTAGGTTGGAAACCTTTTTTATATACAACAACTAGTTAGCTCCAACTTACACAAAAGCTATCTCTGTAATGTAAGACCATGTGAGCCTGAAAGTATCTATCTTCTTTATAAATAAAGACTTCGTGCATTTATTGAGGCCATCTTTGCTTAAATACAATAACAACTTAGAATTCTCCAACAAAGGTCAAAAATATAGCATTCATTGTAAACCACTACCCCACCCCCCAAAAAAGCCAGTAAATTTTACTGGATATTTCTGATTCTTTGAGTCCTAAACCAAAAACGAAGCAAGCTATCGAAATTTCTGGCTGAACATGAGAATAGCTTTTTATTGAAGTGGGAAATAATAAAAGACCATGAGTATACTACATATCAGTACTAGTGTCTCTTAAAACTCTTATCTAAAGGAATTAATCAAATAAGATTAGGCAATGGGTCTCTTCTTCTTTAGGCATAATCCCAGTTCACATATTTCAGAAGAAATGGGGTAATTTTTTAAGATTGCTGGAAAAGGCATAGTAAAATAGTGGGCAGGATGCTTACAAAGCCTACAAGAGAGAATAAAGCAACAGAATTTATTTAGTCTTCAGAAATGAAGGTAATGGGATGAAAACTACTTTTATCAAGACATAAAACTTTTATGAAAGGGTTATGTCCAAATTTTTCTGGGATGTGGTTACTGTGTAAAAAGAAAAGTAAGTTTAAATTATAATTTAAAGGAGATTTCCTCTAAAAGTAAGGGAGGTTTGTTGGGACAGATTACAGCATTCAAATGAAGTATCCACAGAAATTAACTCAGTTTCCAGTCTCAGAGCCATAGAATAAGATGCCTGAGAATCTATCTGAAGTTGCCTTCATACCAAAGAAAAGTATTTAAGCAGATTGCATTTAAGGGATATCTTGTGAATTTGTATTCCTGGATTATACTTTAGTGAACTTGTTAAAATCTCACTTATGTATACAAGGTTTCTTGAGCCTATCCTCATTCACCCTTGCAGCTATCCCAGGACCCAGAAACACATCTGCCTTTCAACCTCGTATCTTCTTTTTAAATTGTTATCATTTTTAACCCACTGAGTCTAACTAGAACTGCCCATTGCCATTAGATGTGGGTGTCATCCACTGAGTCATGGACAGCCTACCAGTGGCCATCTGTCCCACAGAAATGTGACTCTCCATTTCTCTGTATCAGTTAACTGCCAGTAGTTCCCTAGCTAGAGGTCAGGGCTAAGTAGCCGTCATCATGTTAGAATTTCCACTGACTTGGTCTTGTGCAGATAACCACAGCTACTGTAAATGTATGGATGTAATCACTGTGGCATGTTTAGAAGACAGACTTTGACAGCTCTCCTCCACCTCATCCTCCTTCTTTTACATTCTTCCTGTCACCTCTTTCACACTCTTCCATGAGTCTTGAAGGAGCAGTCATGTAGGTTTCCTAACTATGGCTGAGAACCTAATGTCTGCATCAACTACTACCCACAACAATAAGCTTCTCTGATCAACGTTGAGGAAAAGCACAAATCTATGGGTATAAACAAATATTTAGAAGGCAGTTTGACAATATGATTCTTTTAGCATCAGTTCTCCCCATCCCCAGGTCCTCTAGACACAGGTTTGACTCTGTTTACAATATCAGCCATACAAGCGCACACACACATGCACACACATACATATCCTATGGAGAAGGCCTCAAATTCAATCAAGAAGGCAATTGTTTACCCCGACAAACAGTCTTGCCCCTATTGCAATAATGGGCACATTTTGCCATGCTGGTTAGTATTATAGCACACAGGGACAAGAATGGGTGAGATCAGTGATGATTGCCCCCAGCATCCTGCACAACACCTTCTAGCCTGATGAAAACGAGCCAACAGAGAGAGTTTCCTAGTCAGTTCAAGACTGATCTCTCTATAATCAAAATGTGTGGATCTTCAGCAATAAGTTTTTACCGCATAGATTTGGTGAGCAACCAAGAAGAATGGCAATAGCCTATAATTTTGAATGTCTCTGATGCCTTCCTGACCAGTAGCTTGTAGAGAGGTAACCCATGTACCGCACTGAGATCCTCATTTAATAGTCCATGCCTTCTGGGAGAAGCATTATTCCCCACATGGGGTGCCTCTGTTCAAACTCCTTTTAGAAAGGTGTATTTTGATAAATTGTATTACAAGCTAGTGGGTTACATAAGGCTTCCTCATACATCCTTAATTTGAATTAACTCACCTCCTAGTCCCGTCTGCCTTCATCCCCTTCCTCTGTTCCTCATCCCCTGTCTTCACACCTAATTAGATTTTCAGTGATTCTTTAAAAAACTTTGCTCTTAATAGTAATTTTGTTTTTTAATAGTGTGTGGGATGCTATTTTCAGAAATAGATCATTATTTTCAGAAAGATGATGTAGAGAAAAGTCTGTAGTCAAGGCCGACATTTCTGCAATTGTAGATCACATCATGTTCTCCACAGTGCTGACACAACACAACACTGAATCCCAAAGTCAGGAGATAGGAGCAGCTACCACTAAACTTAAGCTCTGGGAAAATCTAAAGATGAAGAATTTTGTGAATTAAATATGCCACAAATATTGTATGTTGGGAAATTGCATTCATTAGGCAGGGCGGTCTCCCCATTACTAGTCTTAGTTCCCCTCAAGAGTGGTAGGGTCACCCCTATTTCATAAATATAAATGTCACTATAATCTGAATGATTCTGACACTTTTACATTAAATGCATAATGACTCGTCCTCATTCTGACATTTATATTTCCCTGCAAGGGGAAACCCAAAATAACATCTATCAATGCAAAAAGAAGTCCTGGAGATTGACCTTTAGCTATCTCAGGAAGATTGTGTAATAACAATGTTCTGAAAGAAAAAATAGTATACTTAAGAATTGATAAGTCTCTCAGTCACAAGGAACATGTTTCAGGTGAAGGCCCTGTGGTAGTCAGCTTTCCATGACTGTGACAAAATGCCCGAGCAAATTAAAAGAGGAAATTCTATGGTTCCAAGACCTACTTCAAGGGCACACTCCCAATTACCTGACTTTCTAAAACGAGGGCCCTCCTCTAGATGGTTTACTCCCCTCCCAATAGCGCCACCTGCTGGCAACTGAGCCTCAAACATATGAGCCTTAGGAAATGTTATAGCATTTAAGTCATTAGAGAATTTAAGCTGTCTGGGGTAAACATGTAAAACTATGCCAATTTATCACAGATTTTACCTATTTATTCACTCTAAAATTATAATGCGATAAATAAAACAAATTAAAATGCACTTAGTTTGTGGGTGTATATGTACACAGGCACATGTGTATATGTGTACATTCACTAATGTAATGTGTAGATATAGGTTGATGTCTGGTTTCTTTCTCAATTGCTTTTCATCACATTTTCTTGAAATATAAGAGTCCATAGGGCCTCCCACTGAGCCTGGAGCTGCCAGGCAGCCCCATGGAACCTCTTATGACTAGTTCCCCAGCACTGAGATTTCAGTTGCTTGCCGTTGTTAACTAGGTTTTTACATGGGCCATAGGGATTTGAACTTAGGTCCTAATGCTCTTCTTTCAGTAGATGGGAACTAATACAGAGACCCACAACTGGACAATGTGCCAAGAGTGAAAGACCTTAGAATACTCAGTCCTAAATGGGACGATTTCATCAAATTCCTTCCCCCCAAGACTCAGAAAACTGAGACTGTGCAGCAGGCACAGGATCTGCACATCTCCAAGCCAGATGGGGGTCCCAGCACTAACGGCATAAGTGGGCATGAAATCTTATCTCTAACCTGGAAGCTATCTCGAGTTGACAGCTGCTCACAAAGGAAAAATCTGTTTTCTCCAATGGAATCTTTCTTGCAAAGAGCTGTCCCGTCCCGCCCAGGGGGCCCTCCTGGGAGGGACTATCGACCAGGGTCCGAAGTGCCCTGCCTGCAGTACACTCAGGTGCTGAGGGAGAAGCTGCGGATAATGGAAAGAAAGACAGGAGACCAGGAATGCCTGGGAGCAAGTCGAAATGTCCGATCAAGCTCCGACCAGCCTTTATCCCAAGTCCGTATATAAGCACTTAGGAAGGGAAGGGGCAGGGGCAGGGAGGTTACTAGAGGTCACTACAGAGTGGGGGGGGGGGGGGACAGAGGGAGAGAAGTTTCTCAGGGTCACTTAATTGCAGCCAAACATCAGACTGTTGTAACTTAGCATAACAAGCCTTATTGTGGCTTTAAGACAGCAGGACATCTCAAGGTTTCTCTGGATCCACAGGCTACTACAAACCAACCATCTATTCACCTCAAAGGACATCTGCAGAGGGGAGTAATCAAAGGAATGTCTGCTAAGGCCTGGGACCCTCTGGCTAGCTGGGAAGCACAAGGTCTTAGGTTCAAACAAGGCCATTTGGTCTCCAGCATTTCTGAGTACACAAACCACACTTCAGGGAGGCGCCATGGGCACCATCAGAACTCAGCAGTAGTTTTGGAGATGTTTTGTCATAATACTTTGTTTGGATTTTTTTAACTTTACTTGTCTTTTGCTTATCTATTATGGTTTCCAGTTTTGTGTTTTTATGGGTTTGTGTGTGTGTGTGTGTGTGTGTGTGTGTGTACATGTGTGTGTGTCTATGTATGTCTGTAGATGGTTTGCTTTCTAAAGAGATGCTGAAAGAAAGCATGGAGTTGAGTGGATGGAGACCTGGGAAGAGGAGAGGGAGGGGAAAGCAAGCTCAGAATATCCTGTGTGAAAAAAAATACATATTTTCTATTTGAAATAAAATGTCAGTGTTAAATTAAAATCAAGTTGGGTGTGAAACAAGGACTATCAGACACAGTCATCTTTAGACAAGAAGAGTACACCATTACAGAGCTGTTTATAGCAGCTCACCAGGATACACTGTGACCTTCATTGTCACATAATCAGATGAATAGCTGGCCTTTCCTTAGGAAAATCTAAGCTATCACAACTGTAGATATATCTCTATTCAGACGAACAGATCTAACAGGCCTACAATCTCTTCTCTGGAAGATGGCAGATGCAAACAGCCTGGTATTCTAGGAACAGAGAACGGGAAGAATTTGGGCGTGGCTGGAGATGACTAGAACCTGATACACAAGCTATCACTAACTCTTCTTCAGACTTAAGGTGGTGTCTCATTCCTATCCTCTGCTGTACTTTCTGCCCTCAGTCCAGAGCTTTTTTTTGGTCCATGGCCTTAGCAAACGCCCTCCTTGTTTAGTTGAGAAAGTTTCATAGGTATGACTGAGAACAGGTGAGGAGGGAAGTCTAACAGTTCTACATAGAGTTTCAAATATGCTTCCTGGTTCCTAGCAACCTTTTACCACGACCATCAAATGTTTATGCTTCCACGCATTGACAAGGACTGTTGATTAATGAAGCAATAATGAGTAATGTATCTCTCACCTATCAGTCACCTAGGAAAACACTGCTTCTCCCTGACTGGATTTGCTATGGTTGTCATAAAGAGTCACACACACTGAGTGACTTAAACAACAGACATATATCATCATAGACTTTTGAAATCCAGATGTCTGAGGTCAACATTTGGCTGGATTTGTTCATCCAGAGGCTGAGAAGAGAACCTACTTCATGCCTCTGGCCTGGCCTCAGTTTGTTACTGGTCTCTTTGCCATTCCTTGACATGAAAAAGAATCATCCTGAGCTCGGCCTCACTCCCACACAGTACTCTCCTGTGTCGTTGTCTCTATTTCAAAAAATTTCTCCCATTTATAAGAATACAATCTGTCAACTTGATCTTAATTTAAATACTTGGACCTTACTAGCAAATAATGTCATATTCTAAAGTGCTGGCCATTGAGACTTCAATATTTAAATTTAGGAATAAGCGTCTAGGACAGAGGGAGGGAACTTCACCAGCAGTAAGGAGAATAACCTGGAGGTAGGAAATGCTGGTGTTTAATTCTGAGTGTGATGGCATATTATTATTATTATTATTATTATTATTATTATTATTATTATTATTTTGGTTTTGGGTTTTTTTTTGAGACAGAGTTTCTCTCTGTAGCCCTGGCTGTCCTGGAACTCACTCTGTATACCAGGCTGGCCACAAACTCAGAAATCTGCCTGTCTCTGCCTCCCAAGTGCTGGGATTAAAGGTGTGCATCACCACTGCCCGGCTGTGTGATGGCATCTTAAACAAGACCCCACCTGTTTTATATAAATTACCACTTACCTCAGGCTTGATCATTTTATCATTTATTTCTTCCATGGTTGACCAAATCATATTATCTTTTGACCAAATAGAATTATTTGTGCTCTCTTCCCAGCACTGTTCTAACCACACAACAAATAGATAGATAGATAGATAGATAGATAGATAGATAGATAGATAGATAATAGATGGATGGATAGATAGAGAGATAGACAAACATATAAGATAGATAGGCTGGTAGATGATTGATAGATAGGTAGATAGATAATAGATGGATGGATGATAGATAGATAAATAGATAGATAGATACATATATACATACATACATACATACATAGACACATAGAAATATAGATAAAGACATAGATAGACATAGATAGATAATCACTGGTTCCTTCAGCTACCTCCTAATTCTAGGGCTAATAAATAGTGCTCTCAGCAAAGAAGCTGTCACATACCCACTAAATTCTTAGTCCCAGACCAGTGTCAGAATAGAAGCATCAATTTTTACCAAAGAATTGCTATCCTAGTCTCCAAAGTAACCATTAGATTCAACAATTACCTTCCTCGGAAGAACAGGTGATAGTTCATCCTCATCCTCATCCCAGAAGAATCAGTGCTAACAGCAATAATCTTTCTGGAACATTAGATTCTTTGTTGAGTCCAACTCTGGTCTCTTCTCAGTGCCTTAAATAGCTTGCGTTATCTTCATCCTATGTGTAAAGTTTTCTTTAATAAGATATCTAGTATTCATCGAAGTGGTTCAATCCTATAATTCTCATAATATTGTAGGTTAGTGGTGTGTGTGTGTGTGTGTGTGTGTGTGTGTAAGTAAATAGAAACAACACAAGAAGTAGCACAAAACTAAAGTTAGGATTTAAAGGGGAGTCACGGAGATGGCCGATTACAGGAAACACCGCTTCAAAAACTCGCCAGCATAAACTAATGGGAGCTGGAAATGTCTACCGAGCAGATTGTCCACGTTTATTTCTCTTTTCTTCCCCCTTATTCTTCTTTTATACCTCTTCCTCTCATCTTGCCTCACATTAAGTGTCATTCTGTCTTCCCATAAGATTGTAACTCTCTCATTCTGTCTTCCCATAAGATTGTAACTCCCTCATTCTGTCTTCCCATAAGATTGTAACTCTCTCGTGGCCTCTGATGGATCAATCACATTGTCTCGGTATTGTTGTTGATGCCGTGGTTGTGGTTTGGAATATTTTGTTTGTTTCGTTTTGAGGGAAGGTTTCTAAAATTAAGGTTTCCTTTAAGTAACCCAAACTGGCTTTGAACTTAATCAGTAGTCCAAGTAGGCTAGAAGCTCTCAAGAAGCTAGGATTACAGGTGTGTACTACCACATCTGGCCAGGATCATTTTCTCGACAGATATTCTTCAATACAGCCATATTCTCTTCAAAGGCATATTTAAATATGTCTTTGTGGTATAAATTACAATACAATATATGTTCTGCCTGAACAAAATGCTCCAGAAGAGAAAATATAAGTAATGAGTTCTAGCTAGCAGGGTAAGAGAGTGTAATGAAAACTGAGTTTAAAATATGACTAAAATTTGCCAGGTTTTTAATGTGAAATATGAAAAGAAATTCCAAAGTAAAATTTCTATTATGCTCTACACTGTTTAGTTTTATAAGAACCAATACTATAAAATAAACATATGAGCAACACTTCAAAGTAGGGAATATCAATGGCTGTGCTATCCATTCCTGTCTGTGACATACTGGCTTCCTTGTACTGTAGAGTATAGATTAACATCAAGTAAATCTCCAGAAACCATGCAAAGACAGCTGTGCTTTGTCAAGGATAATGGAAGATTCCAAGAGCTCACATGTGAACCAACCTAATACACACACACACACACACACACACACACACACAGGGGAAAGTTATAATTTTCCTATTTTCTGCCCAATTCATTGTTAGGTTGTCTGGATAATCCTAGTACAGATGATGTATTGGCAACTGTCTGCTGCACCCTTGGCTCTTTTTCTTTGCACTAATGTCCTTTGTAAGAATAAAGCAAATACCGGCAGCTGAGGGGTGGCTCAGTGGGGAAAGTGCTTGCGTGTGAAAGTGAAGAGTTGAATCTGTATCTGTTGCACGCACAGGCCTGCTGGCCAGGCAGCCTAGCCAAACCAGTGAGTAGCAAATTGCTAGGAGACCATTTCTCAAAAAAGGAAGATGGAGAAGCAATTGAGAAAGGCATCAAACTCTGGACTCCATGTGTGACCTCGGGGGCAAGTGCACCTGCACACACATGTACGGGAAGAGGGCGTGGAGAGAGGGAGGGAGGGAGAGAGGAAGGAAAGAAGGGAGGATGAAAGTCAATGAGAAGTTTAAAAGCACAAAAGAACATGGTGTTTATTATACGTTTGATTGCTTAGCGCTAACCGAGTCAAAAGACATCTTTTATGAAAAATTGAGGGAGGAAAGCTTTTAAAACATAAAACAGACCATCAATAATGACCCCTTTTAGGAGATAGTAAGATTACAGTAACTATCTCTTTAAAGGAGTTTAACACACACATGAAAGTCATGCAATCTTAGCCATCGTTCAGATTTTATTCCATGCCATCACGTAGCTAGTATCACAGGAGCACTCAAACACCAGACTACAAATGGGGTCGGCTGACTGTATTCTATTTTAGCGCATCAGGAGGAGGCAGCCATGTCCCAGTTTAGTCAATCCCATTTTCTGTTTGGCAGGTCACACACCAGCCCTCCAGTTCATGAAGTTTCTCTCTATTTCTGGGATAAAAGCTCCTCTTGCCTGTAGAGCACTTCAACCACGTCAACTCTGTGAGGAGGGAGCTGAGGGGACCGATGTCTCTTCTGGATGTCATGAGCAAGACACTGCAAAACTGACAAGCTTGAAGATGCAAGAGAAATATCCAATTAAAGTGCAGTTGAAATGCAAAGACGGGTCACACTAACAATGCTTGCATGTGGGAAGGAGAAAGCACATCTGGGTGGCCAAGGCCACAGAAGAAAGGGCATGGGCAAATCGGTTCGAAGGAGGCTTTTAGACACGAAGGAGGTGGCAGATGACAAGATAAAAAAAAAATCACAAATCCTCGTACGCCACATGAAGCACTCCACTAAAGTATTTAGAGAGGAAGTAAGAAATGATTTCTTTATAAAGCTGCCTGGTTCTTATCTGCACAATATTTGTTTTCTAAAACTCATCTTCAATAGCCTGTCCAAGTTGTTATACTTCAACGCTATCCATGTCTCTCTTTCTTTCTTTCCTCCTTCATAAGTATCTACTTTTTCTTCTTTTATAATTTTTTTAATTTATTCACTTTATATCCCACTTACTGCCTCTCTTCCCAGTCGTCCCCTCCCACAATCCTTCTCTCCAACCCCCTTTCACCTTCTCCTCTAAGCAGGTGGGTACCTCTGAGTATCCCTCCCACCCTGGCACATCAAGTCTCTGCAGGGTTAGGTGGATCTTCTCCCACTGAGGCCAGTCAAGGCAGCCCTGCTAGTAGAACATAATCCCCTGCTTCCATTGTTCAGGAACCACGTGAAGACAAAGCTGCACATCTGCTACACGTGTGCAGGGGTGGAGAGGGGTATGTCAGGCCCATGTATACTTTGGTTGGTGGTTCAGTCTCTGAGAGCCCCAAGAGTCAGTTGGTCTTCCTGAAGGTTCCTATTTCCTTCAGGGCCCTCAATCCTCCCCTGCCCCAACTCTTCCATAAGAGGCCCCAAGCACCATGCACTGTTTAGCTGTCAGTCTCTGCATCCCTCTGAGTCAGCTGCTTGGGTGGAGCCTCTCAGAGGACAGAAAACTCCTGTCTTCAAGCAAACTAGTGTCAGGGATTGGTGCTTGCCCATGGAATGGGTCACAAGCTGGGGTAGTTATTGGTTGACCATTCCCTCAGTCTCTGCTCCATCCCCTGTTCCTGAATTTATGTAGACAAGATAAATTTTGGGTCAAAAGTATTGTGAGTTGGTTGGTGTCCCCACCATCCCACTGGGGTTCCTGCCTGGCCACAGGAGGTAGCCATTTTAGGTTCAATATCCCCAATGCTGTAAGTCAGAGCTAAGGTCACCCCCGTCAATTCTTGGGTGCTTCCCATTTCCATCAGTTGCAGATTTCCATTCGCTTTCATGGCCTTCTGGTCATCTTCCCTGTCCCTCCCCACACCTGATCCTGATTCTTCTCCCTGTCCCTTCTCCCACCCAGTTCCCTCCCTCCATCAGCCTCCTATGACTATTTTACTTTCCCTTCTAAATGAGATTCAAGCATATTCATTTGAGCCTTCCTTCTTGTTTAGATTCCTTAGCTCTGTGGAGTGGAGTGTGGCTATCCTGTATTTTCTGGCTAATATCCACTTACAAGTGAGTACATACCATGCATGTCCTTTTGGGTCTGGGTTACTTTACTCAGGATATCCTTAAGTGCCACCCATTTGTCTGCAAAATTCATGATATCTTTGTTTTTAATACCTGAATACTATTCCATTGTATAGATGTACCATATTTTCTTTATCCATTCTTCAGTAAAGGGACATCTAAGTTGTTTCCTGTTTCTTGCTATTACAAATAAAACTGCTATGAATATAGTGAGTGAGTGTCTTGGTGGAATGATGGAGTATCTTTTGGATATATGCCCAGGAGTGCTTTCACTGAGTCTTAAGGTAGAAGTAGTCCCAGTTTTCTGAGAAACCACCAAATTGATTTCCAAAGTGGTTGTACAAGTTTGCACTTCCAACAGCAATGGAGATGTGTTCCCTTGCTCCACGTCCTCACCAGCATGTGCTATCACTTGAGTTTTTGATCTTAGCCATTCTGACCAATGCAAGATGGAACCTTAGAGCTGTTTTGATTTGCATTTCACTGATGAATAAGGACTTCAAACATTTCTTTAAGTACTCCTCGGTCATTCAGTATTCTTCTGTTGAGAATTCTCTGTTTAGTTCTGTAACCCATTTTTTAATTGAGTTATTTGGATTGTTAGTGTCAACGTTCTTGAGTTCTTTATAAATTTTGGATATTAGCCCTCTGTCAGATGTAGGGATGGTGAAGATCCTTTGCCAAACTGTAGACTGCCATTTTGTCTTTGTCTTTTTTTTTTTTTTTTTTTTTTTTTTTTTTTTTTTGGTTTTTCGAGACAGGGTTTCTCTATGTAGCCCTGGCTGTCCTGGAACTCACTCTGTAGACCAGGCTGTGCCATTTTGTCTTAATGATGGTATCCTGACTTACAGAAGCTTTTCAGTTTCATAAGGTCCCATTTATTATTTGTTGTTCTTAGAACCTGAGCCATTGATGTTCTGTTCAGAAAGTTGTCTCCTGTACCAATGAGTTCAAAGCTATTTCTCACTTTCTGTTTTATTAGATTTAGTATATTCTGTTTTATGTTGAGGTGTTTGATCCACTTAGACTTGAGTTTTCTGCAGGGTGATAGATATAGATCTATTTGCACTTTTCTACATGCAGACATCCAGTTAGATCAGCGCCATTTACTGAAGATGTTTTCTTTCTTACATTGTATGGTTTTAGCTTCTTTATCAAAAATCAAGTGTCTATAGAAGTGTGGGCTTATTTCAGGGACTTCAATTCATTTCCATTGATCAACCTGACTGTTCCTGTACCAATACTATGCTTTAGCAATGTTTCCATCAACAAATGTGTACGCCCTTATGTTTGGGGCATAGATATTCAGAAACAAGATATCATCCTGGTAGATGTTTCCTCTTCTGATTAATTTTAAAGTCTATTTTATTAGATATTAGAGTGGCTACTCCTGCTTGCTTGAGTCAATTGCTTGAAAAACTTTGTTCCAGCCCTTTACTCTGAGGTAATGTCTATCTTTATTGTTGAGGTGTGTTTTTTTGTATGCAGCACAATGATGCATCCTGGTGGATCCTGCTTTTGTATCCGTTCTGTTAGCCTCCTCTTTTTATTGGAAAATTGAGTCCACTGATATTGAGAAATATTTACAACCAATGATTGTTACTTCTTGTTATTTTGATGTTGGTAGTGTTACTCTGTGTGTGTGTGTGTGTGTGTGTGTATACTTTCCTTGGTTTTGCTGGTATGGAGTTACTTCTTTCTGTGTTTTTTGTTTGTTTGTTTGTTTGTTTTTTGTTTTTTGGGGGGGGTGTTGGATGTAGTTGTTGTTTTTGAGTTGGAGTTTTCCTTGTAGTATTTTCTTTAGGTCCTTGATTTGTGAATAGATATTGTTTAAATTTTGATTTGTCTTGAAATATCTTGTTTTCTCCATCTCTGGTGATTGAGAGTTTTTCTGGGTATAGTAATCTAGGTAGGCATCTGTGGTTTTTTTAGAGGTTGCAAGGCTATCTGTGTAGGCCTTTCTAGCTTTTAGAGTCTCTTTTGAGAAGTTAGGTGTAATTCTGGTAGGTCTTCCTTTGTATGTTACCTGGCATATTTCCTTTGCCAGCTTTAATATCCTTTCTTTGTTCTGAAGGTTTTTTTGTTTTTGTTTGTTTGTTTGTTTTGATTATTATGTGGTGAGAGGATTTTCTTTTTTGGTCCATAGCTATAAGCTTCTTGTATGTTTGTAGGTATCACTCTCTCTACATTGGGAAAGATTTCTTCTATGGTTTTGTTGAAAATATTTTCTAGGCCTTGGAGCTGGAATTCTTCACCTTCTTCCATTCCTATTATTCTTAGGTTAGGTCTTTTCATGGAATTCCAGATTTCCTGGATGTTTTGTGTTAAGAATTTTTCAGATTTAACATTTTTTTGACTGATGCACCAATTTCTTCAATTGTATCTTTAACACCTGAAATTCTTTCTTCCCTGTCCTGTATTTTGTTGTTGATGCTTGCTATTCTCTTTCCTAGGTTTTCCATCTCGAGCATTCCCTCCATTTGTATTTACTTTATTGCTTCTATTTCCATTTTCATGTCTTGAACAGTTTTATTTATTTTCATCATCTGTTTAATTGTTTTTTCCTGTATGTCTTCAAGGGATTTGTTTCGTCTTTAAAGATCTCTACTTGTTTGATTGTATTTTCCTGTATTCTTTAAGAGATTTATTCATTTCTTCTTTAAAGGCCTCTACCATCCTTATAAGGTTGGATTTAAGGTCATTTTCTTGTGCTTTGGTTGTGTTAGGATATCCAGGGCTTGCTGTAGTAGGATAGCTGTGCTCTGAAGATGTCATATTGCCTGGGCTTCTGTTGATTGTGTTTTTTCTAGGACCTTGAGTCATCTGGATGATTTTGTTCCCTGAATGTTCCTGTTGTAGTAGGTATTGGCAGGTGGGTTAACTTCAATGGTCCTGCTATGGCAGGACCACTGTGGGTATCTTTTGGCAGTATGGATCCAGATCAGCAGATCTATATGGTTCAGGATCCACAGGTCTAATGAAAGTGGCTGAAGAGGTGGCAGGAGAATGGGGGTTCACTAGGAACAGCAGACTGTTTAGGGCAGCTTGAAATGCTTCAAAGGACTAAGAGAGCAAGGAAGATGGGTGGGGAAGGGAAGATTACCTGTATGGTTCAGAATTTGCAGATCTGATGAAGGTGGGCAGAGAGGTGGCAGGTGAATCTACTTTTTCTTATTAATTATTTCTATAATATAAGAAGAAATTGGTGAATAGATTCAATTTAACAACATATACACCACAGATGACATGTGGCCCAAAGAAAGATCCAGAGAAAATAGCAGTAGTGATAAAAGCTCCTGCACTGGAATAACATAAATGAGTAGTACAACTTGGACATGCAAAGTCACATATGGAAGTCCTGGGCTGCTTTGGACACAAGCTGTTTTATCTTTGACTTTCATATTGTTATCTCACACATTTAAAATTTGAACTAGTTAACAAAAGTAACAAATATAAAATTTTTACTTAAAAAAAATACAATTTCTCATTTGGTTTGGGCATTGTGGTTTATCTACTGGAATAAGCCTATCTTATTTGGCCTCAAGTTACATTACCTTTAAGACAGACACCAAATAAATAAATAAATAAATAAATAACCTGCTGTATAGAAGTTTCTGAGGATTAAATGACAATGTGTCAGTGTACTGAAAGAACTTTTAACAGTACCTGGAACTGTATGGTTACACAACACATACCTGATATTAATACTGATAATATATATATATATATATATATATATATATATATATATATATATATAAAATTTGTGAGTTTTTGTTAAAATAGCAACAATAACTGAACCACACTGAGAAACTGAGAACCACAGTCTTTAAGTATGGGTACTTCAGCTGTCCCAAAGTGGCTCTGAAAATCTGAAAGGTTTCTGGAGACTTGTTGGCCCTTAGTGCATATGGAAGTCTAGAAACCCTGGTCTTGATGTCCAGGAAGAAATCTGCAGCAGCAGATGCACCAACGAAGTAGAACAACTCCACAGCAATGGGGAAGGCCAAGTGAGCAAAAAGACAAGAGATCTCACTTCTGCCACATCGAAGGGTGTTTGGTCATTTAACATTCAACTTTTTAAAAAGAACCCCATACATGACCACATAACTACCTCACCCTCCATCATCCCCTCACAAATTCATGATCACTTTTTAAATTATTATTGCTATATGTGTATACATGTGTACATCTATGTATATTTCAGTCTTTTCCAAGGGTGAACACACATATAAGTCATCCCAAGTGGTCAGTCTTGGACACATATACATATAAGCAAACCCATATGGAATCACTAGAAAATGATCCCAGGAGGAGACTGGTTCTCAGCAATCACTGGTCTCCTGTAACTCTTCATCTAAGAGTAGTACCTCATGGCATGGCACCTGTCACCATTGGAATGTCAACTGGTGTTGTCATTATGCTGATCTTGTTCTGGTAAGCTACTGATGGTCCATGGATGCATTTTCCATGCTGTGTCTAAGGGATACAATCTACCTACAGGTCTCCTGGGCCTCTGGGACTTATAATCTTTCTGCTCCTTCTTCCCTAATTTTCCCTAGGCTTTAGGTTTAGTAATTGCATTGTAGATGTACTATTTAGGATAGGGCAGCTCATAGTCACTTGGTCTCCATTTTGTTAAGTTGTAGATCTTTGTCTCCATATATTGCAAAATTAAGCTTCTTTGATAAAGGATGAAAACTATACTTATCTATAAATATAAAAGCAGGTATTTTAAAAATGGGTATTATATTGGTTTAGTAAAATGGCAGTAGTCATTTCTCTTTTCAAGTATATGACCTCCCTAGCCATGGGTAGCTTGCTAGGTTTACAATAACAGGAATGATTTACTCCAGCTGATCAGGTCTCAAGTCCAATCAAACAGTGTTGGTAATCCCTCAGCCAAAAGTGTCACAGTTTCACTATTGTGGTTGTTGTATCAGTCCAACCATGGTCATCCATAGACTTTACACCTAGATAGGATTACTAATTGCTACTCTTCCTTGACAATTTGCATAAAACTTTCTGGTTACCATGAGAGCCACTCCTCAGGCAGGAAGCTTCAGGTTAATTGCAGCTCAATTCCCCCAAGCCCTGTTTCCCAAATGCATCATATCTTCATAACTACCGCCATCAGATATTTCACAAATATGTCAACAACACACACCAGAGAAAAGACAGTATCTTCAACAAACAGTGCTAGGATAACGGGCTATCCATGTTTACAAGAACGAAATTATATTTATCACACTTGCACAAAAATCAATGCCAAATATACATTAAGAGACAAAAATCTTCAGTGTGAAATGTGAAATGCTGAAAATGCTTTAGGGAAACACAGTCAGTACGCTGCAAGATATAGGTATACAGAAAGACATTCTGAACCAAACTCTATTTGCCCAGGAATGATGCCTAAACATTGACAAGTAGGTCCTCAAATAACTCAAAAGCATCTGTACAGCAAAAGAAACAAGTAATCAAGTGAAGAGGAAGCCCAGAGTAGGAGAGAATCTTTGCCAGCTATACATTTGACAAAGGATGAATGTCCAGAATACATAATGAATCAAAAATGAAAGAGTCAAGGAAGCAAGTGACCCAATTTTTAAAATTAGCTAGTGTGTTGGTTAACTTTCTGTCAACTTGACACAAGCTGGAGTCTTCTAGCAAGAGGAAATCTCAATTGAAAAAATGTCTCTACCAGATTGTTGGTTGGCAAGTCTGTGAAACATTTTCTCAACTGATAACTTGTGGGAGGACCTGGCCTACTGTTGGCAGTGTCATCCCTGGACATATGGACCTGGGTTGTACAAGAAAACAGACTGAGAAAACCACAGCGAGCAAAACAGTAAGCAGCATTCCTCTGTGGTTTCTGTTTTCATTCCTTGAATACTTTCCCTGACTTCTCCCAATGATGGGCTGAAGCTATGAGATAAAATTTCATCTCTAAGTTGCTTTTGGTCTTGAGATTTTATCACAGAGATAGGACCCTAAACTAGAACAGACATGGATCTAAACAGAGAGTTCTTACACAAAGAAATAAAGTGTCCAAGAAAGATCTCAAAAAAGTTTTCAACATACTTAGCAATTAGAGAAATGCACATTAAAACCACTTTGAGATTTATCTGACCCCACTCAGAATGGCTAAGATCAAGAAGACAACCAAAAACAAATGCTGATAAGGATGCAGGGAAAGGGTAGCTATCATTCAGTATGGTGGGAATGCAAACTGGTCCAGCCAGTCTCTAACTCAGTACGGAGAATTCTCAAAAAGCTAAAAGCAAATCTGCCATGACCCAAATTTACCACTGCTTTGCATATGTCTAAGGACTCAGCATTGTGCTCCAAAGACACTTGATCAGCCATTTATTACTTTTCTATTCACAACAACTAGGAATTGCAAATAACCTAATGTCCTTTCATTGATGAATGGATAATGGTAATGAGGCACATATACACAATGGAATTCTATTCACTTTAGAGAAAAATCAAATCATGAAGTATGCAGGTGAATGAGTGAACTAGAACACATTATATTGGGTGAGGTAATGCAAGCCTAGAGAGACAAAGCACTACATTATCTATTTGTGTTTCTTAGTTCCTAGTGTTTTGATGTGACTATATAAGCTAAATTAACCAAAAGAAGGAATCTCAAATAGTGGAGAAGCACTTAAGGAAATGTTCAAAGTCCTTAAATATCAGGGAAATGCAAACCAAAACAATCCGGAGATTCCATCTTACATCACCAGAAGATCAAAAACTCAAGGGACAGCACATGCTGGCAAGGATGTGGAGCAAGGGGAACACTCCTCCATTGCTGGTGGGAGTGCAAACTTGTACAACCACTTTAGAAATCAATTTGGTGGTTGGGGCTGGAGAGATGGCTCAGCAGTTAAGAACACTGACTGCTCTTCTGGAGGTCCTGAGTTCAAATCCCAGCAACCACATGGTGGCTCATAACCATCTGTAATGGGATCTGATGCCCTCTTCTGGTGCTTCTGAAGACAACTACAGTGTACTTACATATAATAAATAAATCTTAAAGAAAGAAAGAAAGAAAGAAAGAAAGAAAGAAAGAAAGAAAGAAAGAAAGAAAGAAAGAAAGAAAGAAAGAAAGAAAGAAATTTGGTGGTTTCTCAGAAAACTGGGAATACTTCTACCTCAAGATGCAGCTATACCACTCCTGGGCATATACCCAAAAGATGCCCCACTATACCACAGGGGCACTTACTCAACTATGTTCATAGCAGCTTTATGTATAATAGCCAAAAACTGGAAACAACACAGATGTCCCTCAACTAAAGAATGGATTTTTAAAATGTGGTACATCTACACAATGGAATAGTGTTCAGCTATTAAAAACAAAGATATCATGAATTTTGCAGGCAAATGGATGGAACTTGAGAATATCATCCTGAGTAAGATAACCAGACCCCAAAAGACATGCATGGTATGTACTCACTTATAAGAGGATATTAGCCGTAAAATACAGGTACCATGGTACACTCCACAGATCCAAAGAAACTAAACAAGAATAAAGCCCCAAGCAAGAATGTTCGATAGGAAGCTGATCTGGGTGGGAGAGGGGTTTGGAAGGAGATGGGGGAGGTTCAGGATCAGGTGTGGGGAGACACAGGGGAGATGGCCAGAAGACCATGAGAATGAATGGAAATCTGCAACTGATGGGGATGGGGAGGTTGGGTACATCTTGAGGATGTGCCAAAGACCTAGGATGAGGGAGCCTCCCAAGAATCAATGGAAGTGACCTTAGATGAGACTCAGAGCAGTGGAAATCTGGAACCTGAAGAAGCTACCTCCTGTAGCCAAGCATGAACCCCAGTGGGGTGATAGAGACACCAACTTACCAACAAAGCTTTTGTCCCCAAATTTATCCTGTCTACAAGAAATATAGGGACAATGGATGGAGCAGAGACTGAGGGAATGGCCAACCAATAACTGGCCTAGCCTGATCCATTCCATAGACAACCACCAATCTCTGGCACTATTAATGATACTCCATTATACTTGCAGGCAGAAGTCTAGCATAGCTGCTCCCTGAGAGGCTCCACCCAGCAGTAGTCTGAAACAGATGCTGAGACCCACAGCCAAAAATTGGGTGGAACTTGAAGCCTCTTATGGAAGAGCTGGGGGTAAGGATTGTGGGCCCCAAAGGAGATAGGAACTCCACAGAACAACAGAGTCAACTAATCTGGACCCTTAAGGGCTCTCAGAGACTATATCACCAACCAAAGAGCATACATGGACTGGACCTAGGCTCCTCTGCATATATGTAGCAGATGTACAGCTTGGTCTTCATGTGGATACCCCAACAACTGTAGTGGAGCTATCCCTAAAATTGTTGCCTATCTGTGTAATATAATCTCATAACTGAGCTGCCTTGTCACGCCTCCATGCAAGAGGAGGTGCCTAGCCCTGCAGGGACTTGGTGTGCCAAGGGGGGGGTATACCCAGAGGAACCTCTACCCTCTCAGAGTAGAAGGGAGAGGGAATGGGAGAGGGACTGTGGGAGGGGGACTGGGAGGGGGACCCAGATCAGGATGCAAAGTGAGTAAATAAACAAACAAACAAACAAACAAATAAATAAAGAGAGAGATAAAACTAGAAAGTGAAAATGGACTAACTGGGTGTAGAGGAAATCTCCAGTGGGGAATGGCAGGACATAGGTTCTATAAAGGGAGAAATGGAAAAAATGAGAGGGCTTTAACTGGGGAGGGAGAAGAGAAGTTATACAGATGGAGGGGGAACGAAGAGAGAAAAACATTAAGAATTTTTACTAAGACATGGGGATTCATATTAACTTATATTTACCTAAAATCCATATATATCTTGGTGATAACACTCTTCCAAAAGTCATGGACTAACAGAGAGCTCAGCACCGTGCATGAGAAACCTACTGAGTTGCTGGTCAGATGAATTCCAAAAATTCTCAAAACAATATATGCTATTGTCTTTGACCTGGGCTGCCTCACAGAATCTGAAAGTAAGGCCATATTGTTGATGACATTCCATGTGCTTTTTAAAGCCTGAGTTGCTACCAGAAGGCACCACCACCCACCATAATGGGGAAGGTATCATTCCCACTTCAAACAAGAAAATCAAGATAACATAGCTCTTCAGGTAAGAATTCCTACTACTGCAGTGACACTAATTTGTGGCAAATTGACATGAAAAGCAACCATAATACTGGCCTTTAGAATCATAAGACATGAACATAGAAATTTAAAACGAACATAGAAAATTGATCTACAATTGATTAACAAGGTTCATTTAATGGACTAAATAAATAGATGACATGTGTAAACTTCAACCAGTGCTCATTTTAAGAGATATTTTGTTTACAAGATAGCATGAAGACTTGTCTTTGGAGGAATCTTTCACTCTCCAAGTTGTATATAAAATACAAATAATGGTCCACAAAGCAGCAGAATCTTCATCTTGAAAGTATGAGTCTTCAGCTCTAAGAAGGACATCTTCCTCAACACCCCCATCATTACCAAGACTCACAGAACATTTTGGAAGAGGAGATAGAAAATGTAAGACCAGAACTAATATATATATATATATATATATATATATATATATATATATATATGACGGTTCCTGGGAAAGGGAGAACCATTGCTTCAAATGTGTTCCACAGGTAGATTCACATGTCCAAGGAGCTGGCGATGGCTTTACACCCATACACATAGAGGCAGCACTAATTGGACTTGGAAGATTATGAAGAAGCAAAAGGGGGAGGAGGAGGAGGAGGAAGAAGAAGAAGAGGATTGGAGGGAACCATGTTGGGAGGGTTGAAGGAAGTTAGAGGGAGAAATGGGAGTAGATCGATATTGTTTCATTTTATACATGTATTAAATTCTCAAGAATAAAGTTGTTTTTAATAAAAATAAGATGAAAGAGTTTTCTTTAAGTTAGTTTTTATTCATTAAAAAGAGCATGTGAAGCAACACTGGGGAGTAAGTATCATTAGCACTCATGCAAACCCACAGGAATAGACTCACAAGGCTTACATAACAATCTAATAAACAGGGTTAAAGAGAGATGCTCCTGTGACTGCTGTTCCTGCACCCACAGTGGGTGGCTCACAACTCTCTGTATATCCAATTCCAGGGAAGTTAACTCTCTCTTCTGACCTATGTGGATGCAGGGCAGGCACACGGTATAGGACCATGAAAGGCAGCCTAGTTCCTGGTTGAGCTAAGGCTAGAAAGCTCTTTAAAAGGATGGAAGGCATTTTGCTCCACTCCTGGATACCAGGCTCCTGGCACAAGGCCGCAACCCTCCACAGATTTGTGGCTATCAGTCATGTAAGGGCAATGCCCCAAGTCCTCCACAAGTAGAGGACATGACCACAGGTCTCATAGCCTCAAGATAGATCTCCATTTTATTTTATTTATTATTTTTTTTTGATACTTTATTTACATTTCCAATGTTCCCCCCTTTCTAGGTCTCCTCTTTGGAAATCCCCTATCCCCTGCCCCTCCCCCATCTCTATGAGGGAATTCCACCTCCCACACACCCACCTACCCACTCCCATATTCCCACCTTGACATTCCCCTTTACTGGGGCCTCTCCTCCCCCTGATGGCCAACAAGACCCTCCTCTGCCACATATGTGGTCCAAACCATGGGTCCCTCCATGTGTATTCTTTGGTTGGTGGTCCAGCCTCTATGAGGATGGGGGGGGATCAGGCCAGTTGACACTGTTGCTCCCTCCATGGGGCTGCAGACTCCCTCAGCTCCTTCAGTCCCTTCTCCAACTCCTCCATCTGGGACCTCAATCTCAGTCCAGCAGTCACTGTAAAGTGAAACTTGGGTATTTCAAATTTTTGGGCTAATATCCACTTATCATTGAGTACATACCATGTTCATTCTTTTGTGACTGAGTTACCTCACTCAGGATGAAATTTTCAAGTTCCATCAATTTGCCTGCAATTTTCATTAAGTCATTGTTTTTAATAGGTGAGTAGTACTCCATTGTGTAAATGTACCACATTTTCTGTATCCATTCCTCTGATGAGGGACATCTGGGTTGTTTCCAGCTTCTGGCTAGTATAAATATGGCTGCTATGAACATAGTGGAGCATGTGTCTTTATTACATGTTGGACAATCTTCTGGGTATATGCCCAGGAGAGGTATAGCTGGGTCCTCAGGTAGTATTATGTCCATTTTTCTGAGGGTCCACCAAACTGATTTCCAGAGTGGTTGTACCAGCTT
>CM052709.1:17166338-17193950 GCA_028551405.1 Uromys caudimaculatus
TCGCTTGATCGAGCCTGGTTCTGTGTTTTGATACCACTGTAGGGAGGTGTGGCCTATTTAACCCAGCTGACCCCCCTCTCCTTCTTACTTGAAAGAATGGGGGGAGATGTAAGGAGCGGCTAGAGTATTCGCCATTACAAGATGGCGCTGACCTCAGCTGTTGCTCTAAGGAAACTTACGGATAGCGCGGAAAAACCCCCAAAGCGCATTATGGGTGTACATGACTATCACCGCCCACTCCCGGGGCACACCAACCAATGGAGAGCACGCTGCCTCGGGGCTATATAACAGCGCCATTCTGGGGCCCCGGGGTCTTTCCTCTTTTCATCATGCAATAAACGCATTGCTACAGAAGGATCCGTGTGTCCGCGTGGGTTCTTGCTGGCGAGACCAAACAGCGCGCCAAACAGCAAACTGTGGAACTGGAAGTGTGGTTGTGCTGCTTTCATTCGCTTGCATACCATCTGAAAGGCCAAATATTCTAACTTAGGCCGCTGTAACTTGTTCACCGCCCATGCACATATTTACCATAGCAAGAAAGTATGTTGCCATCAAAGACAAAGTTGAAGGAAGTTCTATATCATAACAGTGATGAACACATGGTGGGATTTCTGAAGTCGCTGCACCTAACTGATTCAGGAAACATCCTTAGAAGATTGGCTAGTAAGATAATCTAATCTTATTCAGGTAAGAGTTTGCTCAGGGAGAAGGACAAACAAATCTCTATAAACGCATTTCTGGTTAAATTATTTCTATATTCTATATAGCAACTTGCCAGGCAGCCGGAGGCCAACTAATAAGAAACAGCTAAAGAATTCTCAACTTGCACAAATACAATTGAGTGTGTATTATTACCAAGAAATGGAAAGTATATTTTAAAAAACTATCTGTGATTTCTAACTTGAAATTTTCATTTGCTTGAATTATTTAAAATAATCTGATAGCTAAATTAAAGCCTAAGAATATTTCTGCTTAAAAGTTAATATCTATGTTCTCAGTTAAATCAGTTTCCTTGCCAGATCATTGGCTCAAAGAGCTGTATTATTGCTGAAACTGGCCAAAGTTAACTGACTGCTAAACAAGAGAAGATAATGTAAACTCGGATAGAAGAGGTTATGTCTGAAGCATTTTGTAAATTCTTGCCAAATCCAGGATCTATTTTAGTGTTTAGACATCTGTTACTCTGAAATGGCCTCCTTCCTCCCCGTCCACCCTTGTTATTCTAAGTCTCCAGTTCCTTCAGCCTAAAGATTCCCTCATTCCCAATAACAGTGAGCTTTTCCTGTTCTTTCCTGGATCTTCATGTCATAATGATATATTTTATACTCCCAAATCCATAGGTCGTATTGGAACAGATACCAGGGCTGTTATCTTTAAAGGAGAAAGATTAGCAATGAGAAGATGGGGAGGAAGGGATTCTTTGGGATTAAACTGTATATCCATGGTCACTCAGTGACCTTCATTGTGGGTAAACCCACAAGTGGGCAGGGGGAAGAACAAGGGGGGTATCAGGAGCCAACACTCCACTACAACAATTACCACTGCTGCTAAGTGGCATGTCTTCAAATGTCCCCTCATCGAGCAGATGGCTTGCAAGTCGATCAGGTGAAAACGGACACTCCTTTAGCATTCATATGATGGATTAGATATCATAGTCTTGAGCCTGAAAGTTTATACTGATTGTAACCCATAATCACACATATAGTCGTAAAACTCTGCACATATATATAAACTATCAATAGTGCAAACAGTCAGTCCATCAAACACACACTCTAGAAACACACTATGAACAAATATGACAGTGTTTATCACTCTTGAACAAATATAAGAACACAACACACTCTAAATAGTATTTTCAAAATCAAAATAGAAAGCTATGTCAGACTTACTTTTTATTCTGGGTGCTGAGAACTACAAGGAAAATGGGAAAAAAGAAATGATGGGAGTGGTGTATATTTTAATTATTCAACATTATTAACATAATTAAATATAATTAATATTATATAATTAAAGATTAGTAATATTTAACATGTGTCTATATTAATTAATTGGTTAAAAACTGTGAATCTGTTTTCTTTTCTCTTGAAGTTTCTAACAGATGACAGCCCAAGTGTTTTTAACCACAGTGAGGAATAGTGCTTCGAAAAATCGGCACACTGCAGCAGACTTTTTCATTTCTTTCATAAATATAAGATGCACCATAGACATTCACAGCAATAGCCTTGATGAGAGGGCGACAGGAGCCAAGATGTAGTCACACTGATCTGGGCAGCATGGCGCAGTCGGGCTCAGATGCAGTACAACAGCCACCGAGTCACTGGCGCTTTTCGTTTTTGTTTTCCTGGTGCATGACTTGTTGTTTGAAATACTGAACACTGTAGAAACACAAGTGACAGCATTGTAGAATGTAAAATAATGAAGCAGATGCTGCCAACCACTGGCAATGTGCCAAAGCACATCTGGGCTAAACAACAAGGACCAGAACTCACCTTGAGAAATCGGGAGCTCCGGCTCTCTTATGTTTTAGTAATCGTAAAGGCTAACTGGTTCGCTTCGTTGTCACATGCTCCCAAGGGAGAGTGTTGAGAGACTTTCATTCTTTTTTTTTTTTTTTCTTTTGGTTTTTTGAGACAGGGTTTCTTTGTGTAGTCCTGGCTGTCCTGGAACTCACTCTGTAGACCAGGCTGGCCTCGAACTCAAAAATCCACCTGCCTCTGCCTCCCAACTGCTGGGATTAAAGGCTTGCGCCGCCACTGCCCGGCTGAGACTTTCATTCTTAATGTGTTAATGTTTGGGATAAATGAGAGAAAAAGAATCAAAGGGGATATATATATATATATATATATATATATATATATATATATATTCATTCTATATGTGTGTATATATACATACACATACACACACACTGAGAGACAGAGAAGCAGGAAGAGGGAGGGAGGCAGGAAAGAGATAGGAGCTAAAGCTTGTCATTATAAAAAGCAATTTTCCTATCATATAGACTGAATAAAGCAAATGTATTTTTTTCTCATGCTAAGATAAAGAAATTTTTATAGTTAAGTATAGACTTCTGGAAAAATTCAAACTGTATGAAAGCAGCAGGAAAAATAGATATTTGTGGGCCCAGGCACTTTCCTTTGCCAAAGGCATCAGTTTCCTATGTTTCACACCAGATATTTTTAAATGTAAGTAAACACATACATGATTTCTCTATTAACAACTGGGGGCATGTTATAGGGCTTGTTTTTTCTACATGTATTCACCTTAATGATTGTTTCACGTCAGTACATCAGGAAGAGCGTCTCATTGCATAGTAGTCACTTACATGAATGTATATTTAGTTGTCAAGTCTCCCTATGAAGAATGTTGGCTTGTCTCACATCTGTATTTTTCTAAAGGAAGAGAGAACTGTACAGGGCCCTGATTAGATCCTAAACCGTATAATTATTTAATAAATTGGTTGAAGCAGCAAAGAGGGGCTTTTCATGCTTAAAACCATCTTACCTGACCATTTTGCCTCGTAAAATCTAGTCCTAATCATCAGGTGTAACAGCCAGCTCTTATTGAACATTAATTACGGACAATGTGCCATACTGAGTTTCATTAAATGAGAAATGGTGTTACCAGTAATAAGAATACTGTCTTCATTTGAGGAGATCTTTGACCTTAATTAGTAAATTGCCCTTGCTTTTCTTTATCTTTTCAAGGGTGGGGCCAATGGTGTAAATCATATTAAATTTTGTTTTGTTTTGCCCTCTGTGGTGGTGTGAATATGCTTGCCCCAGGGAGTGGCGCTGTTAGGAGGTGTGTCCTTGTTGGAGGAAGTGTGTCACTGTGGGGGTGGGCTTTGAGACTCTCTCCTAGCTGCCTGGAAGTCAGTCCTTCTCTTGACTACTTTCAGATCAAGATGTAGAATTCCTGGGTACTCCAACACCATGATTGCCTGGATGCTGCCATGCTTCCCACCATGATGATAATGGACCGAACCTCTGAGGCTGTAAGCCAGCCCCCAATTAAATGTCCTTTATAAGAGTTGCCTTGGTCATAGTGTCTCTTTGTAGCAGTAAAATCCTAACTAAGACACCAGTTTTTGATTTCCCTTCCCCATTTCAGATCTCTCCCAGTATCAGTATTCAGTGTGTCAGCATAGTTTAGAGATGACCACGGTTCAACTATGAAATGCATAGGCAGCAAAAGAATTTAGTGGAAGTATATCAGGAACTTACAAAACCGCCCAACGGACAAGGCTTTCTAAACAGGAAGGAATCCAATTGAAAGGTGAATAAAAATTAGAACATCTGAAATCACACTTGGGCACATTCAATAGTGTAGTCTGTGGCCACAACCCCAAAGACTCTCCGCAGCACCCACCAATGATCCCCACTGGCCCTCAACAGAAGGTTTCAATCATCCTTATCCAAGTGTTCATACACACATTTAACCTAAGCAATGCAGTTAAGCAAGTAATAATTCCACCGTGCAGTGCACTCTCAAATCGTGTATTCTCTTCTACCCCAATCTTAAATACCAGTTCCAATCCATCAAACTGATTTCCAGGCCTGAAACTGGCCAGGAGCAGTTTGAAAACACTGCTCACAAGCGAATGACTTGGACCACAGTGCCGTTGCTAGCAGGAAAGCAAAGCACACTCTTAGAGGAAGATGCCTGCATTTGGAAGATGAGAGAATAGAGAGAGGGGGATGGGAAACACATGTCTGCATCATTCATCACACAAAGGCAGTGTGACCCCAGATCAGTCCGCACGGGTCACTGCTGAGCACTGACGAGGTATAAACCATGGCTCTTGTGATGGGAAGGAAGACAAAGAGGAAGGCAAAGAGGAAAGAACAGAAGGAACAAGAGATGGACCTAGGGAGCAGAGTCGAAAGCAGAGAGAGGGAGGGCATCGTTTAAAATATAATCTAGCAGCTTGAATTCAACATGATGGCTTACAAAAAAATTCCCCCTGATCTCAGAGACAAGCCTGGCTTTTTCTCATCCTTTGCAGCCTTGCTGAACTTCCTCTTTTCCCCACCATTTCTTATGCTCCAGACTGGTTATTTGACATAAGCTGTCAACATACAAAGAATCATCGAATTAAAAGGAGTCATTTTACAGGATCCAGCTGCCTTCAGACACATTTCGCCCAGATCCTAGATGAAATTCTTGTTGCATTAGATGACAAGGAATAAATCTAAACTCAACCCTGAAGTTAAGCATCAGGGCTCACCATGGTCCTAACCTTGTGCTCAGTTTTGTGATCTGTGACATCGCCTTCATCCTTGCTCTGGCTGTCATCACACGGTGGCTCTTTCTCTACTGGGAACAGTAAGCCTTCCTGCAAGGTTTCAGCCTTGGCATTTATCCCTCCACAATTCTATAGTTAGTAGAGAAGTCGAAATATTTCATTTCCTTGATTATGCCTCCACTCTTTGAAATTACTCTCAGGAAATGTCAAAGCCAGAAGAAATATCTTGGAGAATGTGACTGAATTAAAATTGTGCAGAAAAAGTGGCCTGTCTTAATGAAATTACCTAGGACATGCGCGTCAGCAACTTAGTCTTCCAACCTCAGAGAACTCATTTCCTTACTTGATTTCTTCCTCAAGGAATAATCTAACTGTCTTTGTTATCTGGATGTCTAAAACAGTCCAGGAAAGGCCAAGTGGAATGTCCACGCTAACTAACCATGTCCTGGGTGGCAGGTGTGCCTCACTTTCTTCATCAGAGAGGAAAAGCCCTGCATTGTACTTATAAATACTTATTGTATTTATAGTCACATTGTAACAGAACCCCAGATCTTAACCCAACTGACGCCATGATGGAAGAATCATTCAGGCTTTGGAACCCAGCATATAGGCAGCGATGCCTGCCAAAACAAAAACAAACAGCTGATCCATCAAAGTCGACTGTGCTGGAAAAGTCCCTAAATGTACTAACCTTGACTTTTGGCTTTGATAGTTCTGTTTATGCCTAAATGCTCTTGCTAACTGCAGTGTGTCAAACTAGGGTTTGCTTTTTGTGTTTAAAAACTCACCCTGGGAAATGCCCAGGACTGTACTCTGGTCCAGAACACCCCACTAATAAAGACATTCTACTGACTTGAACCCATGTCTGAGTAGTCATCTCCGGTGGATACCTCACAACATTTATAATGATTGCATAAAAAATAAGTGGCTCCTTGAACTGCTATTACATGTCAGTTAGAGAGAGCAAATATAACTCTGACAGTTACTAACTTAGAGCTAAAGAATTTCTCAGCAGTTTGGTTGTGAGAATTTGCACATTCTGAAAGTGGTCGTTTCCTGGATGCACTGTATTCGCAGGGAAAATGTGAAACATGGTGTACAGCAGAGTTGGCATCTGCAGGTGACAATCAGATTCTTGGGAGTCTAATTATAGCAGAATGGATTAACAGCAAAGAGCTGGAACCTAAATTTGGTAGATAAAGGGGTTACATAGACATCATGGTAAAGGCTGGAGGGTCAGCCACACTTTAACAAACACAAAACTTAACCATGTCTGAGGTCAAAAGAAAAACATAAGATGAATGTGAACTTTGCTTCTAAATATTTCTTCAGACTTATTGTTCTTGCAAGAGGCTATTTTTATTGTTTCACTGTTGTTATTTGTTGGTTCATGACAGGGTTTCTCTGTATAACCCTGGTTGACCTATAATTCACTATGTAAATCAGGCTGGCTTTGAACTCACAAAGATCCATAGCCTCTGCCTCCTGAATGCTGCAATTAATGTGTGCATGTGTATGTGTGTGTGTGCGTGCGCGTGCGCATGCGTGTGTGTGCGTGTGTGTGCATATATACTCACATGGGTATCTGTTGACTTAGAAGATAGTGTTGCATCTCACAGACCTAGAATTGCAAGCAGCTGTGGGTGGTGAGGACCAAAATCAGGTCCTGTAGAAGAACAGCAAATATTCTTGATGGTTGTGGCATCTCTCTAGAACCTGTTTCTTTTTAAAACCCCAAAGTGCTAAGCCCAGTGTTTCATGTTTTGCTTTGTTAATTTTTGTTTTTTCAATTATTTGTTCATTCACTTTACATCCTGATTGCAGCTACCCCTCCCTCCTCTTCTCCCAGCCCCACCCTCATACACCCCCACTCTTATTACTCCCTTCCCTTCTTCTCAGAGAAAGGAAAGCCCTCATGGCCCATCCAGTCACAGCAGGACTAAGCACATCCTCTCCCACTGAGGCCAAACAAGGCAGCTCAGCTAGAGGAAAGGGATGAAAAGGCAGGCAACATAGTGACAGCCCCCACTCCAATTGTTAGGTGAACCACAAGAAGACCAAGCTGTACATCTGCTACAGATGTGTAGGGGGCCTAGGTTCAGCCACACAACCTTCAACCTATGATCTATTCTGCCTGCATGGTGTGCTGGGCAATGAAGGCAAAGAACTTGTGGGAATGGCCAACCAATGACTAGTCTTATTTGAGGCCCACACCAAGAGAGGGAGCCCATGCCCAATGCTACCTCAGTGACCAGGAACTGAAGACTGGATAGCCCTGAGACCAAGAATGGGGGAAAAATCAAGAAAATGATTC
The DNA here is from genome assembly GCA_028551405.1 of Uromys caudimaculatus. NCBI lineage: Eukaryota > Metazoa > Chordata > Mammalia > Rodentia > Muridae > Uromys > Uromys caudimaculatus. The sequence goes on from CM052709.1 coordinate 17,173,901, forward strand.
CTAATGATATTCTGCTATACTTATAGATCAGTGCCTCGCCCAATCATCATCAGAGAGGTTCCTCCGGCAGCTGACGGCAGATAGAGACTGACAGCCAAATATTTGGTGGAAAGAGAGCCCAAATTGGAGATATCTACAAGGACTGTCCCCTTGAAGCTTGGGGAATCCTGCAGAGGACAGTGAGGAATCAAGGTTAAGAACATCAGGGGAATTGGCCCACAGAATCAACTAAGCAGGGCTCATAGGGGCTCACAGAGACTGACCAGCAACCATAAGCCTACATGCATCTGCATTCAGTCTATCCTAGGTCTTCTATAAATATGTTATGGTTGATTACCTTGGTGTTTTTATGAAACTCTAAACAGTGGTAGTTGGGTTTTCTCTGACTCTTTCACCTGTTCTTGGGACCCTTTTCCTCCTACTGGGTTGCTTTATCTAGCCTTGATATGAAGGTTTGTGTCTAGTTTTCTTGTGTCATTTTCCCCATAATTTATTTCTTTATTCACTTTATATCCCAGCACAGGCCCCCTCCTCTCAGGCCCCTTCTCACATGGCCCCTTCTGCATCTCCTCTTCACCTCTGAAAAGGGAGAGGTCCCCCCGTGGTTACCAACACACCCTGGCACCTCAAGTTACTGTAGGTCTAGGCACATCATCTCCCACTGAGGCCAGATAAAGCAGTCCAGTTAGGGGAACAAGATTCACAGACAAGCAACAGAGTCAGGGTAAGCCCCTACTCCAGTTGTTGGGGGGACCTGCATGATGACCAAGCTGCATATCTGCTACATATGTGGGAGGGTGGACACCTAGGTTCAACCTTTATATGCTCTTTGGTTGGAGGTTCAGTCTGTGAGTCCCCAAAGGTCCAGGTTAGATGATTCTGTGGGTCTTCTTATGGAGTCCCTATCCCCTTAGGGCTCAATTCTTCCCCCCCAACTCTTCCACAAGACTTCACGATTTCTGTCTGATGTTTGTGGGTTGCTGCATCTATTTCAGTCAGTTGCTGGGTAGGGCCTCTCAGAGGATAGTTATGCTTGGCTTCTGTCTGCAAGTATAACAGAGTATCATTAATAGTGTCAAGAATTGGTGCCTACCCATGGGATGGCTCTCCAGTTGGGCCAGTCACTGGTTGGCCTTTCCCTCAGTCCCTGCTCAGTCTTTATCCCTGTACTTCTTGTGGGCAGTACAAATTTTGGGTGAAAGATTTTGTACATAGGTTGATGTCCCCTCCCTCCATCAGAAGATAGCCTGGTCTATTGTTCTTTTATACTAGCATCTTTTTCATCAGTTTTCAGATTTTACTTTAGTAAATTATTTTCAATTAAATAATTCAGTAGGCATATTCTTAAAGTGTATCTGGGGATACACACTTTGTAAAGACTTTTCACGTTACTTTTGTTTTTGTTTTTGTTTTTCCAGACAAGGTTTCTCTGTGTAGCCCTGGCTGTCCTGGAACTCACTCTGTAGACCAGACTGGCCTTGAACTCAGAAATCCACCTCCTTCTGCCTCCTAAGTGCTGGGATTAAAGGCGTGCACCACCACCACCCGGCTTTCATGTTACTTCTATTGGCTGGCTAAATTATTAGTATTCCAGAAGACTTTAGCGATGGTATTTGTACTGTATTCCATCGCCTCACATTCAGTATGGTCTAAAGACAACATTGAACAAAAGACTTGCTTATAAGACTATTTAATATGAAAATCTTCAGTTTTCTTCCTTAATTACAGCCAATGATTTTTACCATTCAGTAGAAAGCTAAATATTTTCCCTGAAATGAGTGAAGCTGAAGTTTCCAGAATTGTTAGAAGCCGGGGACTATTGAGGAAAGGAGGCTGAAGAAATGCTAGAAAAAGGGGGAAAAACTGTATGAATCCAATAACTAGAGAAAGCTCACAAACATTACTGATTATCAAGAAGATACAATGAAATTATGGAACTACCAGATGAAAACAGAGAAACACCCAGGACCTTGGAATGAAGAATACCCAAATGCTAAGGAAACAAATGGAATTCCATCTAACTAAAAAGCTTCAGTGTGAAGAAGAAAAAAAAATCTATGAATAATGGTAGAGGTGTTGCAGACTCTACCCTGAAGAAGGAGTTAATGAATATGAAGAACTTGTAAGAACACCCACAAGTTTAATATCAAAATGAATAATGAATGAATGAATGAATCCCAATTTAAAATAGGTAATAGGCTGGACAAGGTGGTGTAGCCCTGCAGTTCCAACATATAAGAAGCAGAGGCAGGCAGATCTCTATGAGTTTAAAGCCAGCCTGGTCTCTCAGCACATTCCAGGGCATCTCCAACTAAATGGGACAAATAAATAGAAGCAGGGAAGACCTGATTAGGCGTTTTAAATTTATTTTTATGATTTTTAGTTCTCTGTGGATTTGTGTCTACATGTAGGTAAATGTGTGTGAGTTTTTTGTTGGTCTCAGAAATCAATCACTGGATCCATTTGGAGCTAGGGTTACAGGCAGTTGTGAGCTAGGAACCAAAATCAGGCCTTTGCTGAGCCGTCTCTCTTGTCCCACAGATTTCTTTCTTTTTTGTTTTTTAAAGAAGAAAAAAGATTTTTGAAAATTCAGTATCACTCATCACTGTGAAAATGTAACTAAAGAACACCACAATGAGAAACGCTATCAATTCAGCAAGATGAGCTGTTGTCATTAAGGTAAAGGGTAACATGCCAGAAAGAATGTTAGGAAAGGGAACTTTTGAACAAGATTAATCGGACTACAGATTAGTACACTTGTTTTGCAAAATAATAATAATAATAATAAGAAGAAGAACAAGAACAAGTAGTAGTAGTAGTGGTAGTGGTAGTGGTAGTAGTAGTAGTTTCCTCCAAAGTTGAACTGTCAGAGCATCCAATGGTCTGACTACTGGGGGTGCATTCAAACAAGAGAAATCAGTGGGTCAAAGAGACACCTACCATCCTGTGAGTACTGCAACACCATCCACAACAGACAAGAAATAGAAACGCTCAGTTTCCATCATCTTGGATGAATTTTTAAAAAGATGCAATATGCATACAAAGTAGATTAGTATTCATCTACAAAAAATTAAAATCCTATCATTGTCAAAAAAAATAACCACAGAGATGAAAATGGAGCTGATTATTATTATTATTATTATTATTATTATTATTATTATTATATTATGTATACATGAGTACACTGTAGCTGTCTTCAGACACACTGAAAGGGGGCATCAACTCCCTTTACAGATGGTTGTGAAACACCATGTGGTTCCTGGGAATTGAACTCAGGACCTCTGGAAATACAACCAGTGCTCTTAACCAGTAAGCCATCTCTCCAACCTCTAAAATGTGTAGCCCAGGCTGGCCTCGAACTCATGATCCTCCTGCCTCTGCCTCCTTCAGCAAATCCTACCAGTGTGTGCCACCACAACCGGTTGATTTTTTTTTTTTTTAAGTGAAATAAACCAGGCCCATACAAATAAGTTCCTCGGGGTCTTACATGTTGAATAGAAGCAGTTTAATCTCCTAGAAGTTAAAAGTAGGAAGGTAATTAGTGACCACAAAACATAAAAATATTTAAAAAATAAAACAATATTGACTACCTGAGAAGATTTTATATGCAAATATTTTTCAATTTTTGTGATTTTTTTTTTTTTTTTAAATCACGGCAGCTAGCTCACCAGGGGCCAGTATTCCCTAAGTCTTCTCCACTTAATAAATGAATGGGGGGGGTGGGGGTGGGGACAGGAATAAAAGGAAAAAACATGACAAGTTCTAGGAGGAGAAAGTATATTGTAGATAAAAGGGACAGAATAGCCAGAGGCAGGGACATCTGGGAGAGTCCAGAGTGAACATGACCAGCCTGAGCCAGGCTATGTGAGGAGAGAGGAAGGCAAGAGGGGAGAGCCCGACCAAGAGACCAGGAAGGTCTAGACCAAAAGCCGGGTAACGAAAATGGCTGGATTATATAGGGAAGGGCATCTGGGGAAAGGGCAGCCCAGCCACTGGGCTGGGTTCAGTGGTAGAGGGCTGATTATGTCCGCCATACCCTGTAACAGGTAGGGACTGAGGGATGCTGGGAAAACATGGCAGCCAGATCTGCTTTGATATGTTAAGTAAGCACCTCAGCCATTTGTCCTGGGATTTGAGGCTTAACAGTAAAACTTCCTTAATATAAATGCCTCTACTACACTTCCTGAACATGATGCCTTGGAATGGCAGATCTCTTGTCTCTCTCCTTCATTTCCTTTATGCTTACTCTTTTAAAATTAGCCAGTTCCTAGAAACAGTGAGGTCAGATCCCAGACAATGGGAAAAAGAAAGTCACCACCTATGTTAGAATAAAAATTAGATGAACGTCCTGCCCTAGTGTGCTTGCTTTGATCAGGGTGCTCTCTTTTAGCAAAATGAAATTGTCTCCTCAAAGTGTGGAGAAGAGACTGAAGGAAAGGCCATCCAGAGACTTCCCCACTTGGGGATCCATCTCATACACAGTCACCAAACCTGGACACTATTGTGGATGCCAAGAAGTGCTTGCTGCCAGGAGTCTGATATGGTTGTCTCCTGAGAGGCTCTGCCAGAGCCTGGCAAATACAGAGGCAGAAGCTCATAGCCAATCTTTGGACTGATGGAGGACTTAGAGAAGGGACTGAAGGAGCTGACAGGGCTTGCAGCCCCATGGAGGGAGCAACAGTGTCAACTGGCCAGACTCTCCCCACCTCCCCCAGCTCCCAGGGACTGGACCGCCAGCCAAAGAATACACATGGAGGGACCCATGGCTCCGGCTACATATGAGGCAGAGAATAGCCTTGTTGGACATCAATGGGAGGAGCGGCACTTGGGCCTGAGGGTGTTCAATGCCCTAGTGTAAGGGAATGCCAGGGTGGGGAGACAGGAGTGGGTGGGTGGGTGGGGGAGCACCCTCATAGAGGCACGGGGAGGGGAGGAAGGGATAGGGAGTTTCCAAAGGGGAGACCTGGAAAGGGGAAAACATTTAAAATGTAAATAAAGAAAATATCCAAAAAAGCAAAAAAGAAAAAGAAAGAAAGAAAGATAGAATTGTCTCCTAGAGCTCCTTTCTCACTGCTCATGTATTTCTTTGTGTGGCGGCAAGAATATTTGTTCCAACACTCCCAACCTAATGTTCTGTAATGAGTATCAATTTAAATCTTCATTAATTTTATAGAGTGATTTGAAGGTTTATTCAGTTTAACAATTAAATGGGCCAGAAAAGGTAAACATTTTTAGAAAAAATAATATAATTTTCATCAATCAAAAGTGAGGAAATTTAGTGAGTAGTATGAGAAAAATAATAAGCTATCATAAGAGAATACAAATATAAGTCAGAATTTAGCACATAACAGAAGAGTTGTGAATCTATAGCAAAAGATTAGCTAACCAATATTGCTGAAGTAATTATTTGGCTGTCTGCTTCTTTACTTTATACTCTCATTTAAAATATAAGCTAGTGAATTAAGGAGTTAGCAATAATAAATACATTTTAAAATCAAGATAAATAAATAAGAAATAAATAAATCAAGGAAATAAAGTCTAATCAGATGTAGGGGTGCACACTTGTATTCTTACCACTCTGAAGACAAGGGCAAGAGGATGCTGCCAAGTCTGTTGCACACAAGTTGTGTCTTGGTGTGAATGCTGGAGAGGCTTTTGAAGTCCCACAGGTCACTGAGGAGCCACTGGAAATGGGTGATGACAGAGATGGAAAGTCAGTTTTCTTCAGGGATGTGGCAGTTGGGAAGCTTTCTGGGCTCCAGTAGATGGTCTTCCACCCACAATCACACAAGTAGCACCAACTGGATTTAGTGAGTTTTTTAAAGAGCACATGTGAGAGAAAAATGTGGTGAAGAAGGATAAGGAGGAACTGGAGGGGAAAGGATTTCAGGTGTATTTTTTTCAAGATACATTATATGTATGTACATAATCCTCCAACAAAAAAGTCTCAATTTTAAAAATAAATAAAATTCACAGACTTCATCACAAAATGATTAGAGCCTATATCAAAATGCATTGAAAAGGAAAAAAATATGTATCTGTTATGCATAAATGTATTCAAATTATTAAGAACTCAGCCAGCAAAATATTAAACATGCTTATAACATGCTTAAAAGAGGGGTAAGTGATAGCAAAGAAATAGCCAGGAAACACAGATATTTTTCAATATCAAAATACAAATTTGGTCTGCTGTATTTATGAGTGTATATGTACCTATTTGTCCATCTATCAATTAATCTAATCATTTATCTATTAATTTCCAAGACTGGCAGGAAGAAGAGAAATTTATGATTTTATAATACAGAGTTAAGTATGAGAAAAGATCAGGTAGTAAATACTTCTACTGTCATGGCATACAGTCTCTAATGTAGCCAGCAAATTCTACTGCTGTAGAACCAGAGATTGCAAACACAAACAAACATGGCTGCGTGTCAATAAATATTTATTGACAAATACAGGATATATTTGGTCTATAGAATTTAATTAATTCTCATTGTAGATGATAAGAACCAACAATATTTTAGAATAACTTTTCTACTATAAACAAAAGCCTTCAAAATATGCTCACAATTTGACTAAGCAATCTGCTTTTAGAAAACCATTGTGTTACACTCAGAAAATTGAACATAGTACTACCTGAGGACCCAGTCATACCACTCCTGGGCATCTACCCAGAAAATGCTCCAACATGTAATAAAGACACATGCTCCACTATGTTCATAGCAGCCATATTTATAATAGCCAGAAGCTGGAAACAACCCAGATGTCCCTCAACAGAGGAATGGATACAGAAAATGTGGTACATTTACACAATGGAATACTACTCAGCTATTAAAAACAATGACCTCATGAAATTCGCAGGCAAATGAATGGAACTTGAAAATATCATCCTGAGAGAGATAACTCGGTCACAAAAGAACAAACACGGTATGTACTCACTGATAAGTGGATACTAGTCCAAAAGTTCAGAACACCCATGATTCAATTCACAGCAACTGTTGGACTGAGTGTGAGGTCCCAGGTTGGAGTTGGAGAAGGGACTGAAGGGGCTGAAGGAGTTTGCAGCCCCATGGGGAGGGAGCAACAGTGTCAACTGGTCAGTCCCCCCGGTGTTCCCAGAGACTGGATCACCAACCAAAGAATGCATAGGGAGGTACCCATGGTGCTGGCCACATATGTGGCAGAGGAGGGCTTGTTGACCATCAGTGGGAGGAGAGGCCCTTGGGTCTGAAGTGTTAGATGCCCCAGTATAGGGGAATGCCAGGGAGGGAAGATGGGAGTGGGTGGGTCGGTAGGGGAATACCCTCATAGAGGCAGGAGGAGGGGGTAGGGGATAGGGGGTTTCCAAAGGGGAGACCTGGAAAGGGAGAAACATTTGAAATGTAAATAAAATATCAAATAAAAAAAGAAAAGAAAACCACTGTGTTATGATAATTGTATTCATCAAATAATTTTATGATGCCATATCTCAAAATTATGTCATAGAAAGACTTCGTGACATGAACAAATTCAGTTACGAACTGAAAAAGGCAACTTTCCAGACGTATACTGTATGACCTTAAGAGTCTGCATATGTGTGCACATGCATCGCACACATTGTAAGGTTAACAATACAAAGTGACAGATAAGAATTCAAGTTCCATAATGTGTACATGAATTTTGTCATCATTTAGCTTCTTTTAAAACTATTCTCTTTGATGGCAAAATGGAGGAAGTCTCTATAATTGCCACACTGAAGTGAGGTAAGATTTAAATAACACTTTTGAATGGCACAACAGGATACTAGAGTGACTATAAAAAAAAATGCCAGTAAGTTAAATGCCTTACAAAAAGTAGAAAATCATTTTTCACTCTGATGGAGACCTGAAACTCCAAGAGGCTTAACATGGTGGTTTAAATGAGAAATGTCCCCCATAAGCTTGTATCTGGACACTTAGCCCCCCAGTAAGTTGCACTGTTTGGGGAGGTTATGGAACATTTAGGACGCAGTGCTCCACTGGAGGGATATGTCACTGGGGAAATGCTTCCAGGAGTTATAGATTTGCTTCCTGCTCTTTCTCTCTGCTTCCTGTATACAATTATGATTTGTTCAGCCAGGTTCCGGCTTCATGTCATGCCTTCTCTACCTTGAGGATTCATCTCCCTGGAACCAGAAAATAAACTCTTTCTTCCCTAAGTTGCTTTTGGTTGTGGTATTTTATCACAGTAACAGACTGTAACTAACAGGCTTCATTGTGTGAATTTTGGTGACACACAAGTATTAGGTGAATAGCAAATGCTTAGAATGATTCAATAAATGCCATATAAACCCATAACCAAGTGATCTTATTTTTATTATCTTCTTTGCAGTTACTTGCTATGTTTTTAAGTTTCATGCAACATGTGCATATTATCATATAATTATTTGAAAACGTTGAACTGTACATTTCATTCTGTTTCAAAGCAGAGTAAGATGTGCCTTACATTTTCAAGAGTTCTGTAAATTCTGGTGAATACTAAGCTGGTCCAAAAAAAAAAAAAAAAAATTCACAGCAGACTAATGCTCTCTTCCCTCAACAGAAGAAATATGGAGATGTTTTATTTCAGTTGAAGTAGATTGAGATGTGGACCTTAGGGTAGTGGAAGAGAGTTTTGTTGGTAATTAGCAGCAGAGCGACCTGTCAGGAGGCAGGATGTACAATGTTCTCCCAGCCTCAACAGCTCGTGCCCTATCTGGAACTACAGCTGAGAGACAATATCTGTGAGCCCTGAATCTTTGTTGAATAAACCAACTGGACTAAACATGCTTTTTCTCTAGGATTTGAGTCCAGAAGTCTTCCAACTATAATCTCATTTAAAATCAGGTAATCTACCACCAGTTTGTAAGGAGTATCCTTGGAATAAGTCATTCCAGTACATAGTTCCCAATCCTACTTCACAGTTCCTTCCTTCTTCCCTCCCATTCTTCCTTTCTTCCCTTCCCTTCCCTTCCCTCCCTCCCTCCTTCCTTTCTTCTTTCCTTCCTCTCTCTTCTTCTTTTCTTGCTCTGTTCAGGCTTCAATAGTAAGACTGGATGGTCAGCTTACAAGGAATCTAATTTTATCTCTCACAGTTCAGACAGTAGAAAAGACCAAGATCAAGGTCCCAGCAGATGCAATAGCAGGAGTGGGCCTACTTTTCTGCTGCAAAGAGGACACCTATTGATTTTGTCCTCACATGGCAGAAGGTACATAGACCGTCGCTGGGGTCTCCTTACGAAGACACTATAGCAATCAGGAGGGATAAACTCTTGCGTCCTGATAACTTCCTCAACGTACATCTCCCAGTGTCAACATCTGCTGAGTTAATTTTGAGAATATGAGTTTGGGAAGCTATTTTGGAGATTTAATGTCCATCTCAATAGGTTCCAAACAGCCATGTCCAGTTAGTAAACTAGAATTGTCACACTCTAGGAGTACCTCCTTTTCTCACTTCCTCTACTCCAGCACACTCACTTCCCTTCAACTTTATAAACAGGCATGTTTCCTTCTCAATATGTAATCCAAAACCTTAAGTATACTGCAATGGTGGAGAGGTTGACAGATTTTGCAGCAATATCCCTATGTGAGGCTTTCTTTAAATACTAGTTAAGAGACAATTGATATAGCATCTGCCACTCTTCTAGAGGGCACATGTTTCCAGAGGACATGAGTTCGGTTCCCAGCACCCATGTCAGGTGACAACCACAGATCCAGAGGACATGATGTGCCTTTTCTTCTAGCTTCTTCAGGTACTTGCACACAGTACACACATGCATAGATACATACAAGTGCATATAAATTTCAAAGTATATTTGAAAGCTATTGAAATGAGAATGTAAGAAAGTTGGGGCATCTACTATGTCAATATAGACAGAATCAGTAGAGTGGTTTAAGGGTAATGTCCACCGGGGTAGCTTACCACTGTCAGTAGCAATGGAGGCTCAACACAACAGTAAGCCAATCTTGTCTAGTCTGGTTCTGCAGTCCTGACCTGAATGTGTTCCTGACACTTCAGTCTGTAGTTTATTTTTCTGGTGATATCATCCCTCAAATCTTTTCCAGCTGAAAATGATTAGAGGCGATGTTCTCCGATCTGCAACTAAGATTCTCTAATGTCTACTGTGAGGCTTTGTGTACCTCTCTTAAAATCTATTTAGGTGAGGCTTGGAAATGTTCCTGGGCAGAACGAATATGGATGAGCAAGAAAGACCATTATAAAATCTCAGTCATGAAACTGCACCTTACTTAACAGGAAACCACCCACTGTCAAATTGGAGGGCATCGTGCTCAGCTCTGAAGACATAAACACAAATAGTGCTTGCTCTAATTGCAGCAATAAAATCAGATAATAGTAAAACCCCAAGAATAACTGTACATCACCTGCATGATCTCATTTTCTCTTCAATCAACCTAAAGGGTATAAGTGTCCATATTTCTATATTAAACTTATGCTTAAAGAGACTTAACCAAAAGGCTGGGCATTGTTCAGAGTGGCATTAAAATTCAAACTCTGACTACAGAACCTGACAGAGTAGCACATTCTGTAGGTATTCATTCACTCAGTCTGACAACAATAATTGACACCAGCTCTGGTCAGGCCTGATGCTAGGGATCTTGAGAATAGTTCAATTCATAAAAACACGAAGTTGGGGATATGAAGTCATGGCAAGTGACTAGAGGCAGATGTGGGACTTGATACAAATTAAAGACAAGCTGACATTCCCCAAGCACACCCAGAATTCAGTGAGATCAGTGGTGTTCACTGCGTACCTCTGAGCTCCAGGCTGTCTGCTTGGAGCTGAAGAGAGATCGTCAACTGCCAAACGTTTGCCCTATCCACTCTCTGCTATGGTGTCAGGACCAAACCTCAAAAGATTCACTCAAGTTCGGGAAAGCTCTAGGGTATGTTTTATTGTGATGTGATGAATAAGAGAACATTGGGTAGGGGAAGTTGGAAGGAGAGAAACACTTCAAAGGAGAAATAATGGAGCCTTAAAGAATGAGTAAGACTTTATAATGAGTTTTAGACCAATCTCCCCCCTCATATCCTATTTGGATTTCTTGTCACAACTCTAAATTTTAGGGGTATCTTAAGGCTATGATTCTATGAATACAATTTAGTCAATGTGAAGGTGAATACTGCTAGATAAATCTTTCAAAGCTGGAAAATCTTATGTGTACATTTCCCATATTGCTCCAATCTTTATAAAATTTAAGTTTCTGTCTTTAGATAACTATGCCTATGAACACAATATAAATTAACACAGTCATATTTATATATGACATACATATACACACATATGATCGCTCCAGCTTCAGCACTTTGTAAAAATCATATATTAATATAAGTAACTAGAACTTAATAATGGTTCATATCATTGTCAAGTCACCCTTCCTATTTCCTCTGGCATCAGTACCTTGATTCAGCCCAGGCAATTACCCTTCTCATCCTCTCTGGCCTTCAAACCCCTCCTGTCTCCTCTGCTCATCTGCATCCTGATAGCAAGTAATGTCAATAAGCCCATGTCTCAGATGCCATGGTGAAAGGTGAGTTTAAGTTTCTTCACACACTCACAGAAATAGCTTCATATTTTCTTGGGAAAATATTATTGAACAAATTTTTCAAAGGGTTTATGTCAATATTATATCACAACCATGGAGAGAAGAATGTAATGGGATTTATCATCTTCCTTCAGGAATAATGAAGCCAGGTGGATAAGATCAAGAAATTGGGCATGGAATTCATGTCCCTAAACCTTGGATTTTTATTTCTTCTCTGTAGTTGAGCACTGGCACTTAAGGTTGTTTAAAGAACGGCTGATAAAGGAGTCATATTTTGTTCACTGAAATAATGCTCTATTGGACAGACACATGTGTTGAACATACTTTTATCTTTTCAACTTTGGATGCATGAGTGCTATTAGAAATAGGAAAAAGTATAATCTTGAGTAGTTTTCCTATTCTAAACTTTTGTGCTGATGTAATGGAATAGTGAGTTTTTACTAACTTCAAAAAACCCATTTCTGTGCTTGCTCATAAAATTCTGGTGATTCTTTGAAAATATTTCATGAGGTCTTACTTAATTGTTTTTATGACAGCAATAAAGCATTTCTTAGACATTTGGCCCATCTCACATAAGTGAGTCATATTCTTATGCTAGGACAGGCCATTTGATGTTCCTCCATTATGGCACTTCTGGGTGTGTGATGACTATATAATTCTATAGGTAGACTTGGTCTGGAAAAGGTCCAAAGATGACAGATTACAGAACAGCTTGGTAATGTCAAAAAGTTTTGCTGCAAAGGTCAACATCCCAGTCCTTATAAGAAATTGTACTGCAGTTTATCTACTATTCTTAGCGCTGATGAGGGATAGATAGGGAAGTTTTCAACCTCACATATTATATAACTATTCCAGAGTATCTCAAACAGGCTGGCTAAAACAGTGTAAATGCATAATCTTACATTTCTGGAGCCTGAATATTGAAGATAAAGGTTGAACAGGGTTGGTTCCTCTGAGAACAATGAGAAAAAGATCTTTCTCCAGGTCTCTTTCCCAGTTACTGCACTTTAATGGCAGTCTTTAAGTATTTTTTTTTGTTTTTTCAATGACCTGGTCTCTACCTTCCTTGATAATGTTCTCCTGTGGAGGTGCCCCAAAGTTCTATAAGAACACCAGTCAAATTGGAGTAGCAGTCCACTACTTTCCAGCATTAGCTGATTTTAACTAATTAACTAACCTATGTATTGACAGTATTCCTGACATAGTTATGACATTAATTCCAGTTGTACAGAATATGACCATACCAGAAAAAAAGGTTCATTACTTACTAGTTTCTGGGCAGCCTGTTTCAACTTATAGCATGTAGGTTTAGCACTGCCACTCTGGAAAAATGCTCAATAGACATCCCTTAAGACATGCTTATGGTTTTCTCCTAATTTCATGAAAGAAGGAGGAACTTTTGGTGCCAAGTCAAACATGGCCAGGGAGGGGATAGGTGATATAGCTCCACCCCTGGAACAGGGCCAGCAGGACGTGGGTCTCCACAAGTGTTGACAGTTGTAAGGCGTAAGGTTTGTTTATATAATAATTTACATATTTTTATGCTTCTCCTTTTGGGGATACTCTCCCTGTTAAGGTTAATGACTTCATGATAATTAGAAACAGCATGGGTCAGAGAGGTAAGAGTGTGTTCCTCAGCAAAATGGTAAACTCTGTGATCTTCAGGATAGCCCTGAGGTTATGGGTTGTGGGAAAGAACACTGAAAACATGAGTCCAAAAATATATAATTTTTCAACTATACAAAATGTAAAGATGCAATATGAATTGTGTGAGGGGCTTGACAGATTTAAAAGAACAAAGGCAGCTGCACTAATGAGCCAGCTTGTCAGAAAGATACAAAGAAAGGCAGTTTCTGAGTTCAAGATTAGCCTGAGACAGAACGAGTTTAGGTCCATGCATGGTGAGAATGGTGATCTCAGGGCCAGATCCCACCCAGCTAGCTTACTGTCTGTGCTTACAAAGGCAGGAAGATTCCTGAGTTCAAGGTCAGCCTGGGACAGAGTGAGTTTAGGACCAGGCATGGTGGGAATGTTAATCTTAGGACAGGACCCTTCCCCCCAGCTAAACTTATTGTTTATGCTTGCAAAGCCAGGCAAATTTCTGAGTTAATTTGCTATGCTAAAAATGTACTTGCTGTCTTTTTCTAAAAATCAAGGGGCTAAGATCATAAAATGCTGATTCATGGGATAAACAAAAGGAAACCTGGGGTAATGATTGAATTGATATGTAAATTAAAGACTAGGCTTTGGTCTGCAAGAGTTGAGCTATCTAAATATCTTTCTGGAGAGCCAGCTCTAGCAGAACACAGAGCTGCCAGCTTCTACCCATGATTGACTTCAAGTCATTCTTTCACTGCTTCCAAACACCTCTTCCTCCAAGCTGAGGATGGTAGAGTCACATAAAGGGGAAAGTATCCTGGACTCTGACACCATGGAGGCCCCATAGAAAGACGTATGTGGTCCTGGTCAAGGTGCAAGCAGATGAAATGGCAAGTAGACAAATTTTGTTGGTAATATCATTACTATGGATGGTATCAAAGCACTACCTTCTGAAATGGTTGTTTATTCTTTGCTTGCAAATACAGTATTGCTCAGGGAGTAGTAAAGTCTCCTAATAACATAAAGGAAGCCATTCAAAATTCCCTGGAACTACTTACTCTTTGAAAATGATGAATGTAATGGACAGCCATTTTCTTATTGTGTTCAGAAAAAGGGATTAATGACTAAAGCTAAGAGCACTGGGAAGATCTCACATTCCCTCTTTGAATTTTAAACTTTAAATATGCAGTTCTATGTTAATTTCCTGTTGCTATATAACCCGTTGGTATAACTTTGAGGTGTCAAGAATTCTCTTTTATCAGAAGATCTACTGACTAAAGCTCTGCAAAATCTTTACAGGATCTTCTGCTCAGGATCTCATCACACCAAAGCCAAGGTATCTTATGACACTGAAACTAAAATATAAACCAGGGTTGCAAGTGGTAGCCAGGGCTCATGCCCACTTGTGGGTATCAGAATTATTTCTCAGGCATCTATGCAGCATCCTCCACCTTCAAGGCAATAACAACTCATTGACTAATTACATTTTTACCTCCTCTGTTCTTTTTGCTACTTTCTCTGTGGTATTTAAAGACTAATGAGATTGCACTAAGCCAAACCAAAAAATACAGGCTTTTTGCTCTATTTAATGTCAATAGGTTAGAGATCTTAATTATATCTTGACAGCAACAACTAGGCTAGTTTAGTTGACTAACCAGCAGATGGGAAGGGAGACCTCTTCAACATCCTGTCAATCCCATAATCAAAAGACTCAAGAGATTCATAATAATTAAATAATATTTAAACCCATTATTTAAGCCAGTACAGAAAGACTAAAACAATAGCAAAAAAGAAGCAAAATACAGATAATTATCTTTCATTTTCTTTGACTTGATCTTAGTTTACTAATGAAATCTTGAGTGACAGAAAAAAAAAAGTTAGAAAATCATTTAAATCTGGCAACTCACAACTCTGCTCTTCCTGTGGACTTGAAGGAAGGTGAACCAGCCTCTGTAAGGCTAACTTCCCACCTGTGATGATTAGCTTTTGTCAACTTGAGACAAACTGTAGTCACCTGAGAAGAGAGAAACTCAAATGAGAAAATGTCTCCATATGATTGACCTTTAAGTAAACTTGTGGGACATGCTTTAAAAGTATAGTTGATATAGGAGGTCCCTGTCCACTGTGGGCAGCACCAACCCTTACACAGTGGTTCTGAGGTGTGTAAGAAAGCAAGGTGAGCAAGTCAGTAAGCAGCTTTCCTTCATGGTCCCTGAGTTCCTGCCCTGACTTCCCTCAAAGATGGACTGTGACATGGAAGTGTAAGCCAAATAAACCCTTTCCTCTGCGTGCTGTTTTCTGTCACAATATTTATCACAGCAACAGCAAGGAAACTAACCCCTCCCTGGCTTGTAGCATCATCAGATGAAAGATAAATAATATTCACACTAAGATAGCAATGTTATAGGAATCAAATTTGATAAGTTCTAGACACTATTTTGTAAATTATATACCCTAAAGCACTTGTGATTTGTTAAGATTATCACAGAACACCTAAACCAGATTCAGAAATGACCAGTTTTTTCAATCATTATTTCATTCAGCAAAATAGTAAGCATGGAGGATTAATGAATTTTGTGAACCAAGAAGTACAAATTTACAAAAACCTGTCTAACATTCATGTAAGGGGCATTCATGTGTATGACTGAGTGTGTATGTGTGCATGTGTGTGCTTATGTGCATGTGTGTGTGTGTGTGTGTTTGTTCATGAGTATAGATTGTGTTTAGGACTATGTTGCAACTGTACTGTGGTAGTTCAATGGACACTATAATAAAATCAGAGCCTAAAGTAAAATGAAGATTTTTTTTTTTTTAAGTTACAACAAATTCTGGTGAAAGAGATTTAATAACAGAGCATTAGAGAAAAGTCTGAGATAATCACCTGGAACCAAGCAGGTAGAGGTGAAATCATAACAGCGGAAAAGACGAAGGCATCATCAACCCTCAGGAAAATCATCAGTTGTCACACTCAGTCCTGGATGACATTGGCAAGACTCCAGTCATACAGATGTGGTCAGGCACCTTGCATATCTTTACCGCATTGCTAGTCACCAGGCTTTTTCTCTGCATATCCCTGCTCTCCTTTATTCCAGCTCTAATGTTCTGCATCCCAAAAATTATTATATTTATATACTTAACAAGCACTTGTGTAACATGAATTATGTGCAAAGCACTGTTCTATATTCCTTAATATTAACTTAAAATGATAATCCATCTTCATAACACTGCTATAAAGCTGGAACTGCCATTATCTCTATTTATAGGAAAACATAACTATAGTAATTTGTTTCTGAGTCTTTTTCTCCTTTAACTATGACTTTATTTGGAACCGAAGCTTCCGTATATAATGTTAACATTATCAAAATCTTTTTCCTTCTTTTAAAAAAATAAAGAGTATTTTATTCCAAGTAGTTTCCTCTGTTCATAGCTTCTACAGTTTACATCAGGAAAGGATTTGAAACACAGTTGCTCTAGGCTTTATCTTCATGCAAATGACAAAACATACTCAGGCTCACTTTGCAGACATCTTTGAAGTGTACAGATTACCCTCACATAAAATGAATCCTGATTAGAGGTGACATTGTGATTTTCTAAACAATGTCAGTCTTAATGAAGGAAAGTTCTTTCTCCACAAAAGAAAAGGCATCAAGTAGTCTCCTTTTTATCCACATGTCTCTTCAACAGTATTCATCTTTTCTCTATTTTAAAAGATCATTTGTTCAAGATCTTTTGATTGTTTTCTTACTTCTATTCAATAGATATGACTAAAATCTGTCTTTTTTGTACTCTTAGCAGGAACAGCATGTTCTTGATTGTCACACATTTTATTACTCTAGCATATATATATATATATATATATATATATATATATATATATATATATATATATGTATATATATATATATTCTCATATTTATCTCCATTTTGCTACCTCAAGGTCAGGTTAAAAATATTAGAAAAATAGTCCAACGTGGTAAATCGTGCTGCCCTATTCTCACACTATAAGATCTTCAATTAGCCCTAGGCATGATCCTGACTAATAAACTACTCCTGGTTTATTCTGAAAGCTCATGGGTGCTAGTGATAGACAGCAAAGGCCAGGGGCTAAACTGAATGTACCCACTTAAGCAGAAAGGCATTCTCCAGAAAAGTTTCTGTAAATCGAAATTTCATTCTGTTTTTAATCTTTCAAGTTTCAGAAATGGACCTGATATGTAAAAATGCATATAAAATACCATAAACATAAATCAGTAGCTGCAAAATACTACTATATGCTAGAAATAGATGATATTTCTGACGGATTTTATTTTAATCTATTTGTGATACAGGGTCCCACAATGGAGCTCTGACTCTCCTAGAACTCACTTGTGTAGACCAGGCTGGCCTTGAGCTCACAGAGATAGTCTGCCTCTGCTCCTCAAGTGCTGGGATTAAAGGCATTGCCACTACACCAAACTTGGACCACAATACTTTTTTAAAAGAAAGAAGGATTATTTATATTTTTAATTGGGGTTGTGTGTATGTGGATGAGCAACCCTACTTGCAGAGACTAGAAGGCATTGGATCTTTGGAGCTGGTGTTATTAGCACTGTTAGCTGCCTTCCCTGGTGAACTGAAGACCAGTCCTCTGCAAGAACAGAATGGATACTTAGCTGCTAAACTGTCTGTCTATCCCTAGACCAGAATATTTTGAGAAGCTAATCCTACTGGCTGTCTTAGTTAGGGTTTCTATTTCTGTGGTGAAGCTTCATGATGAAGGCAATTGCAGAACAAAGAGTCTAATTAGGTTTGCAGTTCAGAGGGTTCGAGGCCATGACCTTCGAGGCAGGGAGCATAGAAGCAGGCACCCCAACATTGCCCCGGAGCAGCAGCTAAGGGATCTCACAACCAGATCCACAAATAGAAAGAAACAGAAGGAGCTAACTGGGAATGGCACTAGTCCTATGAAAGCCCAAAGCCAACCCCCCCACCGACACACCTCCAGCAAGGCCACACCTCTTAATCTTGCCAAACAATTCCACCCACTGGGCCCAAGAACTCAAAAAATATGGGCCTATGGTGCTCAATCTCCTTCTAATCACCATATTGGTAGATATTTGTATTTGAGAGTTTAGGGGAAATAATGTGCACTGAGTGTTAAACGCTCAAAACCATGAATAGTGTCATCAGTGTGCTTATTACAGTAACGTGTTTGAGGTTGTTCTTTGATAATAGTTAACAGTATTCTCCATTATGGTCCTAAAGCAATTGTCCCTAAGTAATGCAGCTTCGAGACCAGTCCCATAGTCCTCTGTGCTGAGGGCAGCCCTTAATGCCTGATTTGGAAGCTCACTCACTAGGCTGACTGCAAAACAGGCTGCCTGTTCTCTTATAGCATATTGTAAGGTATTTTGCAAACTTAACCCACCTTTTGGGCAGGAGGGGATCTGATCACAGAAATAGAAATAACAGATAATGTTTATTTCATGTTTACCTATATTTCAAACACTCAAGTACTTTACAACCATTGATTTGTATTCTATTTTTTTGTCATCCAAATGAGAATTCTATTGGGAGAACTAATAAATAGCATTAGGCCACAGACAGCCATGATGGAGCCCCGTAAGGAAAGAGAACCTTCACTTCCACTAGACAAGGGGAGTTTTTAGCTCTTTAGAACTTTGCAAAGGGTCCTGGTCACCACATGACCTAGCCTATATGCCAGATGTCACAAAGGAATCCACCAGATAATAGTCAAGTTATAATCAAAGTTGCCTTGGGTCTTAGTACCAGGAGGACTGGGCTTGAAGAATAGAAAAAGAGCAAGCTCCTGGTCCTTAGCTTTAACTGAGGAGAGAGAAGCTTGGGAAGTTGAGCAAACTGGTCAAAGAGTTACTCAGAGCCAGGGTTAGATCGCTGGATATCTAGTTCAACATCTGATAATCACAGAAGTCTGAATTGAAATCTCATCTCTCACACCTGTCAGAGATTTCCTTTATGGAAAATATATGTCCAAGCCTCACATACGTTATCTGTATTAGCCTTTAGTAAATAACTTACATTATGTATTTATGTATGCTATGTGTTGTTGCTTCACAAATTTTCTCAAAACCTGATAGCTCAAAAATAAATAAATAATTAGCATTACTCAGTCTCAGAGTGTTAGAGCTCCGCAGGCAGCCTAGCGGGTTGGTTATGCCTCATGACCCACATACTACCCTGCAGTAATCTGAAATCCTGATAGAAGCTAGAAATGTGTCCTCAAGGGGGCAAAGTTAGGCCTTTGCTCTAATTCCTCTTCCTGAAGCTTCTTAAGCCATAAGGCTTAAGAGACAACAAGCCAGGAGTCAGGTGGCGTTTGGTTTTTGGTTGTTATTGTTGTTTGTTTGTTTGTTGCTTTGTTCCTTAAAGGTTTTGAGAATTCTGCCAATTCTCAGAGTTTGAGCACCATGATATCTGCTTTAATCAAGTCAATTCATATAAGCCACTAATACAGCCCAATCTCAGGGAAAAGAAGTGTACTGGACCCTCTAAAGAAAGATCCAGAGCTTGTTGGACGTATTTTAAAATTCGGGCTTCACTGTCAAACCATCAATAGAGTTTAATTTTCTCTTTAATTGTCAGAATGTTTTATTCATTTACAATATCTCATGTAGATAGGGGGAAAGTCGGGCTTATGTCATTCTTTCTTTCTTTTTTTTTTATGTATAGTGGTAAATAAATGCTGTTAGTATACTCCTTTTTGAAAATTTTTAATATTTATTTATTTTTTTGATACTTTATTTACATTTCCAATGTTTCCCCCTTTCTAGGCCTCCTCTTTGGAAACCCCCTATCCCCTACCCCTACCCTTACCCCACCTTTATGAGGGAATTCCACCTCCCACCCACCCGCCCACCCACTCCCATATT
>CM052709.1:17194450-17223087 GCA_028551405.1 Uromys caudimaculatus
GTTTGGTTAGAGTCACACCAAGATACTTTATATTGTTTGTGACAATTGTGAAGGGTGTCATTTCCATAATCTCTTTCTCAGTCTGTTTATCCTTCGAGTATAGGAAGGCTACTGATTTGTTTGAGTTAATTTTATATCCGGCCACTTTTGTTGTCTAATTGCTCTAGCTAGAACTTCTTATTGTTACCTTAACTCCATTGCAATGTATCTAGAAATGCTAAGCTGATCAAGGATGAATATTGACTAAGTAACCCATGTCACCTCGCCCTGATCTGCAGCCATCATTCACTAAGTTCTCTCTCCCTTCCTGAATCACATTGACAAATTCACAACGTTTGTTTTAGACTCCAATAGCCAGCTCTTCTCCCTGGATTACTGGCTTCCATTTCCACAGGCTCTGGGCCACAATGCTCTCCCAGAGTGCTCAGTAGGTAGCTCAGTTTCCTGTCTCTGTCTCCACCTCTTCATTTTCTCCTAAACTAATAGGATTGACCATTCAGCCCAAGGGAAAGGGTCTCAGCCTAGTGCTGCTTACATTTGGTGTTGGATGGCTCTGCTGTGAAGGGCCATCCTGCCCTCGGTAGCACACTTAGTGACATACCTGTCTTCTACTTGTGATACATGTGAGCACATGTATTTTTCTCAATGAAAAATAAAAATGTCTCTAGTTATTGCCACATAGCCATGTGTCTGTGTGTGTGTGTAAATGTGTGTGTGTGTGTATGTGTGTGTTTATGTGTGTGTGTCTATGTGTGTGTATAGGCGTGTGTGTAGGTGTCTGTATGTGTGTCTGTGTGTCTGTATGTGTGTGTATAGGCGTGTGTGTAGGTGTCTGTATGTGTGTCTGTGTGTCTGTATGTGTGTGTCTGTGTGTCTGTGTGTGTGTGTGTGTTGAAATTGTTTCTAGTGTGACTTTCTTTTCTTTTCTTTCTTTTGTTGTATTTATTCATTTATTTATTTATTTACTTATTTACTTTTGAGACAGTGTCTCACTAAGTAGCATTGACTATCCTGGACTCACTATGTAAACCAGGCTAGTCTCCAATTCCCAGACCCTCCTTCCTCTGCCTCTGCCTCCTGAGTACTGGGATTCAGGTATGTATCATCACACCCAGCTTAGTCTTTATTTCTCCTGCCAATCTTATTGAGTAGCAGTCATACACCCTCAATAAGTATCTTATCAAAAATATTAAAATTCACTTACTTTGTATTTGATCAACATGTAGTTGATTCTCTTATCTTTCCTTGACACATGTAGATGCTGGGGCAGAATTGCATAAGGTATAGATTTCAGAGCTATCCTGCACAAGTGCGTACACACACACACACACACACACACACACACACACACACTCAAGATTTCGAGTTTCTTCCACTTGCTTTCCTTACTTCCTTCCACAGTGGTTTCCACTGGGCACCAACTGCTTAAAAGGGGTCACCGGCTTTCATAAGAATATTTAGCTCTCTGTCAAGAGAACAATAGAACCTAAAATCTGAAAGAAAAGAAGGATGATGTGAACAGAGAAGCTAGTACTACAGGTAGAGACAGGTATCCCTCTACCAACAAGGCTGAAATAAACAGGGCCCAGTGAGGAAGGCAGGAAACTGGGACTAGAGAGGTTCCCAGTGGGATGATGCCACAGGGAAAGAGGAAAAAGGATGGACTTCTGTAAGGCGGACAACAGATAAACCTAAAACAGAGCTCAGATTTTAGTACAAACTTGGCCCATGGCCTTGAATGAAATTAGGAAAGCGTCTAAGGAAACTGTTGCCATCTTTGAAATGTAAGAATGTAATGTATTTGTTACTCCACAAATAATTGCTCAGTGCCCACTTTTGTGTCCAGCAATACCCTAAGTGCACATCCCTACCCCAGCCCTTTGACCTTTCCCAAAAGCCTCCAGTAAGTGTCTGATCGCTCCTTTGCCTTGATGAATAAGGTCTTTTCAACTTGACCCCACCCTCCCTTTTCTGCCCGCTCTTTGCCTTTGATGCACTACATTTCACTAATGGTATTTCCCTGAAATGTCTTTCCTGCAACTTTCACTCTCCCTTAACGCGCTTGTGCTGGCTAGTTTTATGTCAACTTGAGACAAGCTAAAGTGATTAGAGAGGGGAGAGCCACAGCTGAGAAAAATGCCTCCATCAGACCGGGCTTCAGGCAAACCTGTAGGGTATTCTCCTAGTGATTGATGTGTGAGGGCCTAGCGCATTGTAGGGGGTGTCATCCCTGGGCTGGTGGTCCTTAGTTCTATAAGGGAGCAGGCTGAGCAACTCAGTAAGTGAAACCCTTTCATGTCCTCTGCACCAGCCCGGCCTCCAGGTTCATGCCCTGTTTGAGTTCCTGTCCTGACTTCCTTCAGTGATGGACTACAATGTGGAAGTGTCAGCAGAATAAACCCTTTCCTCTCCAACTTGTTTTTGGTCACAATGTTTCATCACAGCAAAGAAATAAGACATCCTCTTCCTAGTGTCTTTTCTGTCAAGGATGTACTTACTACCTCTCCAGGCTGAGATTTAATAGTTCCTGCTCCAAACCTCAGTCTGTAACGCCAGCCGTTACGTCACTCACAGTAACTCCAGACAGTGCCCAACTTCTTACAGCACGGTTCCTTAATCTTCCTAATGCTGGGACTACTTAACACAGTTCCTTGTGTTGCGATGACCCCCAACCAAACATTCTTTTTGTTGCAACTTTGTAACTGTGATTTTGCTACTATTATGAATCGTAATCTAAATATCAGTGTTTTCTGATGGTCTTAGGGGACCCTGTGAAAGGATCATTTCACATCCCAAAGGGGTCACAACCCAAAAGCAGAGTCTTAGAGTCACCTTTTGTGTTTTCTCTGTGTTTTAATGAACTGTTCCTGGGTCAACCTAGGCCACAAGGAAACCCCTTAAGAAGATGAAATTTGGTCTCGCCTTTACCTTACCATTGAAGCTGTGATGGTTGTTCTTGGTTGCCAACTTCACTATTCCTGTAATTAACTGAAACCCAAGTGGCTGGCTACATCTGTGGAAAAAAAATTTTTTTCCTTAAATCATTTGAAGTGGAAAGACCAACTTTTGATCCAAAATTTTTGAGGTGGAAATACCCACCTTTAATCTGGGCCACACCTTCTGCTGGCAGCCTATATAAAGGACACGGAAGAAGGACACTTGCTCTTTGTCTCACTCTCACTAGCAAGTCCATTCCTTCACTGGCATTAGAGCCTACTTCTTTGGAATTCTGGCGTATACTAAAGACCAGCTGAGACATCCAGTCTCATGGACTGAATTCTTGTACCATCCATATTGGACTAGTTGGAACACACACACACACACACACACATATTATTCTATCAGTCTGTTCTTCTAGAGAACCCTAAAACAAAGACTATATGTGCTTAATGAACATTTATTGAATTAAATTAGAAGTTGAGTTTTCAACACTTCAATTTTTAAAGATTAAGCAAAACCTAAGCCAGCATAAGAATCTCCGTTTTCTGTGTATGCTGCCAAATATCTTAATAACTTTGGCATTTGTAGAACTTTATTTCATTTCTGAAGTGCTTTATGAATATTCTCTAATTAACCCTCCAATGGCCCTGGGCTGGTGTACTGAGTGACTCTCTGTCCCTTGGACTATCGCTCTTATGAAGATGTGTAGCTGGATCTTTTCCAGAGCACAGGCAACGAGGGAAACTAGAAAGATCCGAATGCATCAGGCTGTCAGTCACAAAGGACTGTGGCAGTGAGGACAAACACTCTGAAAGCAAAGACAGTGTTTTCCATTCTCTTTCTTAGCACCAATAACATTTTATCCTGACTTTTAAATGGTAATTTTTATAAAATAATTCAAGTCCTCTGTAGTCAATCTATTTTTTGTAAAAATAAAAGGTCCTAAAGATAAATATATATATGTATATATATACATATATATATTTATATATGGGTGTGTTTAGGGAGATAGAAAAAATTGATTAAAGGTACTAAAAAGTCTTTCAGATGCAGCAAACTCTAACACAAGCCATTGTGGAAACATGTAGGCTTGCTGAATGAGTATGTTCAAAAGTTAATGGTGACACAGTCAACATAAATCTGCCTCTGGGTCACTACATTCATTTCACACACAAAAAATGAGGTTCCACATACTTTTTTAGAATTATATCCTCTAGCTAAATTACACAGAACCATACATAGAAAGCTATATTTAAGAAAGTTTCCCCCCCGTCAGATTTACTACTCTGAGATATAAAAATTTCTCCAGCATATTACACAATTTGTTTTAATACCCACAATGTGTTAAGCACCATGCCAATATTAATCATTTATAAGAGCATATCTTGTCCTATAGTTAAACATGTATAATAGTATTTCTAAGACATTATAGGCAGGTTGACTACAAAGGCATCGCTATTAACGTATCTCTTGATTTCACACACACTAAAGCATTTGATGATTAAATTACATAGCACTTGAGCACATTTTCTCATTTAAGCAATGTTAAATTATATCAGAATATATAATCTAGGGTTCAAATCAAAGAGGCATACAGTACTGATCTCTTTTATTTGGGGAGTAGTTTCCAAGACTCTCGGTGGATGTCTGAAAGCACCAGGAACTGCTATGAACCAGCATCTATGCAGTGCAGTGTGGAGCCACTGAATGAAAGAATTATTTGTGCCCCAGATAAGACCTGCAAGAGCTCACTGTGCTACTCAAAACAGTACACAGCTTTTTAAACCTTTCAGTTATTCCCGAAATTGGTTATTTTCAGACCACAGGCAACTGGAGTAACAGAAAACAAGAAAATGAAACAACAAATGGGGGGAGGGGACTACTTTCTATATTAAATGGTTCAAAGGAGAGAATTAAGTTCTCCCTTCAAAATTGCTGTGGCAAATACGTTACCCCTGGGCCATATCCTCAGCCCAGCATTGTGTACTCTTGAGGAGACTGGATGTGTTCAGGGTGGCATTGCCATAGATTGATACGTATTCTAGAAATGACATAATGAAGGCAGCATGTCATCTCTGTAATCACCTTCTAAAATCATATAACCTTGATTTAGCAATCAAATACCAGCAGAGAGGCATTATATAATACATTTGAGCAAGGTTATTCACAGCTTTCCCAGGTCATCAAAATAAGAACTGCCACCACCCCAGGTTGGCTAAGGAGACATGCCGATTACAGGCAATCACACCTATAAAAACCTGCAACAGGGGCTGGAGATGGCTTAGCTGTTAAGAGCACTGCCTGCTCTTCCAGAGTTCCTGAGTTCAATTCCCAGCAACCACATGGTGGCTCACAACCATCTGTAATGGGATCCGATGCCCTTTTCTGGTGTGTCTGAAGATAAGGACAGTATAGTTGTCTACATAAAATAAATAAATCTTTAAAAAACAAAAACAAAGCTGGAACAGAAATGAACAGTAGGTTAAAAAAAATAGAAAAGATCAGTAAGACAAAGGCTTCATTAATATTAATATATCAGCATCGGTTCATCAATTATATGAATGCACCATACAAGTGTAGATATTAATAACAAAAAAGGACATCGGGTGTGGGATACATAGGAAGTGTTTGTATTATTGTTGTATTTCTTTTTCTTTTCAGATTTCTAACAGTTCTAAATAAATGTTTGGTCTAAGACAATTTGCACAAAAGAACATGTGCAAATACTTATATTCGGGAAAGAACTCACCCATAGTATATGTAAAGGCAGCCTTGGGCTGGATGGGTGACTCGGCGCTTAAGAGCACTTGCTGCTCTTACATAGGACTGAAAGTCACAACCCTAGTGCCCAGGTCAAGTGACCCACAACCATCTGGATCTCCAGCACCAGGGTATCCAACAGCCTTTCTGGCCACTAAACTCACATGTGCAGTCCACGCATACACATACAAATACACATGCACTTAAAAATAATGTCTTTATTTTAAAAAAGAACAGATTTGTGTCCGAATATATCTTTTGAAACAACATGGTGAGGAACTATAAACACTTTAACTAAAAAGACATGTACAAAACGGGCTACGGCGATGGCCAGATAGAGAAGACAGTGATTAGCGTCGTTCACTTACCAAGACAGAACAAACTAAAATGATAAGAAACTATCCCAATTTCACCCAGATGAGTACAGCTTTAAGAACGTAACAGGGCTAAATCTTGGTGTGAAGAAGGGACGTCAGAGCATTGGTGTTCGGAAGTTATATTGGTAAAAATATCCTGTAAAAATATTTATTATAATATGTCATTTATATCCCAAAAGCCACAGCAGAATTCATAGGAATCCCAAATCTTAATAAGGACAATCTAAATCCCACCAACAAAGAAAATATTTTGTAAATGTATGCAATGAGATATTAAACAATAATAAAGAGAGATTCAGTTAGCACATGTAAACAATATAGGTGAATCTCAAAGGTAGGAACAAATGAGCCGGGTGCGCAATAGTCCTACACACAGGCAGAAGATAGACCTGAGCTATGGAATTTAGAGAAACGAATCCTACAGACAGCTCATAGACTGTTTCTTGTTTTTACAGACTGCCAATCTATTGTAAAACCTTGGCCTCAGCCTTCATTGCAGAAATTTTCATTTTACAAGTAACAACATGGCTTAACTCCAAGACAGTATTTCTTTAACTGATAACCAGGGACTTTGGGCAATCTTTAAAAGGAATGAGATATTTGTTTGATGTGAGGCCACCAAGAAACACATAGCTGTATCTTGCTATCTGTGTCTCCAGATGGGCAAAATCCCCCTTCGCTGCTAAGCATCCCTCATGCTGGAGATAAGCTGCTCTCATTATATTTTTAAACTAAGACACCAGGGAATGTTCTCCCATGTGTGTACTAATGAACGGTCTATATCCTCAAAAGACCTCCGCTTCGTTATAATATCATTGGCATTGTGGTTTCGGCCTCCCTTCCCACTCTCTGGGCTTTTCTAGAGGATTATGGGAGGAAAGTCTAAAAAGGAGACCCTGATAACCATAACTTAGAAGGGGAAAGGGGGTCACTCGTCACGAGCATGCAAGTTTATAGTTACATATAAAGTCAACAGGCAAAATGACACTCTGCTCTATTTTACGTCCTGGATTTTTCAGGTTAGCACACCAAGTCATGAGTGTTATAGCCTTTTCCTTCCCTGTGCCATTAATCATTCTTTTCCTGACTCCCATTATTCTTTAGAGCCTCTCTTGCTGTTCCCTTAATTTCCAAGTAGCCCCGCCTATTGCTTTCATTGATGAAGACAAGAGAAAGAACCTGTGGCGCAGTTAGACCAGGGACCACTGAGGAATAGCTCTGCTTTTCGCCCTCGACTAGTTCTGTCTTGGCCAAAAGCAAGACATAGCCTTGCTTCTACCAGCAGTCTGGCCCAGATGGAGACCAGAAAGACCCCAAATGGTAAGACACCTTGATTTGTGTTCTTGTTTGTATTTTTCTCTCTGGTGTTCCGTTAGCATTTTATGCCTGTGATGATGATGATGATGATGATGATGATAATAATAATAATAATAATAATAATAATAACAACAACCATGACCAAAAGCACTGTGGGAGGAAAGACTTTATTCCTATATACAGACCATATAACTGTTTATCATCAAAAGCAGTGAGGGCAAGAACTCACTCAAGGCAGGAACCTGGAGCCAGGAACTGATGTAGAGACCATGGAGAGGTGCTGCACACTTGACTTGCTCTTGCTGCTTTCTTATAGAATGCAAGAGTACCAGCCCAGAGATGGCTCCATCCACAAAAGGATGGACCTTTCCCATCAATAACCAGTTACCAAACTGCCTTCAGCCAGATCTTGTAAAGGCATTTTCTCAGCTAAGGCTCCATCCTCTCTGATGACTCTAGGTCATGTCAAATTGACATGAAACTAGTCAGTATACCTGGGAAGAGGGAACTTCGACTGAGAGATTACCTCCATCGGATTGGACTATAAGCTAATGACTGATGTGGGAGGTCTCAGCCCTTGTAGGCCGCCCTGTGCTGTAGAAGAAAGCTAGTTGACCAAGGCTTCCGGAACAAACCAGTAAGCAGCATTCCTCCGTGGTTGCTTGCCTTTCTTTCCGCTCGAGTTCTTGTCCTTTGTAATGGACTGGGATCGGGGCATGTAAACCTGTAAACCTTTCTTCCACAATTTCCTTTTGCTTCCTGGTGGTTATCACAACTATGGAAAGCAAAGCAGGACCCTCTCCTTTCATATGACTTCATGGAAGCTCTGGGGGTTGGATACTTCACTGGCCCTAGAAAGTGTACCTCAAACTTCAGTCCTGTCACCTGGGTGGGGAGGCACAGGAACACTCTGAGGGTGTGGCAACCTGGACTGACCAACTCACTGCTACCCTGTGTTTCAGCCTAGTGATTCTTATTGACTCCTAGATAGGGACCCTCAGCAATGATCCTTTTTGGGGTCCCTCCTGCTACACAGGAGTTCTTCCTATTACCTTCCTCCTAAGCTCTCAGCTATAATGAAATTCCTATCTGAAACTTACTCCTCCATTGTCACAGAAAGTCATTCTTGGAGTTTGTGCGACAAACCACTGGAAGAAATTGGCCAGGATGGCACTGATGGCCATTTATTAGTCAAGACCCTAGCTCTGGAGTTATGTTATTCTCAAGGCAAGGAAACCCTCATCCTATTCAAGGAGCACAACCCCCCGCCCCCAATTTCTACACAGTCTTCATTATACTTTCTCTTCTTCATTTTTACCTTCTCCTAAGAATGTCCCCTTCCCATTGCTCTCAGGGTTCTCCCTCTGCATGCGTGCGTACACACACACACACACACACACACACACACACACACACACACACTTAAATCTAGTGTCTCCATGTAGAGACAATATGAAACATTTGACATTCTGAACCTGGCTTATTTAGCAATCTTCACCTTCATCCATCTTTGTGAAAATGTCATGATTTCATAGTTCTTTACAGATGAGAACAAAAAGTCCATGTCGTATTTTCCGTATCCATTAATCTGTTCTGTCATCTAGGATGGTTCCAATTCTTGGCTATGATGAGCAGTGCAGCAGGAACCAACACACATATGCAAGGGTCTCTGTGGCAAGTCAACTTAACGTGCTTTGAATATACCCAGGAGTGGAATCGAATAGTGATGTAGTTAGTTCTACTTCTAGGGTTTAGCAGGCTTTCTATACTGACCACTCCATTAGCTAAACCATCTTTCATTCCCACTACACTAAATTGCTCCTTATTTTCTTGATGATAGGCATTCTGAATGGGGCAAGTTCTAATCTGCATTTCTCTGAGGGCTAAGACTGTTAAACATTTTTTTTCAAATATGCCAAGGCCATTGGAAGCTCTTTTGAAAATCTCATTTATTGATTATATAACTAGAGACTGTATTTAGTTGTGTGGATATTTTTATATTTATATTTATTTATTTTATGTCTGGGCATTTTGTCTGCCTGTACATCTGTGCACCATATACGTACCTGGCTCATAAAAAATCCAAAGGGCAGATCTGGATCCCCTGAACCTGGAGTCACAAATGGTTGTAGACAGTTGTGGATCCTGAGAATCAAATCTGGCCCCTCTGTAAGAGCAGCCAGTGCTCTTAGGGTCATCTCCATAGCCCTGAGTGTTTAACTTTTCTGTTTTTTTATATATTGTAGATATTAGCATCCTGCTTGTTGTATCTCTGGCAAATATTTTTCCTTATTCTGTAAGCCACTACTTCATTTTACTGGTTGTGTCTTTTGTAATGCAAATAGTAGCACATTTGTCAGTTTGGGGGATAATTCCCTGTTGTTTTACAATCTTTTCCAGTAAGCTCATATACATATATGTGTATATATATACATATATACTTTGATATATACATAGTATTATATGTATATATGTGTCTATACACACATACACACACACACACACACACATATATATATCTTTTGCCTATGCTTTGTCTAGGAATTTCATAGTTTGGTGTCTTATATTAAAGTCTTCAGTCCATTTAGAATTGATTTTTGAGCAGAGTAAGAGATATTGATCTAGTTTCCTTTACATGTGAATATCTATTTTCCGGCACCTTTTGATCAAGACCTTTTCTTCCAAATATACTTTTGATACTTTTGTCAAGAACTAGGTGGCGATAACTTGGTGGGTTTATTTCTAAATCTATTAATCTATCCTATTGGTTTTTATGTTTATTTTATGCCAGTACCCTACAGTTTTTGTTTTTATGGCTTTGTAGTATAGTTGATGAGTGGATATTGCTCTTTCTGCTTAGGACTACTATGGCTATCTCAGAGGATTTTGCATTTCTATATATATATCCTAAGATTGTTTACATGGTGAAGAATGTGATTGGAATTTTGACGAAATTGTGTTGAATCTGTAGTTTGCTTTCAGCAGGACAGCCATTTTTACAATACTATCCAATGGCAGCCTTTGTCTTTTAAGATACATTCTGAGATAGAGGTAAAATATCATCATGTCCAGGGTCTTTACAAAGTAATCCCTCATAGGAATAGGAAGTTAAGACAGAAAACAGACAGGGGTTATAACTACAAGTGAATTTCTTATATAATTCTCCAATTTATAATTTCTTGATATTTATTAAACCAAAGAGATTTTAAAAATAGGGTTAATTTTTTTCCAACAGAAGAATTGAAGAGACAGAGAACAGAAAAGAACTCTTGGGGAGTTGCAGACAGAAGTGTACATTCCTTTGTCCAATATTCAGCTCTACCAACTTCTACCGACATTTCCCCATTGTTAGATGATGCTAACTTTAGAACAGTGAAATGAATCATCCTCTCTAACAATTTGCTTGCAGCATTTAATTTTACACATATTTATTTTTAAAAGCCTTCCAATGTAAAATACTACTGGGCTATAACTCACTTTACAGTTACCCAGGAGCAGTTCATAGCCCAAGCTAGTCTAAAGTCACAGGAATAATTCACCCAAGAAGTTAATTAGCATCCAATTTATTGCTTTTCATATCATCTTAGCTGCTGAAGCAACTAGTTACCTGAAAAAAATCATGTATTTCTGGAATACTTGTCAAATTTAATTTGGTTGGGTTCTGAGGCAGAATTAACAAGCATTTTTCTATTTCTTGTGCCTGAAGAGCCACAAGTATATCTGCTACATTTGACTAGAGTAATGTAATGTGCTAGAGGAATCCTTCTCTAGGCAGCTGTGCAGTCAAAGCCCCCAGAATTTAACATCTCAAAGGACATCCGTGTTGGAACCGCTATTGAGGATAACAGCTGTCAACAGCTAATTGCCTGGTAGCAAACCTAGTTCTCTTACATCACAGCAACTGATCTGAGACCCAAGCTGGTGTTTGATGTGCTCTATCAAGGGCATGTTCATTTGAAGAGGGAGGCTCTTTTAACGCAAAAACCAATGACTCTTCTTTTTGCTTTCTTCATTAATTTGATAGGAATAAATTTGGCTGACCTCACCCTGAGAGAGTAATGTGAGGGGTCTCAGGAATTATATTTGTGTGTTATGTCAAAATACAAATACAAAGGCTGGAAATATAATGCAGTAGTAGAGCAGTTGCCTGGCGTGGGTGAAAGATCTGATTGGAGCCTTAGCAATCTCAAACTCCATTGAAACTCAGGTACAGTCTTCTGACTTCTCATTCATTTGCATCATTTAAGCAAATAGCAAATGAACATATGACCCTCCGGAAATTTAAACTTCAGATAAGCAAAATTGATATTTTCAGTATAAGTATGTCCTGTGGAGATTTAATATATTTTATGCATATAAAGGACTTATACAACCTTCATATATCAATGCTAAAGCATTTGCTCTTTTCCTGATATTTAACACAACTTTAATTATTTGTATTAATTAAAAATTAATTAATTAAACATTGGTTAATACAAATTTAATCTTGTATCCTGTATTTTGTTTGACAATCTTAACCCTTCCTCACGTTGACACTAGAAACAAAGAAAGTAATTAATCCCACAAAGGAGTAGGAAGTTAAGGCAGAAAACAGGGGCTATGTGTACAAGTGAATTTCTTACATGATTCTCCAAATTGTAATTTCTTGATATTTATTAACCCAAAGGGACTTTTAAAATAGGAATAAATTTTTTTCAGTGAAAGAGTGATGATGGAATGGAGAACAGGAGAGAACTGTGGGAAATACTGGGAGAAGTATATATTTCCGGCACTTACAAGTAGATGAGACATTGTACATCATTTTAGTTATTCCTGGCCTTACAGAGATAGTGTCTCAAGGGTACCAAGTTAACAGTCAGCCAGCTATACACATTGTTTCAAAATGAATTTCAAGAACAAATCTTCACTGGAGAACAAAATCATCAGAAGGGACGCCTCAGTCAATTTGACAAATAGATTCACTTGGATAGTCGTGCTCACAGTCAAGAGAACTTGACATTCTGCACGAAGTGTGTCCCTAACTTTCCTCTGTGACTTAGGGGCAACCACAACCTTGCTGAGGAAATCAAAGTAATCTGTACTGAAGAATTGCTTCTTAAACATTAAACGAATGCAAATTACCTTGGGAACTTGCTAAAATGCAGATTCTGCTTAGGGGAAATGAAGTCTGCATTTCAAACAAGGTTTTGGCTAAGTCCGATACTGCTGGTCTGTACAGCACTCTAAGAAGCAATGGACTAGAGTAATAGATAAAAGATCATGGGCAAGCTGTGACACCAAGAGAAGCTACTACGTAACTTGAGTCTTGAGAATGCTCAAAATCAAGGTTAAATGACCAGAATTTTATTAACTAATGATTGAAAATATATGGGAGCCACCTCTAACTGTATATATCCATTGTCTGAGACAGATAAGTAACACAAATAAGTGATCATCACTTGAGTCATAAAATTAGTGTTTGCAGGAAAAGGGTTAAAAGCAAAACAATCTGTAACTTCCTCCAGCTCTGGATTGGGGCTGTTGCCTTGAGTTCCATATGCCTAGCTGGGCCTGGAATAGATTTAGGGTTAGCACAAGAACCTCTTGACATCATGCAAAATTGGATGCTAATGATGCAGGGCTGATAATTAAAATACTTAATAAGCATATGGCTCAGGTGCAATGCCAAGTGGAATGTCTGGCCAGTCCAGAGAGCTTCTAGCCTCTCTGCCTTCATGGTGTGTCCTGCGTGAGTGTCAGGGCCTGCTATTTCCAAAGCTGTTTTAACCTTCATTCATCAGTTGAAGGATTCAGTGGTCCAGACAAAGGCCTGAACCACAGCTGTGAGTGGCTTGTCGTAGGTCGTGGAAAGTAACACACTTCAGAAACTGAGCACATGGTGTAAATTGACGAAAGTTATTATCATGTGGTTATCACCGTGTATTTTTCAAAATTGCTTTCTCTGAGTTAAATTAGAGTTAAATTGTCAGGTTTCACTGAGGATTAACAAGACAAAGTCTCATGAAATTAGCAGTTAAGGGTTTCTTAAAGCCCACACGCAGTTTATTTCATTGTGCTGTCTATCCAACACAGTTCCAGATCAATTGACTGGAAGTCAATTCAGGGACTGTCTAATTTGAAAGTTGGTTTTTAAAAAAAATAATCTATTGTTACCACTTGCTGGTTTGAAGTTAGCTTTTATGATATGATTAAAAGGAATGTTTTGATTCTCTCTAAATAGCTCTATAGCTCTTCTAACTTTGTTGAGAGCTCAGCTGTGGCTACCAGAGAGAGAAAACTCAAGTCAAGAGTGGAAGGCTGTAGAGCAAGGCGAGAGATGACAATTCACTTCAACAACAGCAAGAACAACAAACAAACAAACAAACCAAACAAACCAAAACTCCCACCTTAACCATCTTTTGAGAAGTAACCTGAGAGCCACCATAATGTTATAATATACCTATAGTTAACTGTGACTCTCCTTTGAGGGGCCTGTACCACACACTAGCTTTCTATGATTGTCTGTTGGAGAACCCCACACCCTGGATCTCTAGTGTGCCTTACTTCCTTTGTTCAATGACACTTTCCCTTGATCTTTAAGCTTAAGACTGTTATCTCCAATTCAGTCTTAGTCACATAAGCTACGCCTATTCCCCCGTCAAAGTCAGGAATCATGGTTTGGAGTCCCTGAATTGAGTCCCTGAAAGTTTGGAGAAATGCTTTAGGCTGCCATGTGACCATTCAGAGCTGTGTCTCTGTCCCCTTGCTACTGACAAATGAATCTTGGCAGAGGGTCAGTCTAAGCTGAACTCTTAGAAGCAGAGAAGCAGAGGAGAGTCAGCCACTCAGGTACTCACACCCTCACTGAGGGCTACAGGCAACCTGGAAATATTTGCACAACCATAAGTGCACAGCAAAGAGAATCTCACCAGATCAAGCACAGAGAGGAGATACCCAATTCCCAACTCCCAGGGTCCAGTCTACTCAAGGCAGCCTTTTTTCTTCTGCTCTATTGCCAAGGTTTGTGAGTGCTGTAATTCCCTCACTCTTTCTTTTCAGAAACTCCAAGGCCTACCTATTTTTTGTTTGTTTTTGTTTTTTTTTGTTTAATAAACCAATGAAAAGAAACAAAGCCCATGAAACAGACAAACAACTCACCTCAGTGCTGCAGGGTAACCTAGTCAACCTTTAAATTAAAAATCCTGAAGTTTCCAACAGTCTGCCTCCGAGTGTTCTGCGTGCAGCCTGTCTCCCTGCTGATAGAAGCAATTCAGGAACTTTATCTTAAAAAAAGAAAAGTCTGGAACAAAAAGCAGCAAGGGATACAAGCAAAACACAGCAGACCGTGAAAAGAAGTGGAGATGCAGGGAGAAAGGCAGCTGAATCACCTGCGGGGGCAGGAGAGCAGCCATCTTTGGAAGGACGTGACTGGTTTGGGGTGTTTGTCCATGAATAACAGATGTCAGTTTGCCTGCAGTTTTTCTGCTAGAATTTTTAGACGAGAGATGTTTTACATATGACTTGAAGAGGACTGGGAATACATGGTAGGTGCTCCGTGAATTATAAATGAAAAGACTATTAAAAAAAAGAAATTAGGGCAATTTTGTCATAAACAAAAAAAAATGGATGTACTGATCACATTTGAAAATAGTGCTTAAACGCTGAGAAGAATGAGACTAATAATAGCCAATAATATCTTTTTATATGAATAAATCTCATTAAGTCATATTTGATATGGTCAAACTTATTTTCGTACAATTTAGCTCATAAATCAAAGGTTGAACTGGTCTAGAAGGTGATTCAAAATTCATAATTAAAGCCATCTGGCCTGTTACCATGTAGACAGAATAATCTTTCTTTGACTGCATAGCTAAAATAAAAGTCCTTGGCCCTGTTTCTCCAAATTCTCTTTGGTGCTATCATGAGTCCTATTGTTAATTTTATTCTTTAGTCTTGTTAGGCATTTTAAAAGGTTTATCTTTTATCCTTATATATGTGAATATGTGTGCATGCATTTATGCATACATGGGTATGACCACCCCAGGACACCAGAAGAGGATGTCAGATTCCCTAGAGCTAGAGTTAAGGGCAGTTGTGTGTCTTCTGCCATTGATACGAGGAGCAAAATCTGAACATCCACAAACCACTGAGCCATCTTTCAGCCCCTTGTTTTAGGTTTTGTTAGTTTATTTGGTTGGTTGGTTTTTCTGTTTGTTTGTTTTTTATCTGATTGTTACTTCTTAAAGTATAAAACAATTTCAATCTAAGAAGAAAAAGAAATACACCTTTACCCAGGTAATGAGTCAGAGGATTCAAGACATACCACATAAGGTTCCTTTCAGTCCTCATCAATATCTCAAAGGCAGGCCTGAGTCAATCCAAAGGAGAATGCTATAGGGGAGACTTGTAAGGGAAAAAGAGCAAAACAAAACGACCCCCAACCCTTCCCACCCCACCTCCCAAAAAACAAAACAAAAATCATGGAGACCAGCATTTTGATTTTCTCTGTATTGCCAGCATCAGAAAGGCCATGTTACATTCTGTTGTTTTGTTAATGTTTTTTTTTTTTGTTCGTTTTTGAGATGAGACAGTTTCACATTAAGATTTTATTTTTTTCCAAGATTTATTTTTATCATGTGTACATACTGTGCCTATGTGAATGTATATCATGTGTGTGCAAATGGTCATGAGGTCCAGAAGATGTGGAATCCCCTGGAGCCGGAGTTACAGGCCATTGTAGGCCACCTGATGAGGAGAGGAGACACAGGTGAAGTAGC
Organism: Uromys caudimaculatus; assembly: GCA_028551405.1. NCBI lineage: Eukaryota > Metazoa > Chordata > Mammalia > Rodentia > Muridae > Uromys > Uromys caudimaculatus. The sequence goes on from CM052709.1 coordinate 17,210,601, forward strand.
TTCTTCGAGGCTAGCAAACAAAACAAAACAAAACACTTTTAACTGCTAAGCCAACTTACGACCCCTGAGAAATTGTCATCCTTGATACTTTTTTAAATTTGTTTTTAAATGTGTTTCTCTGAAATGACTTTTATTGTGACCTATACTTATGACATTGTATATAAAATGTTTTTTTTTAAGAATTATTAAGTTCTTTCTGTAAAACACAATCCAGAGTGGCAAGATGAAAGACTAAAAAATGTTACCAGACATTTAGGGGCAACTACTAGGCTTTGGTAGCCTTAACAAGCTAAGGTTAGCCACCCATCCCCCATATGCCAACTAAAGAGACAAATGACAGTGAAAAGAAGAGGACAGTCATTTGATGAGGCCATGTTTAGGTTCATTGACCCCACCCCCAGCCCATCTTTGTTGCACTAACTTAAGTTGAAGCTTATGCCGAGGAAGGAGCATGTCTTCCTGGTGAAGGAGTGGTCCCGTCCATCATTGACAGCGTCTGTTATGAAGATTATCAGAGCTGTGTGAAATCTCTCCTAGAAGGTAAGTTACTCCTGTGGCTGAGATGTAGACTTGAGCCTTTTTCTTCTCCAAGAATGTAATTCCTGGATTTTTTTTTTTTTTTTTTTTTTTTGATTCTATAGAGTCCATGGTTTCAACAGTCTTGGGTCAAAAGTTTAAAATATAGGGTCTTGTACTAGCTAATTTTGTGTGTCAACTTGACACAAGCTGGAGTTATCACAGAGAAAGGCGCTTCAGTTGAGAAAATGCCTCTATGAGATCCAGCTGTAAGGCATTTTCTCAATTAGTGATCAAGGGGGGAGGGCCCCTTGTGGGTGGTACCATCTGTGGTCTGGTAGTCTTGAGTTCTATAAGAAAGCAGACTGAGCAAGTCAGGAGAAGCAAGCCAGTAAGTTACATCCCTCCATGGCCTCTGCATCAGCTCCTGCTTCCTGACCTGCTTGAGTTCCAGTCCTGACTTCCTTTCGTGATGAACAGCAGTGTGGAAGTGTAAGCTGAACAAACCCTTTCCTTCCCAACTTGCTTCTTGGTCATGATGTTTGTGCAGGAATAGAAACCCTGACTAAGACAGGTCTTCTGCCAGGAGAGTTGCAGTCCCACTGAGAAACAGCATAAATGACTGTGACCTATTGAAAGCTCACAGTTATGATTAGAATAGAGAAGGTCCTGAGGATTCCATTATTTATAGAACTTACATTATGTCAGGCCCTTGCTAAACTCCTCTAATTATTTTACCAGATTCTCCTGAATAATTCAATGATAAGATTGTGTCCATTATTTTAGATCAGGAAATTACAGTTTAGCAAAGTCAAGCAAATGACTCAGGTGCTATGGTCACTATATTGATATGAAATGGCTTTTTTTCCTTACAAATACAAATTGTGATGGCTAATATCGGTTGTCAACTTGACTACATCAAGAATCAACTAACACCCAAGCCATTGGGTACTCCTAAGAAGGATTTCTTTAGTCAGATTATTTATTGAAAGCAATCGCCCCACCCTAAATCTGGGCCATATTCTCCATATAAGCAGACCTGAGAGAAGTAAGTTTCGCCTTTTTCCATGCTTTCTCTCAGGCTCACTGGCAGGTCATCAGTCCTGAAGGGATGCTAAGACATTCCTTTGCTGATATTAGAACAAACCTCTTTAGGATTCCAACCTAGACTAAATACCAGCAGCTCTCCTGGACTCCAGTGCCAGATTGGGACTGTTCAGACATCCAGTCTTGCAGACTGAACAACTAGTAGATTCTCAGTATGAGATAACTATTATTGAACTACTCAAACCACAGCACATCCTGTAGGCATACACACACACACAGAGACACACACAGACACACACAGACACACACATGCACACACACATATGAATATGTAATGTAAGCATATGTATGCAAATATGAATAATACAAAGTTAAAGAAAGAACCAAACAGATTTTGAAAATGCTGCCTAAAGAAGGTTGGCTTTCTTCAAGCCCAAATCTACTCAGACCTGTTTCTGTACTGACTCTGCGTTCCAGGCAGGTGGCAGCAACATTAGTCCGATCTCATCTTGCAAGGGAAACAACCACCTCAAACCTTGAACCTCTATTTACAAAGATCATAGAGACGTCGACTGAAAGGTTCTCCTCAAAATCATGGTGTAGGTTTGACTTCTTCCTACAAATGTTATCAAGAAGCATCACTTGGATGCACCTTAGTTTAGCAATCAGAATAATATGATGCATTAAATTGGACCTACACTTGCATTTCCCTAGAAAACAGAACACATAAAAATAATCACCCCTGCTGCAAACGACCAGATTCTATGTGCAAAGAGGAAAGCTAATGAATTCTTTCTTGATAGACAAAGGATAGAGAGTCCAAGTGAGACAACCAAATCCATTCTTTAATTTACAGCCAAGTAATTAGATGGCAGTGAAATGCATCCTAAGTCCCTTGTATGAAACCCAGCAAACAACCAGAGAGGGAATGAGCCTACAATTAAAGACAGTGGAAGTTTGTATATATGCTAATGACATGATAGAAAATAAATCCCTTATCAAAAGAACACCTAATGACTGAGAAAGTGCACAGCATCCCTATGATGAAAAGAGATAACGAAAACGTAGTTTTCTTAGATTTGTCAGTCTCTAAGGGCTGCTGCTCATCAGGCAAGGGAACCTGGGGATAGAGACTATTCAGCTTTTAATCCTCGTGTTCTTTCTTGCTCAGAATCGATCATAATACTTTGGTATTGTAGAAATGTAGTTCTTTGAGGCTTGAAGAATATTAAAACTTGGGTGTCAAACATCTCATTAAATTGGATAGTTTTACTTGTTTCCAGACAACAGAATAACTTAAAATTGGAATCTGATATTTTTATTACATAACCATGGTCCCATATTTTAAATCAAAAGTAAAAAAGTGTGTTTGTTTTATGTGTTCTGTACCCAAAAAAGTCTCTGAAAGTATTTTATATACTGTAATTATATAGAATTATATGTACTTACTGTTTACATAATTGTAAATTTTACAAAGAAGTAAGAGTCAAATTGCAGGCTGACATTTTAAAATATGTATTATATACAAATTGAAAGTCAAGTAACATAGACTTTTGTATTTACTGAGCTGAGAACGTTCGTATTGCACACTGGAAATGTATTCCTGTGTCATTAAAGAGAATCCCAAGCCTATTGTCAGCTCTTTATTATGATAAATATGATATATATTTATTTTAACATCTCCTTTCTATTTCTAGTTAAGATTTTGTAGTCTGTTCCTCTTAAGATATGTTTAATTCCTTGAGTAGATTAACATTCATTTCGACTCCTTCAGAAACAAGGCATTTCAGTTTTTGATAATTGCACTCACTCATGGGTCACTAATTACTTTTGGTTTTGCTCTCTCTGACTCCATGACTATTTTGGTTCTTTTCCTTCATCTGACCTTCTGTTTTCATTTCACATGTCCTCCTCAGATTAATGAGCACATGGTTGTTGGTTTTTGTTGTATGGTGGTTGGAATCAAAACGGCCCAGGGTGGGCAGGCTCCTGTGTTTGCATGCTTAGTCCCCAGGTGATAAACTGTTGGGAAAGAATTAGGTGTGTCCTTATAGAAGTAGGTGTGTCCTTGTAGAAGTATGTGTGTCCTTGTTGGAGGAGGTGTATCACTGGGGGTGGACTCTGAGATTTTAAAAGCCTGTGTTAGGCCCAGTGTTGTCTCTCTGTCTCTCTTCTCTCTTCTCTTCTCTTCTCTTCTCTTCTCTTCTCTTCTCTTCTCTTCTCTTCTCTTCTCTTCTCTTCTCTTCTCTTCTCTTCTCTTCTCTCTCCTCCTCCTCCTCCTCCTCCTCCTCCTCCTCCTCCTCCTCCTCCTTCTTCTCTCTCTCTCTCTCTCTCTCTCTCTCTCTCTCTCTCTCTCTCTCTCTCTCTCTCTCTCTGCCAGATGCCTGAGGATCAGGATGTTTACTCTAGAGCCATGCCTGTCTGCTTCCAAACACGACCACCAATGACTAACCCTCTGAAATCATACGCAATCCACAATTAAATGCTTTTTTTTTTTTATAACAGTTGCCTTTTTCAGCTTCTCTATTTAACAGCAGTAGAACAATAAATAAGTCATGCTGTTTTGTCAGTAGTGAGAGACAGAGAGCCAGCTCTATACTGTCATCTTTGGCAGCCTCAGAAGATCCCTCCCTGTCTTTTGGGATTTTGACTCAAACCCAACCAAGACTCATGGCATTGATGCAGAAAAGAATTACAGACATAGCTAGTTGGATACAAAGTTGGAGGTTTGATTAAAAATACTTTTATGTAGGCTTTAAGTGACGGCTTGGAGATGGAGAGGCATGCATACAGAAACCAGGACACACTCAAGTGAGCATCCCAAGGAAAAATAGGGGAAAAGTAGGAAATCTCTAAGTGTGAGTATTGGCTCCTCAAAGGAGATTCACTAGTGATCCTATCACTATTATTCACATACACTATTTTGGGTAGCTCATATGTTATGTTTCTAAAGGTTGCTGTGATGGCTATTCTTGGTTGTCAACTTACCTACATCAGGAATTAACTAAAATACAAAAACAGAGGGGAAGACTTGTGAGGAACTTTTGCTTAGTTTGAAGTAGGAGAATCCCCTACTAATCTGGATCCTTGTGGTAGGAAGACACACCTTCAATCCAGATCTTCAGAGATGGGAAGATCCATCTCTAATCTGGGCCACACCTTCTCCTGCAAGTCTATATAGGGGCATTGGAAGAGCAAGATTTTGCTCTCTCTGCCTTCTTGCTCCCACCTTTCTAACAAATCCATTCCATATATATATATATATATATATATATATATATATAGAGAGAGAGAGAGAGAGAGAGAGAGAGAGAGATTCACCCTGTACATTCCATTACTCTAAAGAGCCCTGACTAATACAGTTGCTACAAAATGTACTTTTTTCTTTTACTCTTTTCTGTTGATGGATCTAGAGGGTGGTTCTGCTTTGGATGGAATTATAATCTGATAAAATAAAACCAAGAGACACAAGGCTTACATGGGGAGGGGGTGATAGTTCACGTCCTTTCTCTGCAAATGGGATTTCTGGTGAGATTCCTAAAACTTTTCAGGTTTATAGCTGGAAGGGGCATAATGTCATAAGTAGTTGTTACTTGCTCTGGGACCCTTGGCTCTAGGCTGGTGAGAGGCTTCCATTGCATCTTGGGTGAGAAGCTCTGCCTCATTCCTTGTGCTCTCATCATGGCTTCTGTTCCACATGTACATCCATCAGTCATGAAAGGGGGCTTAAGTTTGACCAGTGAAAATAAGGTAACCCTAATACCTAAATGCATATATAGAAACCCTTGGATTAGAAGACAGATGAGTTATTATAATTCAGATATAAATATTTGTATTACCCAGAAAAGCAGAAAAAGATCCTTTACACAAATCAATAATAGTTCTATATAACTGGTATGTAACTTACCATCCATCATTGGACTTAAATCTTCTATTCTTTGAGTTTACCAGTTGCTGCTTCAAGGTGTACGCATATCTATATTTTATCAGAGGTGATTCTCTGTAGTCACCTTTAATGGATATTCACAGAGGATTTTGTTGTAGAATTACATTATTGATCTCTGGAACAGCATTATACAATGCTCTTGGATTAAGAGGAAGCTAATGACTTTAGTGCTAGCCCTGACTCTAGTAGGCATTAGCCAACCAGAACAACGCAACTTCCATCTGCCTGTGGGGCATGTGAAGGAACATTTGAGAGGATCTTTGAGGTCCCTGATACTTCCTAATTATTGATATAAAAAATTCTCGAAGATGAATCTGTGGGACTACTTATTAATAGAGATGATATCATTGGTCCATGTTACTGTGGATACCCTTCTGACACTACAAGCTCACACCCCAAGCACATGCCAATTCTCATTGCTTTTGATATTGGATTAGAGAGTCATCCTAGTCAAGAAGCGGCCTATCAGGAGAACTAAAACTTGCTGAGGATTTAGTATCTGCCAGGTACACTTCTTAATATTTTACACATATGAATCTACTTTACAATTTTAAATCCCCAGAACAAATCTTTCTGATCTCATTTCACCTGTGAAGAAATTGATAGTGTGAGCTACACAGCTAAGTGTATAAAAGAATCAATATTTAACAGCTCAGTGCCTAGGCTGTTAACCAGAACATTGTGCTTCTCTAGATTTGTCCAGGAAAACACACATACACACACATATACATACATGCACATCCACATGACATATACATACACACACACACATACACACACCACACACACATATACACACTCATACACACTCACATACACACACACTCACATATACACTCACACATACACAAATCATACACTCACAAATCGTACACACACACACACACAGACACAGACACACATGCCACACACATTCACACACACACATACACACAGATATACACATAGACACACACAGAGACACACATGTCACCCACATTCACATACACACACACTTATACACACACTTACACATATTCATGGATACACACACACTCACACATACACAAATCATACACTCACAAATCACACATTCACACACATACATATACACAGACATACACACAGACACATGGACTCACACACAGACACATATCACACACACACACAGACACAGACACACAAACACACCTGAAGCCAGGTTTCCAGTTCCTGTTCTCATCTGACAGTATGAATAAGGGATACTGAACTTGATCTTCCATTAGCTCCTCCAGATCTACTTTATCCTGCTCTATGTCTCAAGAACCTCCTCTGCTACCCTGAGAAAGGAGGCAGGAAGAAGAACCCAGTAAGTAACTGTTCTACCTGCTTCATCTTACTAAAGGCCTCAGGAGCAGTCAGGTGGCGGTGACCATCTTTCCTTTGTGACTCCTACCTCTCTGTAATTCCTCATGTGTTTATTCATCTCCAAGGCACTATCATGGTTGCTTCTCCTCCAGGCTCTCCCACTTGTGATGGTTGACATGGATCACCCATTTGACAGGATATAAAATCACCTATTAGACACACCCCTAGTTACATCTGTGAGCTGGTTTTTAGATGGAGTCAACTGAGGTAGACATCTAAATTTGGGTGTCTCTCTTCAATGAGCTGGAGTTCAGGATTGAATAAAAGAAGAATGTGATCTGAATACCAGCATTCATCTCTCTCTGCTTCCTGACTATGGGTGCAATGTATCTAGCCACCTCACATGCCTGATGCTATGTCTTCCTTGCTATAATGGGTTGTACCCTCTAAATTGTAAGCTGGTATACTCCCTCCCATTCAGATATCTTGGCAGCTTGCTGCTGAATAAGCTCACACTTCTAGTTCTTTCTGAACTCTCGCTGTCTAGTTCAACTCAGCTGTTCTGGCTCAAACCTTCTCTCCAAGCTGACTGATTCAAACTGGCTTCTCTCTAAGTTTCTCACTGAATTGCTCTGCTTGGAAAAACTGCCTCTGAATTCCGTGAACTGAACTAACTGCATTGGCAGCACTGACTGCATGAGGTGAATGGAACTGAATGGAACTATATGAATTGAACAGAACTGAACTCAACTGACCTCTAGCACTTTTGTGTGAACTCAACTGAACTGTGCTACCTAAAGTGCTTTCTCCCTGACTCACTCTGTGCTGCCCTTCAGTAGCCTTTCTTTCCTATCTGTTCTCCTGCGAGTTGGGCGTATCCTATCTCTGACTCATTTTGTCAAATCTTTCTCTGATTCATCACTTTGTCTGCCCCTCAGTTAGCTGTCGCTTTCACACATGGCTTCTTCTTTCTACAAACTAACTTTACCTTCATTTTGGGGGGGGGAGATTAAAAGTGTGTGCTAAGGGTGTGTCTGTATTCCAGCCAGATCGCACAGACCTAGAAGGATGTGATCCCTTGTCAGAGCAGCCATGTTGCAGGATTAAAAATCCTCTACTCTGATATATATCAATATATATGGCATAGTATGAGGCATAACAGGAAGGTCCCCATTATTTTCACTTGCTTATTCAAAAATATTTTCTGAGCATTTATGACTAATGAGTCATTATGCCATGCACTGGAGGGACAGCTATAAGTATGAAAGAATAGAGCCTTACTAGCATGCAGCTTACATTTCAGTGGGTGGAGCAAAAAAAAAATGTTCAACAAACTGTATAATTTGGTAACTTCTATGAAGAAAATAATTATAATAGTAATGTAGATGGCAGGCTGAGGGTATGCTGTTTCCAGCATGATAGTCTGCAGAGGTTTCTTTGAAAGCTGTCATTTTAGTCTTAGATAAAGGAAAGCAGCTAGTGATGTAGAGAGGTGAAACTGCAGAGCATTGCATGCAAAAGCAATGGCTACCAAGGCCACAAAGAACAGCAACACTTTTGATGAAAGTGAATGTGGACCAAGCATGACAAGGAACGAGGAGAGAAAGGTAGATAGAGAAAAGTACATAGGGCTTTCTAATTCTTTAGAAACTGTTAATTCTTTGGTTTCTAGCAAAATTTAAGATTCTGTAGAGTACTAATTTTAGTCAGGATGAATATGAAGAAATCTGAGTGAACACAGTCCAGGTAAGGTAAATATAAAAGCAAAGGTGAACCATCTTGGGTTGAAGGCCTGTGAGGTTTCTGCTACCTGAGGTGATTCTTGTGCATTTGCTGACATTTTAGAGTTTGAGAGGACTTGTCCTTATGGTCAATGTCCATGTCTCTGAGCAGTCAGCAAATCTTCAGATGAGTAGAGTACATTCAGACATTTGGAGATGTTTTATTTCTCAAGGGTCCTCTCCAAATCACATAGATGGGTAGTTCACCTATCTCTGCAAACATCCTAGAAATGCTGATAAATGTTCATTCAGTTCTATGTTAATTCAGCATCCCTCAACTGGCCAAAATTTTCTGATAGAATGCAGGGTTTTTGGTTTGTTTTTTTTTTTAATGCTCCCTGCCATTTGCTTTACTTCAAATTCTTATTTGTTCATTTTAAATTTTCTATTTTAATTTATCACCAAAGAGGGTTGAACAGCATCCTGTAGTGTTAACATACACACACACACACACACACACACACACACACACACACACACACACACACACACACACACACATATTGTCCCCCCTGAAGCACAAGTTGCAAAGTTGCCAGTACACTTCACTTCTATGGGCAAGGTGGGCTTTAGCTTCACATCAAGGTTGCAATCAAATCCCCTGAGACAAATCTTATTTCCAATTCACTGCAAATCTAAGACTTCCTTCATTCCATACAGCCAGTCCTACCCTGATTCTGCCATTCGGACCGGTGGAGCTTTTCTGAGCCTCTTCAATGCTCATCTTTGCTGTGTCACTCATCAGTTTCTCGGAGGCCCATGCTCTTGGGCCTCTGCAATGATTCATATGCTGAGCTCAGCTGAGGCTGAGATAGAAGCGGCCTCTGGCAGACACCATTCTTAATGAGTAATCCATCACTCCCTTCGCCCCTGTTCTGAGACATGTCTTCTCTCTTTATCTCTCCGCTTTCCATAGCTTCTTTTCTCCTTTGCCTTTGCTTTTTCCTCATCCCAACCTTAACTGATCTACTCAAGAATCCTTTCATGCTTCTCACACTGTTGACATTTCTAGGTGACCCACTTCATACATTGAGCAGTCCATGCTGCTTGATAGACTCAGTGAATCTATGTTCCACTGTGGGAATGCATCTCCAGATGAAGGAAGGGGGAATATAAACTGGATCTTTTACTGGATCTTTCCTTTTACACTGCATAAATGAAGTGTTTGAAGGCACATGGGTCTTGAGAAAGTCAGAATTACTTTGATTTGAAATCATGTCTAAATGTACTTGCTTTCATCATCTGTGAGTTAAACATGACATAAATATGAACAATAAAGTTTAAGGAGGTTGAGGAGATGGCTCCATGGGTAAAATGGTTGGTGTGCAAGCGTGAGGACCTGAGTTTGAATCCCCAGCATCCATGTGAATGTTAGGCTTGAAGGCATGTACCCGCAACCCTTTCTCTGGAAATGTGGAGTCCTCAAAGTTCTATGTTCATCTAGTCTAGTCAAAATAGGAAGTTACAAGGTCAACGAGAGATCGTCCCTTTAAAAATGAAAATAATAAAATGTGGCAGAGGGCCCAGGAGATAATTCACACAAAAGCTACCCAAGCAACTATGAGTTCAGATTTCTAAAACCTGTATAAAAAGCCAGACGCGGTAATAAACATCTGTAATCCCAGCGCTCCCAGAGCCATGATGGCGGACAGAGACAGGAGAGTCCTCCGGAAACTAGCTGGCCAGCCTGGAGTGCCAAGCAAGGTGGCAGAAACAAGAGTGGTTCTCCTTAAATCAAGAAGAAGGCAAGAACTGATTTCCCTGATTAATACACTCACACCATGGCATGCATTCACACACAGTTGTTATAATTATTCTAAATTATTTTTAGTCAAGACAGTTTGTCAGCAGAATAAACAGGGACCCAACAAAACATAAAAACCAACTGGGTTTCAGAAGAAGAAGAGGAATATTTTCCTTTTCTTATTTCTTTGGCTAAACTGAATGTTTGTATGAGAAGAACTACCTGTACAACCTCAGAGAGGACAATATCCTTTAATAAAGTTAATGAGGCCAGGAGGTAAGAATATACAAGCCTGGGTGTGGTGGTTTGAATAAGTATGACTTCCATGGATACCTGTGTGTTTGAGTATGTCCAGTGTGACACAGTCTCCTTCTGCTGCCTATGTATCAGATGTAGAATTCTCATGTCTGGCTGTCATGCTTTCTACCATAACAATAATTGACTAAACCTCCAAAACTGTAAGCCTAATGCAGGGAGGGTTATGTGCCCTTTTACCTTGATTGGTTGGCTCTATCTCTAGGGGTCTGACTGATTCTATATTGGTTAGGGCTCTGGAGACTTCCCAGGGTACTTACTTACTCATTCTAGCTACCTCTTCTTGCTTCAGGCCAGATGACAAGGTGTCCACGAATTGGGTGCCAAGGCTGTGGTTGGCGGACCACAGGTTCCTGTGTTAAATGTTTTCTTTGTGAGAGTTGCTGTGGTTGAAATGTCTCTTCACAGTGATGGCAACTAAGATACTGGGTGACTTAGTGGTTTTGTCTCCTTCTCTAAACTAAACACTTCAAAAGGCAAAGTGGTTTAAATGAGCAAAGGGAATATTTCTCTGGTGTTATCAGACACATCTAATAAAATAAGCCTATACCCATTTTGAAGAGATGTCAACCATTGACTATTTTTCAGGGAGAGCAGTGTATTACTCATGGAAACTTGAGAACATCTACTGAGAAGAAGCTGATTTTCAAAGCAGGTCAACCTCCATCATTTCAAGAGGATCAGTTAGAGTGTAGAGTTTGAAATAATAGTAATAATTGTAATAATAATAATAATAATAATAATAATATCTTTGGAAATTGCAGGGTATTTGTTGTCCCATGGGAGAGTGTCTGTAAGTCACTGGAGCTTGCCAATCTGAAGAATGGGGGAACAGAAAGATTGTTGCTGCCAAGATCAGTCTCCTTCTCAAAAACACGTATATTATTAAGAGTTTAGATATCAGTCATAGCAGCCACATGCAGATTTCTCAGAAGCATATTAATAAGCTAGAAACAAAAACTGTAGAGTTACATCTTATCACTGTCTTAAGTGAATTTTCATGACCTTGGATAGCTGACACAAACACCACCTTCAACAGAAACCCAAAACTCCATAGGTTAAATTCAAGGGAAACTGAAGAAACAGAGAACAGTAATCTGGGTCATGGAAACACCTTTCTCCCACCAGCATTTCTTTCCCACACTAAAGTAGAACAAAGCTGTGGGAGCCCAGAGATAAACACGACCCCAAAAATACATTTGCTGCAAAACAATTGTAGGAAGAAAATAGAAGCTGTCCTCAAGGAGGCAAAAAGCAGACAAGGTAACTATTAAATAAGGTAAATAAGACAAATCCAGGGCAAAATAAAAACAAAATGAAATCCATAGCCGACCAAGGGAAGTCACTGGTGGCAGCTAAGAACTGGTTATACTGAGAAGACGCCCAGGAGTGTGGTGGACAGAGTTGGGAGCTAAAGCTAAGTTGTTTTGATCGAAATTGATTTGGTTACTTATTAATTGTATGGTAGTTAGAAGAATCTCACAACTGCTCGATTTCTTCATATGTTAAAGCAGTTGATGAGAAGTATGGCCCTGCACTACTTTGAGGGGTCCAAGGCACAATGCATCATAAAGTATGCATTGTAACGTAATCAGACAAAGGCCTACCTTGAGAAAGGAATCTACCTTCATGCCTATTCTAAGCACACAGCAAACACTTTCTTTTTTTTTTTTTTTTATTTTAGAATTGCAGTGTTACTTTTATTTTTATTTTTTTTTATGTTTCTTACCTGTATATTTTATTAGAAAATTTTACATACTTATCAGTTAAAATTATGAACTTGAATAAAATCTCATTTTCTTTTTTTTTTTT
>CM052709.1:17223587-17248176 GCA_028551405.1 Uromys caudimaculatus
CTCTCAGCCCAGACTAGCCCAGACACTCCCGCCTTCCCCCTCCCCTCACTCAGGGGCAGCTTGACCAAGGATATTCTGTTTTCCCTGCCATAAGATAAAAACAAACCACAAGGACATTTATGTAACTGAAACCCTGTATGCATGGAAAATTCCATTTGCTCTTTTCTATAAATACTTTTAATTTTAGCTGGTAGGGGTCGACTCCTCTGGTCTCTGTATAGGCTATGAGTCGGCCCTAGTGCACTAGAATGAGCCCGAAAATAAACCTCTTGTATTTACATCAAGAACGGTCTTTCGTGAGTTCTTGGGGGGTCGCGCCATCCCGAGACTTGAGTGAGAGTCTCCCCAGCTCGGAGGTCTTTCATAGCCACATTTACTTAACCAATAGCTTTAAGTTGGGGAGCAAAGTTTACACAACAAAGGCTAGTGAACAGGAGAATCTGCTCATTGAGGGCAGCCAGATCTTGTGGTTCAGAATTTAGCATTTGTATACACAGCAGCGCCAGACCAACCCCCAGCAAGGTTGGGACAAGCTGGAGGAAGCAGATCACTGGGGCTTGGCCGGGGTGGGGTAGGGTGCAGGGCTGGAGGTGGGGGGTGGGGTGGCTTTCACATTGGCATTGTATCTTGCCGCAGTAGATCCTTATTGCGTCCCATTTCTTGCTCTTACCACCATGGTGGACCGAAGTCCCTGGTACTGAGAGCTAAAATAAATTCTTCTCTTAGGTTCTTTCTGCTAGAATAACTGCAAATGGCCTTAAGTAGTAAAGACATTAATTATTTAAGCTTTTTAAGAGGAATAACTTAGACCAGGTGCTCTAAAATAGAAGGGAATTAATTTGATAGTATTCCTAATCTCCACATGACTTATTTTCAATTATAGTTTACCATCCTTGCCCCAGTTATTTCTATTAAGCAGAATTTCATGGAAGATAGACAGCTGTGACGTTTCATCTTGCCTGAGCGTACATTTCATGGCACCATGGGTTTTTTTTATGTAGAAGTGTTATAATAGATAGTGGGTTTTTTTTTCCTGACATCTTGAAATTTGTCTTTTGGGGACAAGGCCACATAGAGGATATTCTGCTCTCTCTTTTTCAAGCTTCTGATATGAATGAACTTCATGCAAAGCCTCTCTTTCTGTGGCCTGTCTTTGTAACCCATGTGGCTCCTTTTGTGTGTGACAATCATACTGGGTGGTAGACTTTGGAATGCAGAATCTTTGGTGCCTGGAAGATTTTGATACATTTACCAGGCCAATGATAGTTTATGACAGAAGTCATAAATATTGAGTGCTACTCCAAAATGTTTCCCATTTGTCTTTCTGGTGAGTGCCCACCTGTTATGCATCGGGAATGTGAGATGGAAGCCAAAATTGGAACAGAGTTAGAGATAATATCGTGTTACAATAGGGACTTAGCTCATTTTCTGTTTGGGTCCTATGCTTGTGCTTGCTAAGAGATATCCTGAAGCTACTACATTTCCCTGCAAGTTCCTGGGAGGCACATTGACCTAAGTATTCTGCAATCCTACTTCTGCATCAGACCCACTGAAATATAACACCTCTAGGAGTGGAGTCTCAGAATTTTCAGTTTTAAAAACATTCTTGTACACCAGGCATGGTGGGGCATACCAAGCACTTGGGGGGCTGAGGAGGGGGAATCACGAGTTTGAGGTCAATCTAAATTATATAGCAAGACTGAGATAGCCTTGGCTACATAGTAAGATTGTTTAACACAAACTAAGAAACAACATCGTGCAAACAAATAGGTAAACACATAAACAAAAGTTTTTACACACTTTAAAGTGGGAAGCCATTACTCAAGTCTGTCAGTGTTTGAGGGAGCAGTCTCTGTTCAGATGGTGTCTCTAAGAGATAGTTAATGGGAGACGTGCAAATGGCACCTTCAGCTTCTTGAGCAGACCTCAGTCTCTAGTATACTAGATGACACCTAATGGGGTCCCAGCACACCGAAGACCCACAAAATGGCACCCAGCCCAGGTTCCTGTCTACTTCCTGCCCTTTGTCCGCAGACATGCTGCCAGGACATGCTGTTCCCCACACACACTCTCACATGATGTGGGTTGGGCACCATTCAGGCTCATTGGGTGATAGTGGGGTGTGGCCCGAGCTGGTTGGATGATGTGTGTAAATATGCCAGTGAACTTCCATATTAAACTAGATCTGCATCCCGCCCAATGCTGGTCTCCAGAGTCTGCTTCTTAGCTAACTCATTGTGACTCTGCCACCCTCACCCCACAAGCTGCCAGGACAATGCTCCACAAGTGTTGACTCTCTGACCCGTTTTTGTCCTATACATTCTTTGCCTCTTTGCATTTGTCCATGTCCCTCAGTTTCTGAAACGCTCTAGTTGTTATATCTCTTGAAATCTTTCTCATTCTTCAGGATCCCGCCAGTCTCATTGCCATTGTTCCCAGTAATAAATGACCTTTTTTTTCCCCACAAGTTCAGCTTCTTAAACTTACAGTTTCCTTGCCATCAAAAGAGTATTGCTTTGAACTAAATAGTTGCTAGAGTTAAAATGGCCATGTTCTAAATTACAATTGTCATTTTTACATTTCTTTCAGTGCTTATCACTATTTAATATTTCTTATTTGAGTACTTGTCCCTTTATCCTTACATCATAAAAACCTAAACAGCAATCAGGGCCTCTGGTCTATTAATGCCTGGAAGACATTTGAAACCTGTTTGGTATCTTATGAATGATTGTTTCATTAAACTTAAAGATATAAATAGATATTTAAATTTGTATTATGGTTTCATATCCAAGATTTTCCTGCCTTAACTAACCGATAAAAAAGAATGAACATGAAATTCCTTCCAAAGTTTAAATGGCTTAATACTTATTAATTAAATAAAGCAATGTCAATAAAATTTATCGTGGAACTAACATACAAGAATGTGAAGTGTGAGACACAGAAATCATAATTCCATTAGAAGTGATATTTTCAGTCTCTTGTAAAGTGTTTCAATGGCTCAATGTGTTTGTCATTTCAGTGACTAACAGATCAACCACAGTGCAATGGAATCCAAGAAGTCAAACAGATCAGTTAATTACATTGAAATCTGAAATGCAGAAATGTTGAAAACTATGCTTTCTATTTTAGTAGTTCATGAAATATGTTTGGAATTTAGTCTTCAATATTAACGTATTGTCGGGGAGGTTGACTATTGCTGGATTTATGCAGATATATTCATTGGTAATGAGCATAAAAGTATCTGTTGCTGGAGAACAGTTAAACATCAGAAGGAACTTGATCTTATGAAATCACAGAAATAATACTGTCATAGAAATACTATTGGGTGGAAGAAATGCTTAAGCTATTCATAAATGGTAAACAAAATAATTCTCTTATCAGTCTGCATTATACAAAGAAGTCTTTCTCAAGCACATACCAGTTAATGTCTGATGTGCAGGTGTAAATACAGCTTATTAAGAGAAAAAAAATTACCAAAAGAATAGTGGGCATGCTGAACTCATTGGCTCAGCAGGCAAAAGTAGTTTACATGAAGCCCAGGGGAGGCTCTCATCGGCTCTCCATAGATTTGCAAGGGAAGTCAGGGTACATCTGCATAATTGTGTAAGAGTAGAAGGCAGTATTTGAGTGAGTGGCCTTGCTAAAAGGGGGTAATATTTGGAAACCCGGTATCTGGTAACAGCCAGGTCTTCAGTTGCACTAAGTGACCTGCAGAGTCAGCTCTCTGCGAAGGAATGAGAAGAGAGTAAGTCTTTGGCACCGTTCTGTTTTGACACTTGTCCTTCAGGCCGCTTGGTTCCTAGGGATGCACTAACTATTTGTATTCCCCAGCTCCGAATGACTGTAGACAGATGTGCTTGTGTCTCATATATTGTTCTTGGGGATAAGACACGTTTTGGGAGCAGAGCATCATTTTACACTCTAGGTGAGACTTCCAGAGCCAGCCCCAGATGAAGTGGTCCACCACACTAATTTCTCCCACAGAGCATCTTAGTTATCTCTCTGATCCCTGTAACGAAATCAAATTGCTACGAAAAGAAAGGGATCTGAAGGAGGAAAGATTTATTTGGATGGTGGCTAGGATAGTTCATCTTGGTGAGAAGGACAGAGAGGCTCTGGGTGGAGAAGCAAGAGTATGTGGTTGTGGCTTCCCACATCTTACAGATCAGGAAACTAAGCACTGGCTCTCACGCAAGGCTATGCATTAACCCCAGGACCCATTTTACCATCATGCCCCTCCCTCCTGTCCAAAAGGTTTTAGAATTTCTCCAAACACCACATGCTGTTCGAATACATAACCTTGTGTGGAGCACTTTATATTTAAATCATAGCATTGGTTAATATCAGACATTTTGGCAAAACATTTGAAAAAAATTACCTGAGGACTCTGACAATTATAACAGCAGGCAAACTAGAGAAGAAACAAAAATCGTGGAGAGTGGCATTTACTGAGAAGACGAGTTCTCTGCTTTTCTGATTTATTTCCTTCATCCCTCTTTCCCTCTCCTTTTTCTCCATCTCTTTTACCCACCCCACCCCCCTAGGATTTTGTTTCAGCTTTGGGGGGATTGTGGGTTTTTTGTTTTGCTTTGTTTGTTTGTTTTGGGGTCTTTATATGATATTTGTCCCAGAATGGCTTTGAACTCATGATCCACCCAAATTCTGAGATTACAATGTATACCTGTGGCTCGAGCAATGGCTCAGTGGTTAAGAGCACCAACCATTCTTGAGTTTACTTCCCAGCACCCACATGACAGCTCACAACTGCCTGTGGCTACAGTTCCATAAGCTCAGATATCCAGTTCTAACATCCAGAGACACTATATTCAATTGAGCAAATCCATAATGTACATGTCATTTTTATTTCCTCAGATATAGGAAGGAGATGAGAGCCACATCCAAGCTATGCAAATACATGGCTAGGGCTGAGCCCAGAGCATTTCTCTATTCTAAATATCCCTAGGAATAGACCTGGAAGCTTCTAGTCTCTGTACAATATAATCTTCCAACCTGACTGATTCAATTCAACCTCTCTCAGCTTCTGACTGAATTGCTCTGCTTAGCCTCTTACTAACTTTGGCAATATGTTCTAATCTTCTAGCTCCTTCTCATTCTTGGGCTTGTTCTGTCTTCAATCTGTCTCTGAGACACACACTCACCACTGCCACCATCACCATCACCCCCTCCTCTTCTCTGTTCCTGCACTATTCAGTAGCCTCTATTTCCTGTGCTGTTCTCATGAGAATTGGGAATATCCTATCTCTGATTCATTCTGTCAAATCTTTCTCTGATTTGTCACTTTGTCTGCCTCTCAATTGGATCTCACTTTCATATATATATATATAATTCTAAAATTTATTTATTTTTATTTTTTGTGCACTGGCATTTTGCCTGCATGTATGTCTATGCGAGGGTGTCAGATCCTGGTGTTACAGATGAGTTGCCATGTGAGATCTGGGAGTTGAACCCGGGTCCTCGGGAAGAACAGTCAGTGGTTTTAACCTAGAAGTCACTTTCAAACACAGCTACTTCCTTCTACAAACTAACCTTTCGTTCACTGTTAGGGATTAAAGGTGTGTACTAAGGGTATGTCTATATTCCAGCCTGATGAAACTGTAATCCGGAGCACGTCTGCATTCTTGTCAGAGCACGTAGACCTAGAAGGTCTTTGGATGTGATCCCTTGTTTGAGCAGCTATGTTGCTGGGTTAAAATTCCTTTACATCTTCTTCCCCCTTTCTGTTTAAGTTAAAAATTGTGCACAGTTTATCTCTTAAAACAGAAGCAATTATCAATCCCACGAACTTAACGGTCCAAATGTCCTTATGAAGATCCATCAATGTAATGATCCTTCGTAACTGCAGTCCTGGTTATCTGTCCTTCAGCAGATGGTATCAAGGCTTTCCAATCTACCAGTCTAATGAACGAGCTGTTCCCACGTATGGCGTGTGGTCGACTTTCCATGTCATTGCCAGGCTCTCTGTCTCACAAGACCCCACCCCAGCCCCCCACCAGTACAACCCCACCATTCGGCACCTGTTTTCTTTTCCCAGTCTACTTTCTAGGGGTTAAACAGAGAGATATAGGGCTCCAAAGAAAAAAATGGCTGCTACCGCCCCTCCCTCCTACCAGACAACATCAAAATACAGCCAAAAGACAGAAGGGAGGAGGAGGGGCATGCTGAGCAAGCTCAAGTGCACAGTCCTGGGCCTGCCAGGGGTCCACACTTCTTCCCCTGCAAGATATGACCTAACCCGTGGCAGTAGCACCTAAGGTGACAGCTGAAGTTTGCGTCCCATAGGCCAGGAGTGGATGGTTAAAAAGGAATGACTTAAAAGTAGCGTATCTCCTTTTAGACCAAGAAAGCAACAAGTCTCAATAGTTTACATTGTACTAAATTAGATTATAGCCATCTAGTCCTCTGGATAGAGGGAAGAAGACCTTTCAAGGTTTGCAGTCAAACTAACGGAAGTTCATTACTTTAACCCAAAACTGTTTTTAAAAAGTCTGAAAAGTGCTCATGTTAATTTGGTCACTATGCTTTGGTGAATATAAAACTACCATTTTGCCATTTGGAACTAAAATTACTAAGGTCCATGTAAAATGAACCAGCCAGCTCATACATTTACCCTTTTTCAAGTGCAATCTATAATTACTAAATTAATAAAACAGAATTATGATTGATAAAGGCTGCTGAGATTCTAATCTACTTTATATTTCTCTGGAGAAATTCTTACAGGCATGCTGTCATAAATAGGATTGCCTCTAGTATCAATCAGCCAAATTAAAGCTCTGGGTTCTTAAGCAATGCCATTTAATAAGAATAAAATGTAAACTAAACATAATTTTATATTTTTCAGTAAACACATTAAAAGCTAACAAAAAGCGGTGAAATTCATTTTAGTACATTTTTTACTGATCAATATATTTAATGTGTTACTGCAATATAAAATTGGTACAAATACTAATAGAGAGATATGTTTTACCCTCTTTTGTTTTGTCTTTGTTATTTAGTCTTCAATTAATGTAATAGAGCTAAGAGCTAAGACCATTTATTTAAGCCAGTTTATTTTACAGACAAGCTGTTATTGACTATTCCAAAAGTATTGTATATCAGCATTATGTCATCTCTTGTAACATACGGGATTTTTCTAATAATTAATACTGCCTATAACACATCTTGGTAGTTAGCAATTTCCAAACTAGTGTATTTCCTCCATGAAAGCAAAATTAATTCTAGGGGCTTAGTTTCTAAAGTTTCTGATTTTTGTGCAGTCAATTTTGAAGGGTTACCAAAAAATACTTTTTATCTCTTTGTTGTCTCGTATATATACAAAGAATCCCCTTTATAAAAACTCTGCTACAGACGTTTAATACCACTTCTCTCCCAAAATGTTGCCTCTCAACTAGACTTCTCTATGCTTCTGCACACAGGTCACATGGGTTAGAAGGCATTTCTTTTTTCAGCTCCTCTAAGGAGGTGGAATAAATGATGCTTTATTGACTTCAAAATTTTCTTAAATGTCAACATGGCAGGCAACACAACAAAAAGGATTGCTGAATTAAATCAACTTATATACCTTAAGCATATGTTAATCTCAAAGCAAAAGTCAAGAAATGTATTACATTGGGGAAGAGGATTTTTCTCTTGTTTCAACAGTGCTTGTAGGAGATTCTTTGATAGGGAGACTTATAAAGGATCCAGAAACATCATAGGAACCTGGGACTGTCCACTTGAAGGATGCTGGACGAGGACTGAGATCTCCCTATACCAGATTTCATCTCCACTATCTCCAGCACTTCCCTCTGCTCTTCTTTTGGCAACACAGGTAACTGCCTCCTGGAGGCCGCCATATATGGAAGTCGCAGATATTGGGGATGCTGAATTAAATCCACCAGTTTTGGTGGCACCATGTTGTCAAGCTTAAAACTCCTTTTCAACTTTCATATCAGCAATCCCTGGGATGAATGATGGTGAATGGGAGTCGGTTAAGTGCTACGCGCTAATGACGAAGTCAAATACCTGTTAGCTGACCCACACATTTCCAGCCAGCTTATCCGTGCCTCCACGTCAGTCTTTACCCACCTTAACATTCTTTAACACAAGAATCAAACCCAGAAGGAGGCCTGAGCCACCCTTTCCTGGCTACAATACATACAGCCAACCTCCTCCTCTTAACCACTGTACTGGCTAGTTTTGTGTGTCAACTTTGATACAAGCTGGAGTTATCACAGAGAAAGGAGTTTCAGGTGAGAAAATGCCTCCATGAGATCCAGCGGTAAGGCATTTTCTCAATTAGTGATCAAGGTGGGAGAGCCCCTTGTGAGTGGTACCATCTGTGGGCTGGAAGTCTTGAGCTCTACAAGAAAGCAGGCTGAGCAAGCCAGGAGAAGCAAGCAAGCCAGTAAGCAGCATTCCTCCATGGCCTCTGCATCAGCTCCTGCTCCTTGACCTGCTTGAGTTCCAGTCCTGACTTCCTTTTGTGATGAATAGCAGCATGGAAGTGTAAGCTGAATAAGCCCTTTCCTCGGGCTGGAGAAATGGCTCAGCCGTTAAAAGCTAGACTCACAACCAAACCCTTTCCTCCCCAACTTGCATCTTGGTCATGATGTTTGCGCAGGAATTGAAACCCTGACTAAGACAACCACCCACCCCGATTCCTCTCAATGCTTTTCTGTACTTCCTCCTCCCGACCACTATTGACAGCTGTTCCCATTAACATCTCACTTCAAGAACCTCGTGGCTCCTTTCCCACGCGGAAGTTACCAAACACTCCTCTCTTCACCCTATTCTTCCCCTTTTACCCTGTAGAGCCCTCCTCAAGATCCCATCCTATGAGTTTCCATAACATCACTGTCACCAAGCCAGTGTGTGTTCAAGTCCCCCTAACTCCTACTCTTCTTCTGGTGCAATAACACTCTGGTTCCTTGAAAACTCCCTTTTCAAGGTTTCTGTACCATCATAATGATTGTCATTGGACTTTGGTCATTTGTCATTGGTATCACCATCTCTTTGGGTGCCACGGGAGCTGCTGGAGCATCCCTCGTCCAAACATGCCATCTGCCTGCCTGGATGCTGCCACGTTCCCACCTTGATGATAGTGGACTGAACCTCTGAACCTGTAAGCCAGCTCCAATTAAATGTTGTCCTTAGAAGAGTTGCCATGGTCATGGCGTCTCTTCACAGCAGAAAAACCCTAACTAAGACACAGTGCCAATGGAGAAAGTGGATAAATTTTATATTTGGAACATATGTTAACTCTACATCAGTTGTAAAATTAATCACTTGTTGTGAATTAATGAGTGGTTTAAATTTTTAAGTTTTTTTTCATTTGTGTGTAGAGGGGTGTGGTGTGGTGTAGTGTGTCTGTACTAAGGTACACATGTAGAAGTCAGCGGACAATTTGTGGAAGTTACATTTCTCCTTCTACCATGTGGGCTCTGGGGAGTGAACTCATATCACCCAGCTCAGTGGCAGGCACTTGACTCACTAAGCCACTGTGTTACCCTTCTGAGTATTTTTTAATTTAGCAAAAATGTGATAATCCATGTTACATAACTAGAAAATGATAATAGATCACGGAAAATGTATCTAACCTCCCCCACAAAAAAATCAATATGGAGGAATAGCCCTTGCTATTCATATTCGAGGTCCATCTTTTGCACCAGCCTCTGAGGTAAAACCACGGGATGGATAGAAAGAACTTTCATATAAGAACAACATGGGATGTCTCTGGGGATTGTAGTTTTGAATTTAAGGATTTCCAACCTGTCCTCAGTGGCAACTGGGTGAGGCCATGGCTCAGGAAAGTGTGACTGGACTACAGACCATGGCTCAGAGACTTTGTTGGAAGTGGTGGTTGGACGCCATCAGAAAAGTCGTGCAGAGCAGATGAACTCTCCCTAGAGTGGAAGGATGTGTTGGGAAGTGGCCCCCAAAGCTGCTGGCTGGCTCAGGCCCAGGACACGTGGGAGGAACAAGCTGGAGAGCATATCACAGTGAAAGAGCTTGCATTCCCTTTTATACGTATGTCCCGAAATAAAAGAGTAAAGCAAGAGACACTATAGGGGAAAGATGAGACAAAGTACACTGGTTAAAAAAAAAAAAAAAAAAAAAAAAAAAAAAAAAAAAAAGCAAAAATGATGGGAAAAAGTCTAAACAGTAAATTCCCAACTCGGGATAAATGATAAGCATGACTTTTCAATTAAAAAGGAATTGTTAGAGACCTCATGTGACATTTATCAGGAAGATTGCTACCACATTACTGAGACATCCCTCATCCTATTCACCCATCCATTGTCTAATAGCTCCAAGGACATACTGTGATGGTGAGCCATCAGCTTGACAGAATCTAGGAACCTCTGGAAGATGAGCTTCTTGGTGTGCCTGTAGCAGATTATCTTGATTACTTTGAGGAGTGAAGACTGCCTATTATAGGTGGTGCCATCACCTGGCTTGTATCCTGCTCTATCTAAATGGAGAAGGGAAACAGAGCAGCAGTACGCATCTACCCCTTGCTCTCTGCATCTTTACTGGATGCTGTGTGAGCATCTACTTCAAGCTCTGCCTTGACATCTCTGTCAATGATTGGCCTGCATCTTGAACTGATAGCTAAGGTAAATCTCTTCTCCCTTAAAGTCACCTTTGAGAGAACATTTTATTACAACGGGGGTGGGGGGGAACAAGACATGGCACTCCTTCTGCTGCTCAACTTTGTTTCTAACCTTAAGCAGCAGAGACAGTGAGCAGATACAGTGTATAACCCCACCTCTTGTCCCTGTTACTTTGTGGTTTTTAGATGCTAGCTTGTAGTGGAGCTTCAGGATCTTGTCTATTGCCACAGTGATGTTCTTGTTTGTTCGGGATAGTGCAAAAGGTCACACTTGTGCCCATCTTGGGGGATGTGGTGGACTATCTACTACTTCCCTTGTTTGGTCCATATATCCCAAGACTAAGAGCTATGGGAGTGTCGGGGGTCACTTCCAGTGCAAGGTAGGTTAAATCCTCACTGAAAGCTTAAAGCTGAACTTCAGGATCTTATTTCAGGGGACCTAATTTTTCAAAACTGGTTTTGTTTCAGAAGGTTCTTACTTCTCCTGGAGCTCTAAGGCACTCTTAATTCTGATGAGATGGTTTCTCCTCTCCAGAACCTACCCGTTGGGTCCCATACCTTTGGGAAATCACTAAAGATATGCACTGTCCTATGATCTTGGGATCATCTCTCAGTGTTGTCTCTCTGAAATGACCTAAAGCAGCAGTAACTTGTCTTTTTGAAATATATATGTATAAAACTGGTGTATCTATTATGCCAAAAATTCCCCTTTTGTAGAAGTGACTATTCATGGATTCATGATTATTAAGTATTTTTTAAATTTAAAATTCATTTTTGTACTTGTTGATGTATGCATGTGTGTGTATACACGCATGTCTTAGTACGGAGGCCTGAGTTCAATCTGAGTGTCTTCCTCCATTACTCTCCATCTTTAGTTGTGTCTTTCACAACTGGGTCTTTCACAAAACCTGGAGTTTCCTGATTGGCTACCCTGGCTAACCAACAAGACCCTTCTGTCTCTGCTCGCCCAGTGCTGGGATTATAGGCAAATCCCTCATGCCTGGCTTTGTAGTGTTTCCTAAAGTGGCTGTTTGACTCATTCATCTGATAAGAATTTATGGGCAAATTCTTATATGATGATCTTGAGGATGCAAGGAACGAACTTGCAAGGACGAGTCTGAGGACTGGAGGTACCTATGAAAGGAGCCGATAAGTAAATAGACCATTTTTAATATGTCACAGTAAGTGAACATGCTGGCTAATGAGTACAGTTCTGGGCAAGCACAAAAAGGCTGTTTTAATTAGATTCTTTTTCTTAGTTACAAAGACAGAGGCTCCTGAGAATGCCTTAAGTCATATGGAGTTTATTAAAAGGCTCCATGTGGGAGTAAGTAAAAGAGACATTGTGCTCATTCATTGTAGCTTCCTGCCAGTGTGAGAAATGCATCTAACCAGGCCCTGGAAGAAGAGCTAGACTCTTCCTTGATAGAACTGAGTTTCATTGACTTCAGGAATGTAAAAAACCTTTCTTTCATCAATGTTCCACTCACAACATTTTTATTCCTTATATAACTGTCCTTATTGACTAAATTTTCATTTGTCTCTTTTCCATCTCATTCGTAACTTGTACTTTCTGCTTCTTTCTCCTGGTGTTGGATTACTCAGGGACTCTGTTCTTCAACCTCTGCTGCCAGATGTTGGCAACTGCCTTCTCCTTGCGTATCGTTCTTCCGCTCTGCTTACTGATTGACTCCCACTGCACCTTCCTTAAAGCTTCCAGAGAAGACATTGTTTATCCTCGTTTTCAGCATGGGACAAAGCTCTCATAGTCCACTATTCCATATATATAGACTGGCTGCTCTCTTCTTACCCAGACCCCCCCCCCATCACTCCAAGGAGCCAGAATCATAGAGAACAAACCATGCCTACCAACATGCTTGACTGTTTCTCAAAAAGGGGTTATGGTTGGGTTCTATAGGCCTGTGGCTGTAGAGTGTTGGAGAGTAGGTCTGAACAAGACAAATATGAAGTCCAGTGTTTACAAAAGCTTATACTATAGGTAAGCAGTCCCCAAACTGTCCACTGCAAGACTGTTTCGGCAATACAGTATTTGTACAGAGGGTGTAGATACTTTATATGGTGAGACTAGAAGCAATGAGGGGTCTATCTTGTAGATTCTAAGTTCTTGACTTAAAGCCAACAATATCACTTCATGTGATTTCCCTATGGGTACCATAGTGGTTAAATGTTTGTTTTTTGTTTGTTTGTTTCAAATACACTCTAGCATTATGTGTATAATATATATAAAGTAATGTTTAAATAGTTGTTTTGGGAGCCAATAAGACATTTGGCCATACGTGTTATGATATGCTAAGAGGGCAGTCATCACTTAACAATTTGTCAGCAGCATCTTCATAATTGACTTATTTAGTAAACAAAAATAAAAATTGAAAGCAACTTGCCGGGCAGTGGTGGCGCATGCCCTTAATCCCAGCATTTGGGAGGCAGAGGCAGGTGGATTTCTGAGTTTGAGGCCAGCCTGGTCTACAGAGAGAGTTCCAGGGGCTACACAGAGAAACCCTGTCTCGAAAACAAAACAAAAACAAAAAACAAAAAACAAAAAAGGAAGTAACTCAGGTGTGGTGCACATGCCTTTAATTCCAGCACTTGGGATGGAGAGGCAGGTGAATCTCTAAAAAGTCCTATGCCAACTCTGAAAGGAAACTGTAAATCAAATTTTTATTCTGTATTTTGCATTCCGTTTAAAAATCTTACAAAGCTGCAAGCACATGTTTAACCACTTGAGGCACCTGTTGAAAAGCCTTCCAGAGTTTATACTTCTTTCTGTCCTGTTTGCGCTAAGTAAGGAGCAGACAATAAAACTGAATGTATTAAAGTGATTCCTTGATTGGCAAGAGAGTTATGGTAATAGAATGGAAAGGTGCCATGAAGACTGATTAACTCCCAAGAATCTTGTGGGCTATTCTGTGTTATGGTCACATTGTAAATAAATGGTTTCAATATTCTCATCTTACATCGCATGTTCTAATGCTTTCTTACCAAAATATACAATAATACATTTTCAATTGCAGTTGTAATTGGATCAATTTAATGCATGCCTCACTGGGACCAACATTCACGAAATCTCAAAATGGGGAAGAGAGTTCACACAATTATCAAGACAACACTTTAAAACCGGCTCTGAAGAATTACTCCCTAGATTTACTTAAGCATAGAGTCTGATTATATTTAATTAGCAAACAAAGACTGGAAATTACCATTTGTACCACACACTCAGTGGCCTTTTCTACAGTTGTGTTATTGAAATCAAAGTCCCCAAACGGATTAATTCTAAAAGCAGACATGAGTACTAAGCCCAGAGATACATGGCTTTGTTTCAGCAAGGTACGACCATGTATCACGTCGTAAAAGTGTCATGACCGTGAATGTTCTCCGTAAGTTTTGTTAGAACTTTTTAGTTCATTAGGATCATTTAAGGCTGATAAGCTCCTGGCATTTGTACACAGATTCATAGCTACAGATATTTAAACAGCATAAAAATAACGTTGACATTGAATTCTGGGGAAGATATTTTTCTCTTTAAAGGATGCATCTAGGTACTTTTAAAAGCCCGAGAAACAGTGTATAATCGTATAAATGATGAAGGGTTTTGTTTGCCTTTAACTAGAGACTGGAGTGTTAGTGCTTAATATAAATGCAGCCAAGGGGAGAAAAGGAAGATTCAGATACTTAGCCGCATTCTGAGCGGGAGCAGCATATAACGTTCTGTAGGGGGTGGAGGAGGTGGAGAGAAAGCCCAGGAGGTCCTGTGGGGAGTGGAGAGCCTGCCTGGGTAGCTGTGTTTCTAGGAAGTAGAGAGGGAAGTAGGATTTATGTTCTAATCTCTATGGAGACCAAAACTTTACTTCGTATGTGATCAAATCTTTTTGTTGTTGTTGTTGTAAATATTTATTTATTTATTTTATGTAAATGAGTACACTGTCGCTGTCTTCAGATGCACCAGAAGAGGGCATCAGATCCTACTACGGATGGCTGTGAGCCACCATGTGGTTGCTGGGAATTGGACTCAGGACCTCTGGAAGAGCAGCCAGTGCTCTTAGTCACTGAGCTATCTCTCCAGCCCTGATTGAATCTTTTTAAATACAACAATTTAGTATTATACATACAGAATTAGACTCACGGGGTTAAGTGACTAAGAGTGGTTAAGAGTGCTTATTGTTTTGGAGAAGCCCCAAGATTGGTTCTCAGCATCCACATCAGGTAGCTCAGATGGCTCAAAACACACTCTCTCTCTCTCTCTCTCTCTCTCTCTCTCTCTCTCTCTCTCACACACACACACACACACACACACACACTATAATTGAAAATAAATTTTTATTTAAAATGAGGTGGGGAAAATAGATAATTCTAACAGCTGACAAACACTGCACAACTTCATAAAGTCCATAAAAAAGCATCGTCTGGCTTCTGGTGTCATACTCTCAAAACTTGGGTCTTTCCCACTACCCAGAAACTTCTAGCATCAGACACGTATCCCCATCACAATACATCCCTGGTCTTGCTCTTTTATATAGTGCCAATTAAATTGAAATAGAGAACAGAATATTTCTGGAGGCCAATCAAATACCCATCAATAGCTTAACTATAATGGAGCATACGTGAGCCATGTGCATATACCCCACTAGTACAAACTAAAAAGCATCCCTAAATAACATCGCCTGATGCTTAGTGTCTGTGGCCACTCAATGACACTCCTTTGAGAAGTGTCATGAAAGGAAAGCTCTGTGGGAAGCGTCGGGGGATCCCCACAGACTAAAGCAAATGTGTATCAATTACAAGAACTTCATGAAATCTTGAGAGAATATGGTAAGGACCCTTTCAAGACCAGGAAAAAAATGTCTCTGTCAGTGGAGTCCACAAATGGAAGCTTCATTAGTGTTATGGTGAATTTATTCCTGCAGACATGAGAGTAAATGAAATTGAAATCTAAAGAGGACCTTAAGAAGCTTAATTACCCCAATTACCTTTCCACAGCTTCTCAAGAGACTGATGTTTTCACTGTCTAATTGTATTTTTATGACCAGTTGGTGTTTCTATAAGTGTCAGTCCACACGACTAGATTAAGTGAGGCGTCCCAGAATCACACAGGTAACAAGGCAATTAGAGCCTAGTAAATATAGGGTTGATCTGGGTGGATGTTCAAGACTCAGTGGTATCTCCAAATTCACTAAATCCATAGAAAATATTCATTTGCATACAGTTGTCATAAAATAAATGTGGCCCAAAGGGTTAAAATGACTTGTGATCGTAAGTTGAGTAACTTATGATTCCTTAACTTGTGTACAATTCCATCTTTCCTTCAATAGTTGGTACATGCCAGTACTGGGAAATATTAACTGGTGTGGTGGCTTCATAAACCAAAAGAAGAAATGACCGAAAGGAATAAAAGGGCATTTCTGCAGGGTGTTTTATCATATCTAACTATCAAAGCTACTTTGCGCTTTGATACTTCGATGTTTCACTTTGTGAACACGCTTCTCTAAAATGACACTCATCAGACACACGTTTATGTACTAATAAAAATAATTTTAAAAGTCGACACTTGGTATTCAATATGTTATGGATCTTTCCCCACTAAGGCCTCATTCATATGAATAGTATTAAAAATATTTAAGTTGTCTCTAGCTAAAAGTTACTAAGTTTGAGCTTAGAATGAAATGAATATAGAAGAACGTTGTTGAAAACATTTCACCTATTGAGACTTGATTAGTTAGATCAGGGAGTAAAGAGTGTAACAATTTAAATACATAAAACTTTAACATTAAAATTAAGTTGAGGGGGCTGATTGCTCCATAGTTAACAGTATGTACTGATCTTGCCTAGTGCCAGAGTTCAGTTCCCAGCACCTGCTTGGTGCTTATGGTTTCCTGTAACTCCAGTGAGTCCCTTCGACACTTTCACTCACATGTGCACAGACCCAGACAAAGATACACACACACACACACACACACACACACGCACACGCACACACACACACACACACACACACACGCACACGCACACACACACACACAAATAATTTAAAAATTAAAATAAATATTAATAAAGTTGAAATACTGACAATGTAAGAAAATAAAGTTTTAACATTGTTTCTTTTTATTTTCAGGTCCAAACCTAACTAATAGTGTTTTGATTTTTATGAAAACTCCCAACACCACTAACTTGTTTGTATGTTTTGAAATAAAGAGTATTGTTCATAATAAATCTGGTTTTTAATATAAAGATGAAACATTATACAAATAATTAGTTATGCTGCAGAAAATTAGAGCCTTTTCTAAACCATAGGTAACATTGCCTGTTTTCATTATACACAATTTAAAAAATGAACAATGTTTTTTTTATTAAAGAGGGCTTTACTTATTTAGAATACCGGTTTCTTATTAACTCTGCCTAAAATACAATAACATTTTTTCCACTACTGCACATCCTAGAATCTGTGAGAAATGAAATCCACTCCTTGCCTTCACCAGGACTCTGCATGTCCTCTATGACTCTAAGAAGTCTTAACTCTTCTTCTGAGTATCTTCTGTTGTTACCCAGGTGTACCTTCCACCCTTTACCTGTTGGGAACCCCAGGAGCTCGAACACAACAAGGCTTTGCTCCAAATACATTCCCATGCCCTTTGCCTTCCTGTTAAGTTCATTTAAAGGGGGCATTGACCCAAGAGAAGACAGCAGGGAATGTGTATTTATTGATACTCTCTATGGCTGCTAGGTAGCTCTATCCTAAATGTATGTATTCTGTCCATTAAAGTTATTTTCTGTTTAGGAAGACAGAATATCCTCCTTGGAACAGTAGTGTATTCTTGCAATCCTTAATTACCCATAGGCTAGTTCGCCTCTATCCTGCTGAATAGTCTTTAAACTCTTTTTTTTTTTTTTGGTTTTTCGAGACAGGGTTTCTCTGTGTAGCCCTGGCTGTCCTGGAACTCACTCTGTAGAGCAGGCTGGCCTCGAACTCAGAAATCCGCCTGCCTCTGCCTCCCAAGTCCTGGGATTAAAGGCATGCGCCACCACTGCCCGGCAGTCTTTAAACTCTTTAATCACCCTTTCCAACGTGAAGGTTGAGTTTCTTAGTCATGTACATAAGTCCATTTGCAATCTAATCTTGAAATGGCAAGTTCTAATTGACTAAAGTCATCCTGAGTTCAGTACCAAACATGGTATTTCATGGTATTGTGTTATTGTGTATACTATTCCCTTGGTAGAATGTTTACTTACTCTCTGGTATGCCTGCTAAACCATTTTTCAACCTTTAAAACATTTCACAATGTTACCTATACCTAAAAGCCCTTCCTAACTCCAATATAAATGTTACACATTTTAAATTTAACCATATTAAGCTAAGACTCAAACATAAAAGTTGAACACACAGTTTCTTTCTATAATTAGAAAATTTTACAAAATTTGATATTCAAAAGGAATAATGACAATGTATAACTTATCTATTAATGTTTGAACTGCTTCATAAGTTACAAGTATGATTAGACATGAGATACTTTCACTGAGTGCTTCTCAGTCTTCCTATTGCTGGGTTGCTTTAATACAGATCTTCATGTTATGGTGAACCCCAACCAGAAAATTATTTTTGTTGCTTCTTTATAACTAAATTTGCTACTATTATCAATCATAATGTAAATATCTGCATTTTTTGGTGGTATTAGGTGACCCCTGTGAAAGGGCCATTCAAACCCCACAGGGGTCAATACTCACATGTTGAGAACTACTGCTTTAGCTCCATACATTCTGACAAGGTTTTTACAAAACTATGTAATCTATAAATCATTAACATGCAGAAATTGAATACAGAAGGCTACCATTTGAATTCAATTTTAAGGTAACAAATTCTGCAACAATGAAGCAAACAAAAAGTGCATTGTGAAAAGAACAGATGTTCCCATCAGGAGGGGAACTCCATTGTCAGGAAAAAGAGCAACATATGCTACCATATATATGAATAAATCAAAAGCATCTCCTGTTAAAATCATTGAGTGCACTATGGATAATTTTAAATATCATGAGTTAAACTCTGTTTTTTTAAAAATCATGAGGTCTTTGACATTTTGAACTATACATACAAGGATATATATATATATATGTATATATATATATGTGTGTGTGTATATATATATATATATATATATATATATATATATATATCTCGCACACAAGTAACAAGTTTGAGATTTGATAATGAAAAACATTTGGCGTCATTACATGATTTTTAACATGTCTAAACTATGAATAAATCATTTCCCTTTTAGTCAGAAGAAAACTCTTAAGGAGACTACCGTGCATGGCCAGTCCATGTGGAAACACTTGTTCCACTAGACGTCTACCAACAGTGTCTACTAAGAGCTCATCCCTGCAGAAACGTGAAAATGTGAATGTCACAATCCACAGAACCACACTGCGGGCAATCTAATTTTAGGATGATGAATTGGGAAGTTGCCTGCGCATTTTTAAATTTAAAAAACACCCAGGTATTAACATTTTAGTGGCATTTTCTTCTTGCCATTTTTTCCCCCTCCGGTGAAATAGATGTGCTGTGTTTGAAATGTACCTTATCCATTGGTGTGAAAAGAAATCTTGATCCTTAAAGGGAAATGTAGACAGAAGTGCAATCTTTCATAAGTTGGCTCCGGTGCAAAATCCTCTGGCTCCTAACTGGGTTATATATGAGCAAATGTGCTCCGAGAACCAAATGGGCCTCACAACCATGTGTGCGGAGGACCTTATGAACACAGTCGAGCCCCTTTCTCAAGGAAAAGAAACTTCGTGGGCCTGAGATAGAAACGTAGGGGGCTGGCAGAGGAATAGCTGCGAGAGAAAAGAGCTAATATATATTGGAGAGAAAAGGCTGGCCTGCCATAGTCCCACGATCCCACATCAATCTTCACCCTAGATCACTCCTAAATCCCTTGGACAGAAGATTAGGTGTAAGGAAAACCTGGAGCACAGGGAACTAAATACTGTGTAAACACATTGTGAATTAGGATCGACACATGCAAGTCACCAGACAGCAAAACTTCAGTGTAACCTGGCTGAAAGAATTAAACTAGCTAAGGAAAGAATTTGTCATTCAAAAGGAGGATTATCTCTGAAAGCCAGAAAGACAAATGTTAAAGCTTAGTTCAACTTAGTCCAGTGTTTTCAGTTGCCAAGAAAGTAATGCATCTCACGAATTTGATGAAAATGTCAGCATCCAGATACATGGGAAATAGTTAATTTGGACATATAACTATTTACAGTTAATTTGGACACATAGCTGAACTTCACCGTGGCTTAAGTGTAATTTCAGGTACAAATTATGTCCAGTTTTCAGTTCTCTTTATGAAGTTAGCTTGACTCAGTGCATGGCTAAGCCCCTGCTCAGTTTTTTGAGATTCTTTAAGGTAGAGACCCCTCTCCAGTGGGCTAGGATCAGTCTACTTCAGTTTTCTACCTGCAGGCCCAGAGAAACCTCTCTGTTCCATGTCTTAGCTTTTGAAGACACCGAGTCTGACCTTTCTTCTATTTTCTACTTTGTATCCAAATGATGTCACTTTTTCTTCTCCTTTGTCCATCTTTCACCTTTATTAATACATTCAATGTCTTTTATTCTACTAATTCTTACACACACACACACACACACACACACACACACACACACACAGAGTTAATTTTCTCTTCTAGTTTACATCATTTAATCGGAATCTAACTTTGTTTTTCCAAAAATACTTTTTTTTTTTTTTTTTTTGGTTTTTGGTTTTTGGTTTTTCGAGACAGGGTTTCTCTGTGTAGCCCTGGCTATCCTGGAACTCCTTCTGTAGACCAGGCTGGCCTCGAACTCAGAAATCCGCCTGTCTCTGCCTCCCAAGTGCTGGGATTAAAGGTGTGTGCCACCACTGCCCGGCTCCAAAAATACTTCATAAAAGGATTATGGGCACATACTTATATCTCCTGGGCCCAATACACACTCTCTATTCCATAGTTTGAGTGTTTGAGGGCAAAGAAAAAAAAAAAGAAAAAAAAAGAAAAGAAAATGTAAACCCACTTCAGCAGAAGTTACATTCTTTTGACACTTTATGTCAATCTGATTAGGTTTACAATCACCTGAGAGACAGACAGACAGACAGACAGACACACACACACACACACACCTATCTATATATTTTTAATGTTTTTTAAAATTATTTATTATTTATTAAATTGTATGAGTACACTGTAGCTGTCTTCAGACACCCCAGAAGAGGGCATGGGTCCCATTACAGATGGTTGTGAGTCACAATGTGGTGATGGGAATTGAACTCAGGACTTCCGGAAGAGCAGTCAGTGTTCTAACTGCTGAGCCATCATTCCAGCCCCTATCTATCTATACTTAATTTAAACAGAATTATATCACGTTCCCTCCACCCAGGCCCCTCTCACACTTGTTTTGAGCTGTGTAGAACCTCTCCGTTTGGCTACCCATAGCCATAGATTTCTACGAAAATATCTCTTACATTCAAAGAAATTGAACTTTGGGAGAACAGACTTTTCAGCAGAGCTTGTTATACACCATTTAGGATCTAACCTGCTATCCTACTATGAGTCAGTCTGTAAGCTGCACACCAGCCATACTTGCCATGGATTTCCCATGCAGTCAGCATTACAACCCAGGGCTAACGCAGAGCTTTGATTTTAAATTATGCACTCTTCCATGCTGCTGACTGAGAGCCATGTATGCACATTTGTGTGTTGTAGTAATCATTTGTGAAAAACCAACCAACTGGTTGGAAGCAACCTCATATGACAGATATCCATAATTTGGATCTGAAACATGAGATAAACATGTGAGTATTGAAGGAGATTAAATTCCCCAGAATGCAGTGCTTTTGGAAGGTGGAAAGACCTGTAGAAGGTGGGTCCTAATGAAAATTAGGCTACCAAAGGTAAGACCTTTGATGGGTATCTTAGTTAGAGTTTCAATGCTGTGAAGAGACACAATGACCACAGAGACACTTATAAACATTTATTTGGAGCTGGCTTACAGTTTTAGAGGTTCAGTCCGTTATCATCATGATAGATGCATGGCAGCGTGCAGGCAGACATAGTATTGCAGGAACTGAGAGTTCTACATCTTGATGGGCAGCAAAAGGAGACTGGGTGCTTGAGCAAAGGAGACCTCAAAGCCTCTTCTCCACACAGGATGACACACTTCCTCCAACAAGGCTACACCTCCTCATAGTGTCTGTCACTCCCTATGGGCCAAGCATTCAAACACTTGAGTTTATTGGAGCCATACCTATTCAAACCTGTGGGGAAAGTCTGCTAATTAGTGTCACCATCTACCATGTTAGGATAGCTCCCTGAGCTTTGCACAAAATGGAAGACTCCCTGTACCAGCAAGGTTTCCCCTTCTTTGACCTTCTCTGAGGAGTCTAGCCCCCCCAGCCCCACCTTCTACCTGGGGAAGGTTGGGTAATCCTTGGCTGACCTACAAGCTCAACTTCCTCTTTTCTGATAAGAACCCACCCAGCAAGTACCTGGGATTCCTAGAATTCCTCTTCATGCAAATAAGCATTCCTAGTACTCTGGCCAATGGTTTTATATTCACCCTGAAAATATTCACCCTGAAAACTCTTTCCACTCTCTCAAGTTTCATATACAGCCCTTGTCCACCCTGAATAAAGTGTGTGCACACAAGCTAAGATGGTTTAAGAGAGCTGTTCTTTAAAATCCCTGGAGAAGGCGTTCTTCTCTCTAGCACTTACTCCCAGCTGGAATGGAGTCCTGGAGACGCCACTGGTTTTGGACTCTGCTTCATGCTTTGAGCCTGGTATGACAAGGGCACCTGGACACTTAAGGGAGAAAATGGAAGACTTGGAACTACAAAACCACGACAAGTGGCCTCAGTGTCTTCCTCTCTTTGTTTTTTCAGTCTCCATGAGGTAAAGTTTTTCTCTACCCCACAGTCTTATATAATATACCATATAAGACACCATTGAAAGACCTGACCCCCTTATGAGGAAAGTTAGACCCCAGCACACTTGGAGCCAGAAACAGAAATAGGACTGAAATTGCCTGCTTGACCAAACCCCCACCCAGCTACCCCACAGTCTTATATACCATATAAGACACCATTGAAAGACCTGACCCCGTTATGAGGAAAGTTAGACCCCTAGCAAACTTGGAGCCAGAAACAGAAATAGGACTGAAATTGCCAACCCCCACCCAGCTGCATTCTTTTCCCTAAGAAACGGGTGACCTTGGCCTGGCCCCAGGGCCAGAGGCACAATGTTTCAGGAACTAGCTAACCACAAAAATGTGCAACTGCCTTGTGACTAACTTAGAACATTCTGTACTTCCTCATAACACAAATTCTTTCCGTTCCCCACCCTTGCTTTGTGTTTTTTTCCTTTAAATACCCCTGACTTCAGCTCCTTGGGGTCGGACTCCTCTGCCCCTGCATGGGTTATGAGCTCCACCCCAGTGCACTGGTCCCCCAATAAACCTCATGTGATTGCAGCAAGGACGGTCTTTCGTGAGTTCTTGGGGGGTCGTGGCATCCTGAGACTTGAGCGAGGGTCTCCCCAGCTCAGAGGTCTTTCATTTGGGGGCTCATCCGGGATTTGCGACCACCCTCATCTCCGAAAACCTACTTGGAGGTGAGATTCTGTTTGTGTTCTTGTTTGTCTGTGCCGGCTGAAGTCTGAATCTGTATTTTCGGTTCGCACGCACAGTCTGGTTTGCAGTCGCTCGCGGCCCCGTGAGGGGCCGATGATCTCCCAGTCTCGGGTAGAGGCTGGGGACGCATGGCCAACGTGCTGGGGGATCACCGACTGTTGCCCTGGGAGATGTCCCAGGAGGTCTGGAGGGACCCCAGGGACGCCTGGGAGATTC
This sequence comes from Uromys caudimaculatus, assembly GCA_028551405.1. Taxonomy (NCBI): domain Eukaryota; kingdom Metazoa; phylum Chordata; class Mammalia; order Rodentia; family Muridae; genus Uromys; species Uromys caudimaculatus. Next base: position 17,247,085 of record CM052709.1, read on the forward strand.
CCGTCGGGGTGCCGGAGAGGATGTGGTCCTCCCGGCCGTCTGGTTTTCTGTATTGGTTTTGTTTGTCTCAGTGGAAACAGGCCCTTGTCAGTCTTTATGTATTTTCAGTATCTGTTTTGTCTTGTTTGCGACTTTGACGATGGGATAGACGATATCTACTCCCCTAAGTCTGACTTTACGCTCGAGCAGGTATTGTTTGTCTTCCTGTCTCCCTCTTTGTCTGTTTTCTGTCCTCTTTTGTGGTGCCTACTTACGGTTTTGCTTGCAAGCCTCTGGGCACTTCGGTGCCACTGTCTAGTGGTGTTCATGGCGGGTAGACATACCTGAACGCTGTGGCCACGGAGGGACCGAGGGACACCTTGGACCCTCAGTTTGCCTGAGTATCTGGCTTCTGCCGATGCGGCAGGGCCACCTGGTTTCTGAGTCTGTGGAAGGGACAAACTCTTTGGTTACACCCCCTACCTGTGGCAGAGGTGGCAGGATCTGAGTTGTCTGTAACCCAGCGCAGCTGCAGCTCGCTGGGAAAGTGTTCTACGTGCATAGAAGGGACAAATCTGCTCTGCGTCCATGGCAGGGGCGAGCTATGTATTGGTTGTTGGTTGTATGTGCTGGCCACCCGTGGCAGGGGCGGGCTGGGGTGAACTGTTGTCTTCTGTTCTGTTTTGTGTTCTGTGCTCTTAAGACTGAAACTGAATAACGACGGGTTTTTTTGTTTGTTTGTTTGTTGTTTGTTTGTTTTGGACATCAGACAGATTCATCCAGTTAAACATGGAAAAAGTTAGAAAGAAAAAAAAAAAAGAGGTGGGGATCGGTTGTTCAGCAGGAGAAGGAGTCATGGGGGCTCAAGCATGACTCTGTGGTCCCCTGCTGTGAACAAAGACAAGATGATTGCCAGAGGCAAAATGCCAGACGGTAAAAGCTGCAGGCTTCCTACAAGCAAGTAATCATAGGACAGAATTTTAAAGATTGGCATAATAAAGTCCTGCAAGATATCTCATGATTTGAACATGGGCTCCATGGGAATTTTGGGTTAATATGCTGGCATGACAAATTAGAAAATGCCTAGAAATAGGTCCATACAGTATATGTGTA
>CM052709.1:17248676-17277531 GCA_028551405.1 Uromys caudimaculatus
GAAGAGTATTGGTATTAGGTCTTCTTTGAAGGTCTGATAGAATTCTGCAGTGAACCCATCTGGACCTGGGCTTTTTTTGGTTGGGAGACTTTTAATGACTGCCTCTATTTCTTTAGGCATTATGGGACTGTTTAGATGGTTTATCTGATCCTGACTTAACTTTGGTATTTGATATTTGTCTAGAAAATTGTCCATTTCATCCAAATTTTGCAGTTTTGTTGAGTATAGGCTTTTGTAGTAGGATCTGATGATTTTTTGAATTTCCTCAGAATCTGTTGTTATGTCTTCCTTTTCATTTCTAATTTTGTTAATTTGGATTCTGTCTCTGTGCCCTCTGGTTAGTCTGGCTAAGGAAAAGGGGAAACATTGGAAATGTAAATAAAATATCAAAAATAATAATAAAAAAATAAATAAATAAAGTAATATGAAAAAAATTAATTAATTAAAAAAAAAGAAAATGCATAGTCTGGGATTAACTTAATTAATCACTGCTCATCAGCCCATGGCAACACAGCTAAGTTTAGTAAGTGAGAAATCTGTCCACTTTGAAAGTAGATATTGCCAAAGAAGAGAGAATGTGATGACTGATACTGTCAACTTGCTCAAGAGATATATGGGGGGCTAAATAAAGCATACTTTTAGATGTCTGTGAAGGCATTGCCAGAGAGGAATAACATGTAGGGACACTAACTGAAGAAGAAAGCACCATACTGAATGTTGGCAGCACCGTAAAATAGGCTGAGTCTAAGGACAGAACAAAAGTGGAAGGAAATGAAATGCCAGGCAGCATGGGCGTGCTTCATTCTCCCCGACTACATCCACCTAGTGTTGCTGCCATGCCTTGCAGACATCATCATATCAGTGACTCTCAGGGAGCATCCAGGTTTCCAGCCTCAGACCACAGCCACTGGGCTTCCGTATGCTGAAGTTTGAAGCCTCTTGGACTGAGCAGCTACCATGTTCTACCCCTCCATCTTGTATGGTCAGTGGTGGATGATCTACCTTCCGATTATGTCAATCAGCCGAGTAAATCCCCTCTTCTAGACATACAGCAATGCATTCCTTTCCTCTAAAAAACTGTGAATAATGTAGAAGTAATTTAGTCAAGGCTGAAACGGTCCTCTCAACTACATACATACCTTTAATCCCATACTCATCAAAAACTTGATTATGGTATCCGAAAATGATATGTTGGATTTTGAAGACATAAGTATTTCTGACACTGTAATATTTTTTATTATAATTCAACTTCAATGAAATGACTTTTTTATATTAATTCAAGATATGGGGTACATAGAATTTTAGTATATACCAGTGAGCCCATTTACTGCAAAATGCTATGCATTCCCTGGCCACGTTCTGAAAGGATGGGGCCATCATCTTGATTCCTAGAAACTTCCAATGGCCACCATCATATGGAGAATGCAGGGGCACAAATATCTGCTGAGTAAAATAAATGAAGTATCATAAACCCACTATGTGTTGAGAATTCTTGACGGCACGCCAATATTCTGCATCCATCCTCATATATACTTTTCTGTCCAAGCCCTAGTCGTCATTTTCTCATTATTCAATGTTTATGTAAGGGTTCCTATTGTAATTCCCTTTTACATTTCAGTTCCACTGGGAAGAACAGAAAGAGACAGGAAAGTATCTGCAGGGAATAGAGCACTGCTATCTCTTACGTGTACAAAGCTCATCTATCATCCTTTAGTCCCAGCTGCCAGGAAATTCCAAGACTGATTTACATATAATTGCAATGGACAATTTATCTTCTAATGAAATTTCCCCATAAATAGTATGACTTTTATCTTTAATATAATTGTTACAGACTTTAAATCATTGTTCCTAAGTTGATATATTTTAAGTGTCACTTACTGAGCTGCTATGATAAAAGCAAAAGTTTGTTGGAGACAGTACACCCCACCTCCACCTTAAGATCTTTCTTTCTCCCTCCCTCTTCTCCTCCCATCTGCTGCCATTGCTGTATCATCACTCAAATGCTCGACTGCTTACATTGACCTTCACAATTCTATACACTTCAGTTAGAGAACGTAATCTTTTCTCTCTCTACTTTAGAATTCCAGCTGGGGCTCAGTAACAGAAGAGAACTAATAGGAGAAAATCATACATGTCCTCTTAAATTTTGAACAACACAGAACCCATATGAAAATGAAAACTCAAAGAGTAAGTATACTTGAATGCTTCCATGCTGGACAAAGACCAATGAATCATGAAAATGGAACTAGACATTAGAAAACTAGACTTTAGAAGATGACCTCAGGCAATTGATGGTGGATAAGTAGCTAGGAAGATATGGGTCTGTGGAAAATTTTGTACAGTATATTTTTAGGGTGTCTAGTGACAGGGATGTTATTTTTCTTCTAGTATGGTGCAGACAGCTTCTATACAGGGGCCCATCTCCTGCTTTTAGAAAGAAAAGATGATTAGACAATATTGAGCATGTTCAGGGTGGTATGACCACAGATAATAATGCAACAATCCATAGATCCAGAAAGGCAAGTAACAAGAATAGCTCTAAGGGGCATACATGGATCTCCCTGGGAAGGGGAAATAGAATAGAGTATACATGTGGACTGGGACAGATGGGAACGGAAAAGGAGGGATTCGGTGTGGCGAGGATGGAGGGAGAGGGTACAGGGAGAGACAACTGGAATTAAAAGGCATTTGGGGGGTGATGTGGAAACCTAGTACCATAGAAACTCCCAGGATTCTATCAATGCGAACCTAGTGAAGACTCCTAGTAATGGAGGATATGGAACCAGCCATCTTTTGTAACCAGGCACCTTCCAGTGGTGGGAGCTGGAACACCAATCCAGCAACAAAACCTTCATCCCACGATCTATCCCGCCAGCAAGATGTGCTGGGGCAGTGGAGGCATGGAACTTGTGGGAATGGCCAATCAATGACTGGTTGTCTTAGTTAGGGTTTTACTGCTGTGAACAGACACTATGACCAAGGCAACTCTCGTAAGGACAACATTTAATTGAGGCTGACTTACATGTTCAGAGACTCAGTCCATTATTATTAATGTGGCATGGCAGTGTCCAGGCAGGAATGGCCTCAGAGGAGAGTTCTACATCTTCATCTGAAGCCTGTTAGGAGAAGACGAACTCTTCTGCACTGGGCAGAGCTTCAAAGCCCACCCCCATAGTGACACACTTCCTCCAATAAGGCCACACCTACTCCAAGAAGGCCACATCTCCAAATAATGCCACTCCCTGGGCCAAGCATATTCAAACCACCACACTGGTCTAATTTGAGGCCCATGCCAAGGGAGGGAGTCTATGCCCAACACTAACTACCTCAATGACCAGGGAACAGAGAGTGGATAGCCCAGAGACATAGGAGGAAAAATCAGTAAAATGATTCCTATGATATTCTGCTACACTTATAGATCGGTGTCTAGTGCAATCATCATCAGAGAGGCTTCCTCCAGCAGCTGATGTCAGATAGAGACTGACAGTCAAGCATTAAGTGGAAAGAGAGTCCAAATTGGAGATTTCTATGAGGAGTGGTCCCTTGAAGCCTGGGGACCCCACTGAAGAGGAGGAGGAACCACAAGAGTTAAGGACACCGAGAAAACAAGCCAACAGAATCAACTAGCAGGGCTCATAGGAGCTCACAGAGACTGAAGCAACAAGCACAAGCCTGCATGGGTCTGTCCTAGATCTTATGCAAATATGTTACAGTTGTTTATCTTGCTGTTTTTCTGGGACTCCTAACAGTGGGAATGGGGGTGTCTCTGACTCTTTCGCTTGTTCTTGGGACCCCTTTTCTCCTACTAGATTGCCTTGCCCAGCCTTGATATGAAGGTTTGTGCTTAGTCTTTTTTTTTTCGAGACAGGGTTTCTCTGTGTAGCCCTGGCTGTCCTGGAACTCACTCTGTAGAGCAGGCTGGCCTCGAACTCAGAAATCCACCTGCCTCTGCCTCCCGAGTGCTGGAATTAAAGGTGTGCGCCACTACTGCCCGGCCTTGTGCTTAGTCTTATTGTATATTGTTATGCCATGTCTGCTCAATATCCTTGGGAGGTCTGCTCTTTTTTCAAAGGAAATGAAGGAGTAGTGGATCTGCGGAGAGGAAAGAGGGGGCTTGGGAAGAGTAGAGGGAGTGGAGACTGTAGTTGGGGGACGTACTGTGTGAGATGATAAAAAAGAAAAAAAAGAGAAATGCTAATGACACACAATAATTAAAGAAATCGAATGGTAAAAAATGCCACATTAAAAAGTAAAAATCCCTATTATGTATAACCTTATATATTAAATATAAAAATTAATATTTGTCTTATGCTAAATCCTCTTTTCTGTTCTAAAATGTTTAGTGTACAAAACAACAATTATAAATGAATAATTTGCCTATAATGTAATAATGAATGGAACCAACCTGATGGAGGTGGATTTTGTGAAGCAGTGAAAGACAAAATACAAAGTTTATCAGAACAAAGCTTACACTCTCTGACATGATTGGAGTTGGTTTCCATCTTCCTGCCCTTTGTATGGTCTTTCTCCTCAATTTGATTGTATGTTTTTTTCTAATGTGAAGGTAAATGTCAATGAGCTCTAATTAACAAATTCCTCTTATGTTTTCCTGTATCCATATTGTATACTCACACATATAATAAATATTCAAGTTATTTTTCAAACGATACTCTCCTGAGTATTTAAATATCTCTGGCAAATGTCAGTATTTAATGAATAAGGGAATACTTGAAAAATCAAGTGAATGAGCTTATTTCAAAACAGGTAATAATCAATAAGGCCCAAGGATTTGTAACATGAAGAAGAGGAGGAGGAGGAGGAAGAGGAAAAGAAGAGGGAAGAGGAAGAGTAGTTCCCAGTACCCTTGCATTTGCTGTTTTTGAAATACCTTTAGCTCAAAATGATCCTTATAACAATATATTTTAAATGGTATAATTTGTCATACATTAGTATGACTAGTCATATGATTAGTATGACTAGTATTAGTATGACCCTTAACTAGAGGCAGAATATTTGATGTCTCTTCCATTTGCTGACAGTTCTGCATGAGCACTCAATGGTTCTTCCAGACTAAGGTTCGAAACACTTCTACAATTTTCAGAACAACAACATGGTCAGGTCTGTCACAGCAATATTGTACTCTCTGGTTCACTCTCTCTTCTAGTTTGGTTTCCATGGTTGAGATAAACACCATAATCAAAAGCTACTTGGGAAACATGATTTATTTCACTTACATTTCCTGGTAACAGCCCATCACTGAAGGAAGTCAGGGTAGGAACTGAAGCAGGGACCCGGAGGCAGGAACTGAAGAACCATGAAGGAGTGCTGCTTACTGGTTTGCATTGACTCAACTTGCTTTCTTAACACAACCCAGGACCACTTGCCTAGGGGTGGCATCACCCCCAGTGTGGGGCCAGGCTCTTTCACATTAATCATTAATCAAGAAAATGTCCTACAGACTTGCTTACTGGCCAATCTGATGGAAGCGATTTTCTCAGTGGAGGTCCCCTCTTCCCAGATGTCAAGTTGACAAAAAAGTATACCCCCTGATAGGAAGTTAGCGTCCTTTCCTCTAAGGTCTTCCCTTTCCCTCTCCTTTTTTTTTTTTTTTTTTTTTTTTATCAACTATCATTTTACCTGCTTGTTATGGCTCAGATCTTAAGTGTCAGTTTCAGTTGCCAGCCTGTGGCACTGTTAAGTGGTGAAACCTTCAGGAGTTGAGACCTAGCAGAAGGAGTTCAGTTCACGTGGTGTGTGCTCTGGAATGGAACATTGGAACCCCAGCCCCACACTCTCACTGCTACTGGGACACAAGGTATTTTATCCACTGTCTGATCCCCACCATGCTGTTTGATCTTGCCAAAAGGTTGTGGGGCAAGCAGAAGATGAACTGAAATGTTTGCAATTGGGAACCAAGTAAATCCTCCTTTTAGTATGATTTTACTTTTAGGGTTGTTGTTGTTTTGTCATAGTGACAGAAAGATGACAAAGTGACCAACACCAAGTGTGCTGTGTCTGTAGATTGTTTCTAAATCAGTACATTACTCTAAATATGTAACATTCATAAGACCTTAGTAGTAGTATACTAGCAAACACTATTAGTTTAAGCTACATGTGTGGGAGTGCAGGTATAGGCAGGTCAGAAACAATTCTCAGGAGCCTATTCTTTCTGGGTCACCTTGAGAGGCAGGGATGGGACTCAGGTGGGAAGGTCTGTGTACAATCTACCTGCTGATCCATCTTGCAGGCTCATGAAAACATTGTTACATTATTTTTCCTCCCTGGAGCTCCTAACCTGGTTTCTTTATCTACACAGTAAGGCTTTTTTTTTTTTTTTTTTTTTTTTTTTAAAAAAAAACTTTCTTTGCTATACCAGTGCTGAGCTGGCTAGAAGCTGGTTCCAGGTTTCTCATTTTCCTTCTAATGGCTACATAAATTAATCACTTTGAAGTCTGTGTGGAACATGAGGGTCCTAAGTCTTTTGGAAAGCCAATGCTCTGGATGCTCTCTATTTTAGGCATTTCCATGAAGACTTCAAAGGAGATAAGCTATTCATTAGTGGACGTAGTGACACTTAGAAGTCAGCTTTATGAAAATACAAAGACTAATGCATTCCATTACACCAAAAGGGGGACAAAGTAGCATTTGAATAAAGTAGGCTTCTAAACACATAGGAAATGAGAGGAGCAAAATATATAAAAATTTTCTTGTTTAAACAATAAAATGAGTACTACGGTAAGCTAAGAAGTACTCTCTACATGTAAGAAGTTATTCTGGGTCCCCACAACAAAGTTAGAAAACCTTTGCAATGTGTAGGTGCACATGGAGGCAGTCAGTCACCATACGCTGCCCTGTACAAGGTCCATATGAAACAGTCAAGAGCCAGCATCTCCTCTGGGCCAAGTCCAAGGGTCGATAAAGAATTTCCTTAGGGGACAAGGGGAAGGCTCCCTGGGCATTTCAAGCAGAAGGAACCATTTGAGTATGGCAATGAGGAAACACTCATGTAAATGCAGAGGAAATGGCCAAGAACCCAGCAAGTAAATAAAAACACCAGAATGGCCTTAAATACCACCGCAGGGGCTCATGGGTTTCATTTTAAAATAACTGAAAGCCTTTAACAGAAAAGCAATGAACTAATTCCATTTCTGTTTTAAATGTCAAGAAAAGGCTGAGAGGAGTCAGGACTTGGCAGAAGAGCTGGTGAGGAAGTTTAGGAGCCAGGGTGTTAGTGTACCTCGGCTCAATGACAAACAGCACGGATGCAATGGGTTGTAAAGTGAAAATGTATTATCCAACAGCTATGGAAGCCAGACATTGATGGGCAGGGCTGGCTTCTTGAGGTCTCTTTCTTTGGCTTATAGATTGCCTTTCTCTGTGTCCTTCCATGGGTTCTTTCCCATGCTGCCTGCACAACCCAGATGTCTCTATGAGGGATCCCTTCGACTGCCTAATTTTATCTAGATTATCTTTCTTAATGGCCTCTAAATAGTCATATTCTAAGGGAGTAGAGCGAGGACTTCAACATGTGACTTCTGGAAGGATCCACTCTAACATGGTAAGTGGCACTAAGAAGAGAGAAGAGCAGACAGGGAATGGTCAGAGTAAAGGAAGGCTAGGCAGAAAAAACAACACAACTTCATGATAAGCTTCATGGATACGGCTGTCTTGATTTTTGGTTGGCACAACATGGGACCCTAAGACTGATAGGCCAGGCCTTTTGCTATAAACAAAGAACAGAGAGGCTTAGTGTGCTAATATTTGCTTATTGGCAAATAATGGGGTTCAAGTAAAACAGTAACGGAGCTCACAAACAAGCCAGAGTACAGAGTCAGGGGGAAAGTAACACAGATGGAGGCCAAGGAACTGCCCAACCCCCAAAAATGTAAACTAGGAGCCGAAGGGATCAGCATCCTGGTGAGTCATGTAGGAGTGGGAACAGAAGCCAAGTCAACAAGAAGGTTCTAGAAGCTTATCAAGGTGAGGCAGGGACTCAATCAGAACAGCAAGCACTGTCAGAACTAGGGCAGAAGATTCAGTTGCGGACAGGGGCTAACTTTTAGGTCTTTTCCAGAAGCATTCAGGTATTTTACATCAAGCATTCCAGTAAATACGTTTGAATGAGTCCTAGTTGACATTAGCAAATTAAGACTTTATTTTCACCACTGAGAACGCAGTCAGAACTCCGTTAAGTCATACAACTTTCATTTCCTTTTACAGGTTTCCAAATACTTTACATGAAAAGCAGCTGAGTATGACGTCATATCTTACAACACTGAGTAAACTCAACCGTCAGCATTATTCTTGATAATTCCATTTATGATAACCCAAGTTTCAAAGTCTTCTATAAAACAAATCATACCTACATATTCTTGTGGATGTAGCAACCTCCACGGATTAAGATTTGAACACTGAAACCTGGAACACATCGTAGAATCCCATAGTCTTAAGCAGCTTAACAATTTTTCACTATCTCTACTTGAGTTAGACTCATAATTTTATGGACAAAACTGAAAGCAAGCTGCCCAGGAGTTATGCTTATCCCAAAGCAATACTGCGACATTGTTTAGCCATCAGAGGAAGATACAAGTTTCACATTATTCCAGAGACCCTAAGGCACAAGACAAAGTGACTTCTTATGTTTTTAAAAAGCAACCAAGGTATTGTATATTCTGTAAGATTTTAATAAATTCAACACTATTATACAATAAAGAAAATTTCCACAAACATTCCCTCACAAACCTGGAAACTTTGTATTTACACAGTATTATAGCAATTTTAAATGTTAATCTATGATACAATAATGTTACTTCAGGAAACATAAAAAATATAGTACTTTTTAATGGCCATGCTCTCATTTTTGATGAAAGCTAGACAGTTCATTTTAATGATACTTTAAACCTTTGAAAACACATAACAGATATTCAGTCAGCTTCATTAAGCCCTTAGGACAGAAGGCTGTTCACGCAGGGTAGGCGGATGGCTCGTCATCACTTAAGTCGGAATCCTCATCCACTCCTTCTATGACTGACTTCTTCCCTTTACAGCAGGATACAATTAATCCGATCAAGAACACCTGCAAATCCAAATAAGCAGTGTTTGTTACTAAAATCTAAACATTAAGCAAAGCAGTGCCGACTCAGCAGCTGGAGTAAAGAGTGTGACACACTGCTAAGACTTGTCACTTGGGGACCTCCCGCTAGGGACCTCCCGTAACATCAGCTCCCGGACCCCGACCCCCTTCTGGGTTCCATGCATACCCGCACACATGTGGCAATCACTCACAACATATCACGGGCAGTTTTCCAAACCTTTCGATGGCAGTAATAAGATTCAGGTAGAATACTGAGATACACACAAGCGCATACACTTAATTGTATAAAGGAAGGCCAGGTTAGGCTTGGCTTTACATACATACTTACCACGAGAAAGGCCCAGTTACCAAAATAGTACGCAGCACTAAAGAACCAGAACTTGTGGAGGAATACATATGTCCGGGTAACAGTACACTGATCTAGAAAAGCAAAGAAACGGTTACGGCAAAGTTGTTTCTTTCATAAACCAATGACTCATTTTGAATCTAAAGGGCTGTTAACCAAAACTACCAGCACACAGTGAATGGTAGAGGCTGGTTTGAATCTTCTCCATGGCTGCTTTCAGTCACAGCCAGCATTAAACTATCAACTATTATGTCATATTATGTAATAAAATGAGTGTCAATATTATAATTTTGATACCAAAAGTAAATGTTTTACTTATCGGCCAGTTCAACTTATTAGAAATAGAAAAATAAGTATAATATAGAGTCTTAGACAGATAAACAAGACAGAAAACAAGGCATTCCCATCAAGAAAAACTGAGTGGTCAGATACGGCTAGCAAACATGTCATTTTGGATAGTTAGCAGAAATGACACTTTGTAAGGAATCTGATCCTCAGGACAGCTCACTCTTGAGAGGACTTTATGAGTTCACCAGCCCCTCAGAGCACTCTACTGAAAAAAAGAAATCATTATCATGGTTTACAGAAAGAAATGGCTCCTGTTCAAAATGTAAACAACATTATAGCTTCAATCAAAACCAATTTATTTATATTTCTCTTTCAAAATAATTTAAAGAGAAAGAGGCTGGCTGCTTGATAGCTGAGGTGGATTTTACACTCGCATCATCCGAATACAATATATTCATTATTCCCACCAAGTTACAAGACACAGATGCAGATGTCTTAAGTGAAGTGTGAGGAAATATCGCAAGCTATCAGAGAGGCCTCTGAAGCATGGCAGGACACAACTGTGTGAAACTCTGTTTAACCACCTTCCGCGTGCCACGGGGCCATAATTCCTTACAGCAAAATCACCTTACTATGCAACTTCTTTTCCATCTATTAAGAAAGACAGTATGACTTCTGCATTCTCACATCTGAAATGGGCAAGGGCCAAGCATCCTATATGCAATTAGGAGATATATCCTGCTGCTGATTAAGAAAATATACCTTTAGTTTTTATTTTATGAACTGTCTTCTCTTTAGTAATGGTAAGTGCCTCTATTTTCTTAAAACAAAATAAAGTAGGGAGTTTTTGTTGTCCAGTTTATTATTATATAAGGAATCTAAAATACTTTTCTAAATTTTATGGCTGACACGCAGTTTTCTGAAAAAGTAGAAATCAGGTTATATTTTACAAGAACGCAAGACCCGTCTAGAGATATGTTAAGCAGATATTTAAATAACCTAAATCTTCCTTACTCTGGCCACTTCCACTGCATTTCAACATGTACTTCTGAACTGCCAGTGCCAGTGCTGGGTCAGCAGAGATGCAGCCTCCTGCACTCCCCCAGGCTTCCCTGACCCCCCTCTACTAGGAGGGTTACCAGGGACTCCCTAGGCTCCCCTCTACCCCCCTCCCCTGGGAGGGTTACCAGGGACTCCCCAGGCTCCCTTCATATCCTTTTACTTTTGTGGGGATTGTGTTTATTTGTTTAGTTTTCCCGTGTAGTCCAGGCTGATCTCATGATCCTCCCAACCTCTGCTTCCTGGCTGCTGAGATTACAGCCTTGAACCACACCTGGTTCTAAACAGATCTCTGCCCTCCTACCTGTGGCTCTTAAGACCATGGTTTTTCAGGTGCTGGGAGTCACTGCACCAGAGAGAACTCCTGAACTGTAAGTTACTCACACTTTCCTCTGCTCCTACCACGTTTTACTCTCACTTCAATTACAGAATTATTCCATAGAAATTCACAGAAATGCGATCAACCAGTTTGCCGCTTACATCAAATAAGCCTGACTATTCTAAAGTACCCACCTGCCGTTATACCTGCCGTTGTATTCAGTATGATGAAATAAAATAAAGTTTAGGATGGGGTTAGCCTCTGCTAAGTTCAGATTACTTAACAGAACATTTTCTAATCTTAAGACCTGACAAGAGTCCAAGGATGCTACAGCAATACCCTTGCGTACATCTTCAGAACGAGGGCTAAACAGCATACCCAGTGCTGCGCATGCGCGCTATACACGCGCCTACTTCTTGGCTCCTTTGCTATGGAAACCACCGAGCCTGTGCCTGAACAATACAGTTATCATCCTTTCTTCCCAGGGTCCCCACCCAGACCAAATGACGTATATCAAACACCCGGCCTGGCTAAGTGACAGCTAGTCACTACTAGCTACTATTTTTCCTTATTTTTTGACTAAGTATAATAAAATTCATGATAAACCAAGTTGCAAGAGCTGCAAAATGAAGCAAACAACTACTATTAAAACTCTTTGTGGGTGCCCCATGGTGGTGAGGAAGGCTTCCTCTGGCAGGAGTACCATCACCAGTTTGCACATCTTCATTATTTTTCTCTACATAGAGTAGAAACAAAACAGGCTATGCAAAATTCAGATGGGACTATTTCAGCAACAACATACACTGCTAAGAAGTAAACTCCCTTTTAAAATAGACAAGTTGAATGCCTATATAGGCAGACAGCTATAGGCTGCAACTTAGGAAAAGTTGTTTAAAATTGTGATTTCGAGTCTCCCAGGAGATTATTTCCGGATGTGTGTGTGAGAGAGATTTGTTTCCAGAGAGACAGGAGGAGGGACTAATTGGATGTGGGCGTCATCATCCCCTAGGCTGGTCCCAGACTACAAAAGGAGGAGACAGGAGCCAGCAAGCTGGGCACTGCATTTATCTGTTTCCTGACTCCACACACAATGGGGCCAGCCACCATTCTGCACCACTTGGATGGAAAGCATCTCTTCTTAAATCTAATCTCAAATAAACCCCTTTTACTGCCTTTGTCACTGTAACAAAAATCACAACTAATATAAAATTATTTAAAAACCAGAACAGTATCTTCTCTGGCTAAGTATTACATGAGTTGTGTGTGCAAGTATAAAACTCCCTGGGAAATGTCACTAAGAAGTCTCACCGTGAACAGGCAAAGTAAACAGAGAAGCAGAAGTTCTATTCGTTTCCACACTAGAAGACATGTTGGGAGTTAAGACTTGACTGAATTAGAATCTCAGGGCCAGAAGAGGGATTAGAGGACAGCAGCTGAGCCGGCAGAAGCAAGCTCAAGTGAAATCCAATCATTCTTCCCCAGAGGCCTAATAATCTACTCAGTGACATTTGAAACTGGCTTAGACCAGATTACCTGGACCACCACCAAAACTGTATCTTAAATATTTTCCCCAGTCACATTGTTTACGTGTTTTCCATGTTTTAAAGGTGTGTCTTTGATGCTTTCTAAATTTAAGGTGAAAATATTGTTGGTGTTTGGCTTTGTCATTAAAAACAAAGCTACCCTAAAAATCCATGCACAAGCATACAATAGCATTTGTTATCTTTATATGCCTGCTACATTGAGTTTATTTACATGGTGGCATACACTCAGAGAATAAACAAGCTCCGTGCTGATATTTCATGCCAAGAGATGATTCCCCACTGAACAAAGGGAGAGATCCTTGTTCACCATCTGCCAATGTCCAGCTGCTCATCTGAATCACTGACATCTAGCATAGAAAGCATACCTCTAGCTCTTTAAGTTATCTGAGAAAGCAACAGCAAAACAATTTAACTTTCTTTAAGCTTCAAAGTCAATTTAAGGATGGAGAGATGGCTCAGTGGGCAAAATGCATGCTGTGCAGGTGTGAGGACCTGAGTTTGGAGCAGGGCACAGGAGCATGCATCTGTAACTTCAGCACTCTTCCTCCGGTGAGATGGTACTGATGAGAATCCTGTAACTCTCACAGCCTGTCTGTCTAGCCTGCATCATGCAGCTGTGGATGAGAGACGCTGCCTCAAATCTCACACAAGGTGGGAAGTGAAGGCCAATACCAGAAGTTGTCTTGACATACACACATACACGAGAGTGTGCACACACACACACACACACACACACACAGTGAGAGGGACAGAAAGACACAGAGGCAGGCAGACACTGAATTGGCAGATGACCAGTGTTTTAAAATTAGAAGCACTCAGGAGTCTGTGACTGTTGTCATGGAAAATGGCATAAAATGTTCCAACTACACTAAAGGCTAAATGTTTAGCATGAAAACTTAAAACTTGTTTTTCTTTCGGAGTATACAAGTTAAGAGCTGAGCGCGGGGGGGGGGGGGGGGGAGCCCATGGGCACACAAGCAAAACGGAAAGGCCTTTTAGGTCTCAAGTTTGCTCCCCTTCTTCCACTGCTTCTCACAAGCCATCAGAGAAAAACACAGGAGCAAGCGTCATTTGACCTGATAATTTTAATATTAGACATTTGTTACTTTTCATACTACTAGCTACGTCATTGTTTAATGTATGTTGACTTCCACTGATTAATAACTGTACTAACAACACTTTTTATTTGAAGTGCACTTTTAATAAGTAGTGTCAATGCAATGCACAGCTAAGAGCATTCTCAGGGTTTCTGGGTAAACGCAGGTGTAATCGCAATTGAGCCATCATGTTAAACTGCCACCGAAAACTAACTTATAAATATTTAGACTCTGTATTTTATCAAGAGATTTTATCAAAAATATAATTACTCATTAAATGATTTAAACAAAGAAAATACCACAAGTGAAGGACAGCGTGGAACACGGGAGAAGAGAAAGGGTTGCTCAGGTAGGCTGTGAGCGCATGTGTGACTCGGGGATCTTTACCAAACACACAAAGCACACACACCTGAAATGATATGAGAGACAATATAAATGCAGAAACGTGAGGAGGAAGAAAAAAAGGAAAATATGCCACAAAAGGCAAAGTTGAACTAATTAAGTTAAAGCTGATCAAACACCATATAGCCAAATCAACATTTCATCAAATCTCATGGAAGGTCTAGGTAAAGGGAAAAGAGACATGATGAACATTAAAGATGATAGAAGCTGAAAGAAAATAGTTTTATTATATTTTTAAGACTATATGAGCCATACTAGGCTAATAAAGAGAATCTGTCAGATGTTTTATGCTGACGAGCAAGTTTTACAATGACCTGTTTTTAAAGTTTTTATTTATTTTTATTTTATGTGTATTGGTGTTTTGCCTGCATGTATGTCTGTGTGAGGGTATCAGATCTTGGGGTTATAGACAGTTGTGAGCTGCCATGTGGGTGCTGAGAACTGAACCTGTGTCCTCTGGAAAAGCAGTCAGTGCTCTTAAGAGCTAAGCCATCTCTCCAGCCACTCCAGCTGATTATATTTAAGAAGGTTTAACCTAAGTATGTGGTCACACTTGAAATCCCAGCACTAGGGTGTGGAGGCAGGAGATTCTGTTACACAGAGTGGAAGACAGCCTATGCTACTTTGAATCATCTTAAAACAAAGGGTGGGGCTACAGAGGTTCTTTAAAACATTTACAGGGTGCTAAAATATATGTCTTGCTCCTTTAAGAAAGAATGTTCCCAATTTCATTTATTTCACCAATTGACCATATAAAACTTGGCATATTACATTCACATAAACCCAGGGTCTCGGACTGCTCACGGGTAGTAAACAGGCTAATATCTTTCTTTTGCTTTCTTCTTCATCTATAAGGCAACACCATACCACACATACATATATACATGTCATATTACAACTACGCAAATACTTCTTGTCATGAGGAAGACCTAATGAGTTGATGTGCAGTACCCAGCTGTGGTTCTGAGTAGCTAGTACGCTATAAAAATGGTTATAATAATAAGCTTACATTAAGTATAATACATCACACCATTAAGCCTCTATTTATGAAGGAACAGCCCCAAACCACAAAGCTGCTCAGGCTCATTAATAACTTTAGTAAGTGATATAGATTATTAAATAAATTGTTTACATATTATCAAAAACAAAGCAAGACTTTCAGCAAATATGTTCTAAAGTAAGACCCAGGCTAACAGTGGTTACTCTGACAACCTCCGTGTTCTAGAGGCAGAAGCAGGATGACTGTGAATTTGAGGCTAGCCTTGGGCCACATAGGGTATCTAAGGCCAACCTGGGTTATGGAGCAAGACTCTGTCTCAAAACAAAACAAAAGTTTACAGCTACCCTCCCCACTCCTGCCACTAAATCAGCAACAACAAAACCAAATTTAAACGCATGTGTATCATCTCTGGTGAATTTCTCATCTGTCATCATCTAGACCCATGAGCAAATCCTATTGCCTCTACAGTTAAATTATACCCAGGTTCTGCCCACCCTGACAATTAGGGCCATACGCGCTTCCTTGGATTACTGTGAACCATCTGTCAACCTGCCTGTGCCCCTGGCTCAGCCCAGCCGGTACAGGGGACAGTAGACCACGGCACACAGGGCATGGCAGGGTCTCTACCTGTTTCTGGGTTTAGGGAACCAGCTATAGACATCACTATGCCAGGGTTGCTCTCAAAGGCAAAGCTGAGTGGTGAGAACAGAGTGTGGTCCACAAAACTTTAGAGATCCTTATAGAAAGTCTTTCAGGTTCTGCTCCACCTCTGTCGGAGTGATCCCTTAGGAATTTAGTCACATTATACCATTCTTCTGTTCACAATCTCCCACAAAATATTTTCATCTGAAAAGCTGAAGCCCTTAAAGCTCTCTGTTGGCTGTTACTATCCCTAGCACGCTTGCACCAGCCATCTTGGCTTATTCCTCATCTCACGGTGTTTTCTAATGTCATCATATTGGTGACAATTCCTTCCCATTACACCCAACATCCTGCTCCATCCCTCCTCCGTAGAAAGCCAGTACTGCTCTCTGTGGTTCTCACACCCTATATACTTACAGACTCGGGCTCGCCTTTTAATTAAAGAATGCAGGGAAGGGATTCTGTTCACTATGATACCCCAACATTGACAACACTGGCCCGTGACATCAACATGATCTATGAAACGGAGATGCCAAGGAAATAACCAGACCTAAGTGATCATATGAGATACTCAAAAGTAGACCATTTAGGCTGTGGGTCTGCTCGGCATTACTGAAGATGGTATGTTATCCCCCAAATGCATGTAAGTGGCAACACATACCATTTAATGTTGTATCCTTCAAGTAAGTTAGCACAATTCTGTTGGAGTTGACTGGTTATCTTACACACTAAATCTTTTAATATTTTATTTAATATTTAAAAATTCTAATTCCCACCTCTACATGTATAAATTATTGGTCAAAAGAACCATATCTCCTTTCAAAAGATAGTAATGCCTCACATTTGGGATCAAGGGACTAGGTAACTTCTAAGTCCTAAAGAGAGTCATCTTGCAATAAAAGTTCAAGGAGCTAAAAAAGTATCTTCACTTAATATGGGTAAGAGGGTTAAGAGGGTCACGGCCGTTTGAGGTGGGACATCTCTTTCACAGGTGTCGCGTATGTTATTTACATTGCGATTCATAATAGAAGCAACAGTACAGTTATGAAGCAGCCATGAAGACAGGTTTATGGTTGGGGTCACCACATCCCGAGGAGCTGTACTAAAGGTCGCAGAGTCAGGAAGGTTGAGAGCCACTGATCTCATTTCTAATTCTGCAGTTTCCCCCCATCATCATAACCCTCATGCCCATAAGCTAGAAAATGAAATGTCTTAGGCAAATGACCTGTGAAAGGGTCATTTGACCCCAAAGGGGTCACAACCCGCAGGTTGAGAACCACTGTGTTACAGTAATGGAAGTTTAAAACTCTCGAGCAAACAACTGTATGCTCTTTTGCAGGGGACAGCTTGAACTTGATACACAAACTCAATACCTTCTTCTTGAAACACTGCTTCAGTATCTCTGGCCCGAAAGCTCCCTTTGACTGTCCATCACTCTACCAGGCTCCGCTAGGAAGAGTTAAGCACATTTTCCCATGGGTGACCTCACTAAGTTCTTACAAATTATAAATTCTAAGACAGTTTGACAACAGCTACTTTACCTTTTGGGGCATCTGCATCACATCTTTTTGGCACAGCAAGCGTTGAATTGCCTTTATGAGCATCGGAAGTTATATTGCTCTGAAAGACAAGAATGTGATTAAAATATAAATACTGCAGTCATGAATGTATTTGGATTAAAGTAGTCACATTGCCAATTTCATGTTCTACTTTCTACTAATGACATAGATTAGCCATTAATATTAGACTAATATTAATTTAGAATAAGATTCTAAAAGGTTAATTTAATATAAATTATAAGACAAGAAGTTATGGTACATTTAATATTAAGGTGCTTTTGCAATAATGATTTAGGTCATTTACTAAACAGCAAAACTTTTTTTCAGAAGGAGGTGGCATCAGAAAGAGAAAGGCCAGGCCTAGAGAGCTCGGGTTCCATTTGAAATCCCAGCAGCCTGAAGCAAGACTGTGAGAGAAAAATCCTATTCAAAAAGCACACCTTGCCACTCCACAAAGAAACAGAGAAGTGGGTGGGACTGGGCAGAGGGATAAAGGAAGGCGATGGTGGGGAGAAAAAACGTGGGAAGGAAGAGATAGGAGAAATATCTTTTCCCAATACAAAAGAATAGTCTTCATTCCCAGAAGGTATTTACAAGGTTATCAGCTGGGAAAGCAGAGCTGTGCTGAGGCAGGAGAGCCACAGATCATGTGATCTAGTGATCTAGCACCACGGTTCCAGACTCCAATGCCACGCCTCTGACTTAAGTGACAAGTACTTTGCAAAACAAGTGATGTTACTGAGCAAATTCTGTTTTGCTTTTATTTCTTTAATTTCGTGTAAAAATAAACAAAGACTAGAGGAAGTCCACAGAAAAGAGATCTGGGAAGGCAGATGGGTAACTGAATAATGGAGGCTCCATTTAAGTGATGGCTGAAACCGGGCTGGATATGAGGATGTCAATTGTTTGGAAGCACTGCAGGACGCATTTTATGAAATCTAAGTAAACAAAATGTGTTTTGAATGAGAGCTCCCTGCACCCTCCCCATCTTGAGTATTTAAATATTTGGCCCTTGGCTGATGGTGCAGATCCATCCGCTGTCTGTGCACTAACCCCCCTCCCCCTGGAACCACAAGCCAAACTAAACCCTTCCCTCTTACACACTGCCTGTCAGGGTGTCTTGTCACAACAGCAGACAAGAAACGAATTTGCTAGACAAACGCTGAATCCAATTTGGCCAAAATAAATCCAAACTTGCTATTCATTTAAACCTAAAATGTATAGTTGATTTTTATTAGTCAATGATCTCAAGAAAACAGGAAAATATAGCAAGGAATTGATCATGCTTAAAAGAATCCCAGTTATTCCCAGATAAAACTATCCAGGGAGTTTCTCTCACCCAGTTACAGCAGCAATGTACGAGCATGACGTGATGTGCTCTCTGAAATTTTTGGGAACACGTTATTAAAATTACTTAAGCTGCTATTTTTGTAGAAGCATTAAGAGTCATAGCCAATAAATTACTGAGGAAAAGCACAGTAGCTTAGTGTCACAGGATCCACTTAATGAATATTTATAATGAAATTATGTTATTTTTAAAAGTATGAAATGTAAAATGTTCACAAATATTGAAAAAAGCTTTGTCAATAATACATTTAATAATTACTAAATAAAATGTTTTTAAATATCTCTAAAGTTTTTTTAAGTTTATTTTTTATTTTTATCATTATTTCTAAAACACAGAAACAGCAGGGTTTTACACTGTGCCTTACCTCTATTAAGTACTTCTGGCTCCCATACATGACGTACTGCGGCGCGAGGCTGTAGACCATGTAGCTGGTATGAAGGACAATCAGCAGAAGGACCATGCAGAGAAACAGGAGTGCCTGAGGCCTGGTTCGCCCTCGTCTGATTTTATACAACTGGGGTAAAAATAACGACAAAGTTTCATCAATGTTATTTTGAAACTTCTAGTCCTTATGCAGACAAGTCAGACAGTTCCACTGTTCCAAAATAAACACAAGTACCTTAAGAACAAAAGAAGAAAACGACTACTTTTTGTCCTGTAAAGCTTTTAGTGTTAACCTTATGTGGATTTGAAAATACTGCCAGAGCACCTATGCCCAAAGGATACTACTGAAATATTTCAGGATAAAGTAAAATAAACATGATTCACTAGTGATCAGCAGCGTACACATCCCGGGCCTGACCACCTCTGTGGTCCCTTACATGTTCACAGAACTAAGAATTGTGAACACAAACTAAGTATTCAGAATATGTGGACAGTCTGGGCTACCACATAAACACAGATAGGACCAATTTATAAGTACTAATTTCTATAAAATCATCATGATAGCCTCATACCAAATTCTGCTTTGAAAATCAGTTGTTGAAATTTATGATAATCTGACTATAGATGTGACATTTTTATCTGTGCTGAAGAGGAATTAATGTGTTAACTGTGATTTTAAAAATGATGTTACTTGCTCCATCTGTTTAATGGTGAACCCCACTTTTACTCTAGTAACTGACACATCAGCTTCCTGCTACTTCACCAATAACCGCATAGTACAGGCTAACAGAATTTCTGTTCTGGAGGAGATGACAGCATTTAGAAATGTACACTTCCCATATTCCCTCATGCCCAGCAGCGGTCATATCATAAAATATTCCCAATGAGGAAAACAGAAAGGGTCCCAGCGCCATCAGACCTCGTACTTGTAGCTACTAAAGCACTTCCCCCGTAGCAAGAACATTTTCTTTAGTTCAAATACATATTTACTAGGTTTTCTTTTATTCATATTTAGAAGTAATGTCTATCAAATTCAGCTTTGATTTAGAATTCATAATTACTTCAGGATAAATATGAAAAAAAAATCAGTAGGGTTTCCACAGAGCCAATGCAGGCTCTCTTGAATACTCTAAATCATGCCTAGGTGACTAATAGCTGACGTAAGTGTGGGGTCAATCATTATGTCACGTAGTTCAAGGAAAAGGCGAGGGGACAAGTGTGGCCTCTGTGGTCACCTGGCTGGTGACAGGTACAGATGAGGAGCCATGAGACACAGGGCTGACAGGGAAGGAAGTCTTTCTACTTCACTGAGTCCACTGTGGTCACTGTACGTCCAAAGCAACCAAGCACTAGGCCAGACAACACCCTTTCTACCGTGGTTTCTCCATGTCGGCAGTGCTGACATTTCCAGTTGGATTGCTTTGCTCTGTGTGCTGCATCGTGTCTAATTAGCACTGTCACCGGACCTGTCCACGAGATTTCCACAGCAGTCCCTAGCAATTATAACTAAAGAATGTTTCCAAATATCTGTGTGTGCATGCTCTCTCTCTCTCTCTCTCTCTCTCTCTCTCTCTCTCTCTCTCTCACACACACACACACACACACACACACACACACACACACACACACACGCACGCACTCCTATTTAGTATCTCCTGCTCTACAAAGAAGCACTTTTGTCTTAACATGAAGCAAAACATTAGTACTCTTATCACTTTCCCCACCAATCTATATGCAGTGTATTCTAAGCACGACCGAGGACTATGGCTGTGCACACCGCCCTCCTAGTGGAAGAGCAGCAAGGCAGGAAGATCACAGACTTGAGCCAGTCTGCGCTACAGGTTCTTTCTCAAATAACACACAAAGCGACAAAGAGAATAAACTGCCACAAGAGAAATAACGTACAAAGTAATGAGAACAAAACCCAGAAAATACCATATACTTACTCTAATCCAAAAGAACCAAATGCCAATATTTCGAATTCCTGCCATCGAAGTAAAAATAAAGTACATAATAATAATTGTTATAAGAATATAATCAAGAGGGAACACCTGAAAAAAAGATGAAGATCACATTTAATAATCAAGCTATGGAAGTTCTAGAAATTAAACAAAATAGCCAGAAACAATTTATATTTGATAATTAAAATATTAATCAGTTTCAGATTAGGCTAATATAAGAATATCTTAAAAAGAAGAAATATTTTCATCAAACCCCAACTACTGTCATGTTTTCATCCTAAGAGGGAAAAAATCCTAAAATTACATTATATTTTTGTTTTGAAATAAAATACTTAATTAAAAATTATAACTCAAATGCTGTTTGGAAGTGTTCACCTTTGGTAATACTATATGCATCCCACGTCAACAGTGTCCCAATACACAGGTATAATCATCTATAAACCAACGTCCATGCAGAAACCATCTGCAAATAAAAAACTAGCCCAGAGCTCCAAGGCATGCCTGACTTTTCATGAGTTTGCATAATAATGATTGTAATGGACAGGGTAACACGTGTCCTGCTACAATGTGAATGACTGACACATTACTTACCGTTTGTAACACAGGCAAAAGCATGTTCAATGGGTTGCTCAGGTTGGTGCCAAAGATGATGAAACCCGAATCTACTCCCGCTGAGTGAAGGGCTTTATCCAAACTAGAACAGAGAGTCATGAGGAATGACTTTCCATACACCGTCACACCCTTTTAACCCAAGCATGCTACTTCTGGTGAGCCACAGGAACCAAATTAAAGTCTGCTTAAGTATTTCACAGAGATTGGCAATAAGTCAAAGGAAACACAGTCCATTATGAGACCTTTAAGAGAGTCTCTGGGTTAATAACGTACAATCCTTCAGGTAGAATGGGCTACACTAATGTAATTCAGCACCAAAATGTATGTTACCAAAGACTTTGCCTAAGTGCTTTAGAAAGTATGTCTACTGTACTTACTTTGACAGGAAGAGAGAAATTACAAACAGCAAGGCAACTAGGATGAAAAATATTCCCCAAATAATCTAAAATGAAAAATACATTCATTAGAACACAGCTCTCAATGTTGGTACTGAACGCATAAACTCTTTAAGCTGACAGAAGTGGCTGACAAACAGTAATGATCTAATGTAGGTACAATTTAATTTAGTATATAGTCCTGGCTTTGAACTGAACACTTCACCAGGAGACTTAGCTCAATGATGCATATGCAAAGAGGCAAAACACTGAAAAACGTCTCCACTAACAAGTAAACAAAGAAAACTTTGGCTTGATCAAAAACATTCTGTTCTATTACCGAAAAGGACATTAAAGAGAAAAGTAACTTCACTCAGACATACACGCATGCACATGCACAGACACACAGACACACAGACACACAGACACACAGACACACACACACACACACACACACACACACAGCGCTAAACAGATCTCAAGCCAGAAAAGTCTATGTAATTAAGCATAATTCCTTGCAGCTAGAGGAGTTGTCACAGAAATGTTTCTGTGACAAATACATCAAGTGTTTGAACGCTCATGCCATACAATACGAAGAACTGTGTTTTAGGGATGGACATAAAAAAGAGGAAACAAAATATTGAAACTGAGTTTCTAAATAACTGTTTCAAAATGGAAAAGAAATGGAGTCTATGGCAGCAAAATCTTGATGCCTGCTGTGATTGTTTGGGATTTCTACTGCTTTTGTTTAAGTTCAAGGAACACCTGAGCCAAGGCTCACAGGAAGGGGCCTTGCTCTAAGCACAGGCTAGCTCTGTTCAGCTTTTCCTTTGGAACTGATGGAACAGACGAATGTGAGATTTTGTCTGACATGATACTGAAGCGTCTTTCAGAATGCTGAGAGGGATAAAAGAAGTGAATACTAACATATGATTTTACCCGCCCTAACAAGATGAGCTTCTGAAATAAAATTTGACAGAGAGGCTTAAGCTTGCCTTTGTGAATCTCCAGTTTAAGCAGCGTGCCCTTGGGGCTTGATGAGAAGGAAGAACCACAGGCAGAGAGGGTCAAGAGGATCTTTGTTAGCAACACTGCACGACCTATCTCAGACGACGGGGCCATCTGAGAATTCATTATTAGAAAAGGGTTTCCCTGGCAAGAAACTCTTCCAATAAGTAGCACTGCTGCATGACAGAAATTGCAGACCTTGAAGACGCAAAGATTCCCTCTGTTACATTATGGCAAAAAAAAAAAAAGTTAAGTATGAAAATGCTTAGTGGTCTTACCAGTGTATATGTGAGTTAGAGTATTCAGCTACTTAAGCTCACAGAATAAACAGAAGAAGTGTAAGTGCTTTAGGACGCTCCCCACCCCGCATGTATGCAGGAACTAAGTGAGGAGTTAGAGCATCCATCACAACAGTGGGGAGAATAGCGAGTTAGTTGACCTAGAAGCAGAGATTATACTTCCGCCAAGATGCCAATTTCTATATGAAAATAAAGCTGCAGGTGTGGTCCAGTAAAGTCCCAGAGTAAGAACTTTTAAAGCATTCATTCCCTACAAAGGCATAAAGGAGTTAACACAAATGACTGGAGCCAACTTTTTCCACATTATGGAGATGAACCAAAAGCAGATAGCAATGCGGGGCCATTAATTCAAGAAAATGTGGATGAGCCTGGCGGGGTAGGACACAGCGGACTTGAACTTGCCCCGGCTCCGAATCTCCCACGCTAATGCTATAGTCCTTCTGAAAACAGTCACAGAGGCCAGCAGCCTGGAGATAACACTGCACACAAAAGTGGGCTGAAGCTCTTTAAAGCATCTTTCCCAGAAAAATGCCATCACTTGACCTGACTGGTGGTTCTCGAGAAAAGTACTTATAAAGTGGCCTGTACTTGACCTGGATGGGTGTTCACACAGTGCTAAAAGCCTTTGTGACGGCTGCAAACAGTGACAAGCAATCCATGAACTGCATGGCCTCAAGGGTCAGTGAACAGTGCACAAAAATATACTAACCAAAAATCTTTAAAAGAAGGTCTAGGAAATGAGACGTCTGTTGGGAGTCTCGGGTTCTCATTTCCTAGCAATCTAAAATGAGCTGTATTTGCTCCGGGCTATGCAAGTGCTCAGAACAAATGGGAGAAAGCCTAAACTCGTGCTTGAGACTGCACAGCTGAAGTACAGCTGAGGCTGAGCAGAGGTTGCCGGCTTATGGCTGCATTGCACCCACACATGCACGCAAAGATGCTCAGGCAGAGGCTGAGTCTCACGGGTTGCAAGAGCTTAAGAAAATGTAGTTATTAATCAACACACTAATTGATAGGAGCTAGAGTGAACACAGATCAAAGAATAAAGGCCTTGTGGAATTAATTCATAAAAACCCAAGGATATGACAAAGAAAGGAAGAAAGAGGGCGGGGAGGACACGAAGAAAGGAAGGAGGGAGCGAGGAGAATCACGAATAAAATCAAACCCAGAAAATATGGTAAACACAAAGAGATAAAAGAATTAATAAGCACTTATGGAACCCCAGATTTTGGGATTAATAGACAAAAACTTTGTATTTGTTTAAAAACTTAAAAAAAAAAAAGTAGAATCAATATATTAAAATGTTTCAGCAAATAAACAATATCAATGAAGATATGCTGGGGATTGATCTGGGGCTATGTATTCAAATGCTAAATTCTGTACCCCAAGAACTGGTTACCCCAAGACAAGCACATTTTCATGTATACCAGTTTTTGTTGTGCAAACATTGCTCCCTAATTTGGGTGGTGGTCCCAGGTAGAGAGAAGAGGAAAAAGAAGACAGGAGAGAGAAGAGGGAAGGAAGGAAGTCGCTATGGGGCAGGTGGGCAGGAGCTCATGGGCATTAGGGCCGACCTGATGCAGTAGGAGAGCCCAGGTGGAACAAGTGACAGCTTGGAGCTCACCACAGAAAAGCAGACAAACAGCAGAGAAGGCTGACATCTGCCCAGCTCTAACACTTTTAAGAGTATTATAAATCTAAAGTTTCTGAGTCTTTTATCTGTGAACAATAGTCTGAAATGGGGTAGGAACCCCTAGAAGATATTTTAAGACAACAAGGGGGTGTAACAGCCTCCCAGAATAATAATTATAACAACAAAGATACAAAAGCTATTTATTAAAAAGTGAACTAAAATTTTGAAGCTGAAAAATAGAATAACGGAAATGAAAAGTTCGTTAGGAAGACTCACCAGCAGACTTGAGCAGGCCGAGTGTTATAGGGTGTAAGTGAACAGCGCTCAACCAGACCAAGGAACACAAAGAGGAAACAAGGAAGAGGGGTGAACGGTTTTAAAGGCATACAGGAAATCATAAAGTAAACTAAGAAAAACAGCAGGATTTAATGAAGGAGGGAGAATATTTGAAGAAATAATAGCCCAAATTTTCCCAAACAGGATGAAAATATTAAACTATATACTCAAGAAACTTCAAATTCAATGAGTCAAAGATACCATACCCACACAGACACTGGAAATGACTCTGTGTGTGTGTGTGTGTGTGTGTGTGTGTGAGAGAGAGGGGGCGGGAGGGAGTGCTAGTGAGTGAGCCAGCCTCCCAGAGGGAGCTCCTGATATAAGAGAAGACAAGGTAAGAGAAGAGACTCCTCATACAGTTGTTCCTCATTCCTTTAGATCCCACACAATAAAGACCGTGAGGACAAATTAGATAAAGCCAACAGAACTGAGGAGCAGTACTGAATGCCACAGGCATGCGGAAGACCCTTGCTCAGTATCCAAAACTTACAACCAAAACACTACAAAAGTTAACACATTCTGGGACTGGAGAGATGGCTCTGCAATTAAGAGTACTAGATGCTCTTCCAGAAGACCAGGGCTTGATTCCAGCACTGTCATGGAGGCTTAGAACCACCTGCACCTCCAGTTCTAGGGCATCTGATGTTCTCTTATGGCCTTCATGGACCATACATGCTAATGGTGTGCAGACATACATGCAGGCAAAACACCTATGTACATAAAGATGTAAAAAAATAATAGAAATGCACTCACTATGACAAAAATCAAAAGAGAAATAAAACAGTAAAGGACTCATAAAAAGAGAGAGAGAGAGAGAGAGAGAGAGAGAGAGAGAGAGAGAGAGAGAGTGTGAGTGAGCTTAGAAAAAATGAAAATTTCTACACTTTCTAGTGCATTTCACTTAAGGATTTAGACTATTTAGATGTATATGCTGTTCTGTTGTAAATGCAAATGCACTCCCACTTTCTGGATTTGTATGTTGAAATCCTCACTCTAAGTGAGAGTTTGAGAGGTGGAGCCTTTAGGACAGTGGTTTTCAACCTTCCTAATGCAGTCCTTTAATACGTAGTGACCCCCAACCATAAAATCCCTCTCCTGGCCTGTGCCTCCATTGCACACACAAGGTCACAACTTTAGGGAAAAGGTTGTGGAGTGTGGTCAGTATGTGGCTAGAAGCAAGCGATGCTGCTGACCACCCTACTGCACATCAGCCAGATTCTCCAAGGGTTGCATCTTATCTTGCTTTATTATTTTTGCTATATAGAAATACTGAATGGCTTGCAAATTAGTGATAGATAAAGTGCTGCTTGGTCTAAACAGCAATGGCATTTAAACAAAACCACAACTCATAAGAATCAGGAAATTAATATCTGTATGACCCTAGCCAAATCTGAACTGAGTTGCTCATGTCAATTACCGAAAAGCAATAGCAATCTTTTCTAGTCTGAATGCAACCCAGGATCACACGGTGTTTGTGTGATTTTAGTAACCTTCAGTTTGGATCAAATCCTAATTACCCGCCGCCCCCATAACCTTGACATTTTGTGGCCAGGGCAATTATTTTACAGGATGCCCTTCAAGTTAAATGGTCTATTTCTCATGAGCATTTTTTTTTTTTTTTTTTTTTTTTTGGCAGAAATGGCAGAGAGAGTCCTAGAATGTATCATATCAGGAGGCACAATCAAGTCTATTTGTCCTACAATTAATGAGGTTTCTCCACTGTCAAAGTAGCATTTCCCCTTCTATAATTAATAAGTTTTGGGCTGTCATACTTGAGAATAGGTAAAATTTAATTCTTAGTAAATTTTTGCCTTTAATTTCAAGTAGCTATTAATGTCTCTCCCCAGAAGAAGTATGTATTACCTGCCAAATGGCGCTTTCTAAATAGCGCTGGGTTTTTCTAAATTTCTTTGTTTAATGAACTTTGCTTTATTCAGCCTACTCGCTCACATCAATAGAGTCATATATTGATATATTTTTTTAAAGATTTATTTTATTTATATGAGTACACTGAAGCTGACTTCAGACACACCAGAAGAGGGCATTGGATCATATTACAGATGGTTGTGAACCACCATGTGGTTGCTGGGAATTGAACTCAGTACCTCTGGAAGAGCAATCAGTGCTCTTAACCACTGAGCCATCTCTCCAGACCCCATAGATTGATATTTTATTCACTGAGTTATCGTCATTACTGCTACTATGTACGCTATGTATAGCATTCTATACCTAAATGGTCCTACACTTAGGCAGTGGCAGACCCCCAAAGCTGGCTCCTCTCAGAACACCCGGGCTGATCTCTGAACTGTTCTCCTTGCTGTCTGAAGGAGAAGCTGTTGTCAGCTATCATTTGCTCTCCTATGCACAGTCCTAGAATTGGGCAGCTGCCTGGGTGGTCCTACTTCCTTTGCACAGGGGAAGCCAGGGATGCTCTACTATAGATCAAATACTCTGGACAGAAACAACTGATCCATCTGTCTCTTCCCCGGATCATCATCACCTTTGCACTCAACTTCATTTTAAGTATCTTTTACTTTTGGTAGCTTTTTGGTAGTTAGAAATTTTGTTGTGGAGTTAAATCCTGTTTCACTTCCATTTTTACTGATGAGTGTGTTCTGGGTTATAGATTTCTCAGATCAGCAATTTACACACATCTTCTAGTATAGACAAAGACATCAGCCCTACAATCTCAGCAAACAACATTATGAGCTCAAGAATCAGAATGAACAAAAGTGCTGCCTGCCCCTCCTGTAGCTGCCAGAAAGGACCCAGTCCTGTTGATATATTTCTCCTCCAGACTTTCGTATTCCTTATCTAATGTGTAGGGCCAGAAGTGTTTCCAATGTTAGAGTCTTCCAGGCTTTGGTATAGTTGTATAAACTTTACCATTGTACATCCTTAATCTAAAGACAGAAAAATGGAAGTCCTACAAATCTCAGACTATAGGACCTTGAAAGGCAGCCTGGTTTCTGGTTGAGCTAAGGTTTAAAACCTAGTAGGGGGTCCCCAGCAGAGGATAACCTTACAAGGGACAGTAGGCATCTTGCCATGCTCCTGGGCCCCAGGCTCCTGACACAAGGCTGCAACTCTCCATAGGTCTGTGACCATCAGTCACGTAAGGGCAATGCCCAAGCCCCTCCACTAGTAGAGGTGTGGTCATGTAGCTTCAAGACATTCCCATTTTAATGAGGCACCTAGAGGCTTAACCAATAAACTCCCCTCCCCAGCCACTCCTCCCTGGAAAAGGTATTTTAACCTCAGGCCTGCCTTGAGGTTGTGGGTATGGTTTTACTCATCACCACTCTCCTCCATGACAATAAACGCCCTAGAACCATGGACTATTTCTCTTCAGTGGGATCCACTGTGGGGAACGATGGAACAGGCCTTCGTCTAAAGAGCCATGTCTAGTCTCCCGTAGAAGGCCTCTCAGCGCTCCCAGCCACACACAGTCTCTACCAAACCAAACCACCTAGCGGGTGACAAGCCAAAGACTTGGTCCCCAGGGGACCCAGCCGGGCCCCTCCCTTCCTTCCCCAGGGCTAGATCC
>CM052709.1:17278031-17323807 GCA_028551405.1 Uromys caudimaculatus
GTGTGCGCGTGTGTGTGTGCGCGTGTGTGCGCGCGTGTGTGTGTGCGCGTGTGCGTGTGTGTGAGTGTGTGTGTGTGAGTGTGTGTGTGTGTGCGCGTGTGTGTGAGTGTGTGTGTGCGCGCGCGCGTGTGTGTATACGTGTGTGTGCGCGTGTGTGTGTGTGCGCGTGTGTGTGCGCGTGTGTGCGTGCGTGTGTGCGTGTGTGAGTGTGTGTGTGTGCGCGCGTGTGTGTGTGCGCGCGTGTGTGTGTGCGTGTGTGTGTGTGTGTGTGTGTCTGTGTGTGTGTGAGATGATAAAAACAAGCAGGGATTACAGAATAGAGTAACAGGCAATACTGGCACCAAATTTTAAGACAGGATGTAACTTGAGCATGGTGGCTCATGCTCCCAAAACTTAGGAGGGAGTGGCACATGGGTTCCTGTAAGTTCAAGGACAGACTGGTCTACATAGTGAGGTCAATGCTAGCCAGGACTATATAGTGAGCACCTTATCTCAAAACAAACAAAGAAAACAAAACATACAAATAAATAAAACATCGGAAACTTTAAGTCAATTTCAGCATACAGCGAGCAATATAGATGGGTGAACCAACCTATATAGACCTTCAATTTTGATGCTTAATGGTTAAGAAACACTAAGCAAAAGGTAGTTTTCTACTTCTGAATTATATCAACTATAGACAAAACACCAAGGGGATAATTAATGAATTTCATATCTCACTTAAAGAAAAAGGGAAGTGTTTATCTCCTTGCATTTATATCAAATTGTTTCTTAAAAAAATCAGTCTATCCCCCAGGGATTTCCTTCAGGCACCCATGCCTTACTTCTGGGTAACAAGCAGAATATTGGTAAGAATTTAGATCGCTGTTCAGGAATGACACATTTATATAACAAACAATAATAAATGTCACGACAACTGTATTAGAGGTCTTGGGCAGGAAACCTGGAACAAGGGAAAGCTAACGGCCAGAAATCCTTCTGCCGTGATTTCAGTCTGTTGTCGAGCATCACGACATAATACTTGGCATGATAAACTTTTAAGGAAGAATGGTTTATTTTGACTCAGTTTTAATCAGAGTCTTGGTTCATGGTCAGCTGGCCTCATGCTTTTGAGTACATTAAGGCAATGTATCACAGGCAAGCAATGAGGTAAACTGCTCACCTCACAGCAGGTAGGAAATCAACAGTTTGGGTTCTAACCTCCCCCACAAAGCACACTCCTGATGGCAAGACTGCATCTAATTTTGAAAGGTCTCATCTCCCAGAAGTGATAGTCAGACACTAAGCCTCTAATTATCATCTGCGGGGGACACTTGTCCCAACCACAGTCCTCACAGTAGAAGGGAATAAATAAACTGTCTTTTAGTTGCTACCACAACCAGGAACAAAAACATTCTAAGGAATCTACAATAAAGCTCTAAGAATTGACAGGCCAGCCAGGTTGCAAGAAGAAGGTAAATTCTTAAATTTTACAGATGAATAATAAACATTGAAAACTGAAATCAGTAATAAAATTTTCAAAAGACTATAAAAGGATGTAGAAGCAATTTTTCAAGTTATTTTTAAGCTAGTATAGTGAATATAATAAACACTGACAGAGAAATATAAGATTAAATAAACAGTTCCCAAACTAGAAAACTCAGTAACGCTAAAACATCAGTTCTCCCCAAATCACTTACAGATCTTACAAGTCCAGAGTAACTAGTAGACATTTCAACAGGTGTTTAACAGAATTATGAACTAATTCTAAACTCTAGATGGAAATGATCTGTTACAATCAAGATAACTCTGAAAAAGAAGATAAAATTGGAAGGACTTCTGCCTGATGTCATGACTGTCTACAGAGTCCCTGTAATAAAGCTTCTGCACAGGGACACACAGACCAGTGGGCAGAGGGTGGAACTCGGAAACACTGGGCACACAATCCAGTGGGCAGAGGGTGGAGCTCGGAAACACTGGGCACACAATCCAGTGGGCAGAGGGCGGAGCTCGGAAACACTGGCACACAATCCAGTGGGCAGAGGGCGGAGCTTGGAAACACTGGGCAGGTACTCCAAGAGAGCGAGGGAGCTGCCCAAGTTCAAGGGGGAAGGGAAGCCTTGAGACAAACTGTGCCAGAACAGATAGGTGCCAAGACAAAAACAAACTCGTCATAAAATTAACTCAAAGCAGACCATAATCCTGAAGGTGAGGTTAAACCCAAAATTCTGAGAATGTAGGAGAAAACTACCTTAGGAGAGACAAAAATTTCTAGAAACATAGCACAAATGGTAAATACATAAATTGGATTTCACAAAAATATAAGCAGTATTTGTTTGAATAATAATGTTAAAATAAAAAAGCACAAATTGCAATGTGATATTAGCAATGAATATAACTAAGTCCTTGACATAGAATGCTTAGTGAATTTATACAAGTCTTAGTAGAAAAATCCAATCTGACGACTATACGCTGTAATATGTATTAAGATGTCTCCATACACAAGTACAATATATCATTAAAACACCTATTTAAGGAGAAAATTCTGATTTAGACAATGGTTGAAAGATTTATAGGCACAGTTTGTAGAAGACCTACAAACAGCAACCACATAAAACAGTATCATTACCCAGCAGATGGATTGAAGGAAACAAAACATGAGTGGTTACCATTCCTTAGTAGAGCAATTCTCAAAAATATTATGTAAAAGGGACAGGGACATGGAGCAACTGATATCTCACTATTAAACAAATAATACCAGTGTAACCACTGTAAAAGAAAAAAAAAGACTTAAGCAGCTTCTCACAAAGTTGGGCACTAAACATTAGACCCAGCATCTCTGCATGGTATTTAAGAAAACAATGAATGAAAACTCATACATGCACAAAGATTTGGTCTCAAAATAGACATGACCAAGATATGCAAATTGTGATTTGCATACAGCAGAATACTACTTAGTAGTAAGGCAGAATCAACCACATAAAATGAAGCACATAAAATGGAGGGATACATAAACACTGCGAAGGCTGGAGAGGTGGCTCACTGGTTAGGACTGCTTCTGAGCTTTCAGAGAATGGTTCCCAGGACCCATACTGGGCGGCTCACAGCACCTGTAACCCCCAGGCTAGTAGATCCAAGGTCCTCCTCTGGTCTCCGAGTGCCTCTACAACCGTGGCATACGTTCACACGGAACAGACGACGGGGCTCTGAGGAGCAGGGGACCAAGTGCACTGAAAGGCGTACATGGGTATTCTATGCTGCGGCCACATCATTATACTTGGCAAAACCAATCTGGACACTTAATAAAATTGATTTAAAAATTCTTTTAAGCATATGTTCAGTGAAATAACACAAGCTTAAACAAAGGCAGCTGATGACAGAGATTGCTTTATCTTGTAAGTATTCATTAGATACGACAAGAATTTAGCATTAAAGTTAAGATTTTTGGTATGATAGAATCATCCTTGGGGAAAATGACCAGGGTAGGGTCCTTTAAATAGTTCACTCTGGGCCGAGTGCATTGATCAATGGAAGAGTACTTGTTTACCATGCAGGAGGCCCTGAAACAGCCCCAGCACCACAAACAAGCATTCTAAGAGACGCTTATAAAGCTGACCACCTAGAAAAATTAACCAACTTAATGGACAATATATTCTTATTTTTTAAACGTCAAAAGATGTCAAGGTAGTAGATAAAGTAATTAACAAGATTCAACCTGTCTGATGTATCTTTTATGGCATTCTCTGAAACATTATTCTATTTTGTGTTTTTGAGACAATGTCACATGTGGCTCAGGCTGGCCTTGAACTCACAAGCCTACAGTTCCAGCCTACGAAATACAGAGACTGGAGGCATATGTCACCAGACACCAGTCTGAAACATTTATCTTAAGGTTCAGCTCAACTTGTTTTCTACCTTCCTGACTAACTTCACTTCCAGTTAATCTTTGCAATGCGCAGCATAAATTCCAACTTGAATATTACCAGATACTGATGTCTGACTCCCGAAAGTTCCCCAGATGCAGAACAGGTTAAAGCTAGTTCCGCAGCTAACACGGTCAGGTACTTTTAAGTCTGAGTTGCCATCACTGCCCTAGGTACTTAAATTCTGCTACCCAAATTCAAGTGCCATAGTGGCAAGCCTAGAAGGCTGGCAAGCAATAGAGAAAGTAATGGTTTTCAGTTCATAAACAGAGTGTTATGTTCTTCTAGACGCTCACCTAACTAACAAGCCACACTGTCATTTGGAGGCAGGTTCCTGATCCTGATATGCGTCCCCATCCCCCATGTACAACACAAGCACAGACCTGCAGAATATGTTCTGAGCTGCTTCTGTTACTTCAGCTCCAAAGTCCATGCTCTGGAGTGCCGTGGCGCAGTGCCTCTCTGAGAGGTGCTACAGAAGGGCTTGCAGGAGATTTGACAGAGCCATTTTTAAAAACTCCACTTACCTTCAGGGGGCGCAGGGCACCACAAAACTTCGTCCAGCAGCTGTTCTCAATGAATTCTAAGTGCCGCTCTCTTTTCCTAAGCATTCTTAATCTTTCTTCACATTGCTTTAAGGCACGCCTATCCCTCGCTGGCAAAGGTCGACCACCTTTGCTCTACAAATAATAGAACAAAAATCAAGTTTTTCCTTTCCTCCTTTCAAATCATTAAAGTCTTAACAAAATATTCACAGATTTAGCAGATCAAGCAGCCTTCGTGAGGACGGACACTCCACAGGCGAGTGCACTGCAGACAACAGACATTGCCATTTAGCAGACACAGGCTGGCCGAGGTCTGTGTGGAAATTGACATGCCTGATGTGTGCGTCTGCAGTATTCCTAATATGTGGTAAAGACGTGAGCATAATGACTCATAGAAGCATCCCATAAAAACAAACCCTGAAAGGACAAAGAATACACCGGCTTTTAGCAGAAGAACAAAAATTTACTTAGGACTCTATTTTAAAAATGTAAAACCGCCAAGTACAGGAGGATGCTCGCACTGTTCCTACAAAGGAACAAAACACACAATCTCCAGCACAGGCCACTGTAGCCTCCATCTGAAAGAACGAAATGAAGATAATAGCCGAAAATCCTTTCAGAGGTGCCTCTCAGTTAGAAATGTCTTCATGGTGGCACCAGGCCCCGGAAACCAACCACCCTTCTTCATAGCTTATCAGATGGAGTTCAGAAGGCCAGGAAACCAACCACCCTTCTGCATAGCTTATCAGATGGAGTTCAGAAGGCCACGATGATGGACAGCAGCATCGGGGTTCCAGAGGATTCGGAGGCAACAGGAACTCTAGCAGGAACCTAGCAAGGACCACGCATGTGCCCGCAGACAGGATATCCTGTGAACCACGGCAGGGCTACCGCTCAAGCGAGATGCGTGCTGAGCGTACGGAACAGAAAGATATGAAAGGTGAAGTCTGGGGAGCAGAGGAGCACAGGAGCTCCCAGCTGTGAGCAAGATGAATACACATTGCATCCTTGGGTCTTTCTGAGGTCGGCACCGCTGCAGAGAGATCATGGGCTCTCACTGAATGCTGGGAAAGGGGCTGGAAGTCAAGTCTCTGCCCGCTGAGAACTTCAGGAAGTAATATTTCAGATACACCGGGAAAGATGGTACCTGAAAGGTCGTGTACTGGCTGGTTTGTGTGTCAACTTGACACAAGCTGGAGTTATCTCAGAGAAAGTAGCCTCCCTTGAGGAAATACCTCCATGAGATCCAGCGGTAAGGCATTTTCTCAATTAGTGATCAAGGGCGGAGGGCCCCTTGTGGGTGGTACCATCCCTGGCTGGTAGTCTTGGGCTCTATAAGAAAGCAAGCTGAGCAAGCCAGGAGAAGCAAGCCAGTAAGTAACATCCCTCCATGGCCTCTGCATCAGCTCCTGCTTCCTGGCCTGCTTGAGTTTCAGTCCTGACTTCCTTTTGTGATGAACAGCAGCATGGAAGTGTAAGCTCAATAAACCCATTCCTCCCCAACCTGTTTCTTGGTCATGATGTTTGTGCAGGAACAAAAACCCTGACTAAGACAGGATGGTTCCCTCAGGGCTTGGAAAAAGGAAGTGCTTTTCTAGGTTGTCACAAAGATACACAGAGGCCACTGCATACATGGTTCAGGGGACTGGGCTATTTCTTGAGCTGGCATCAGAAGGAGGTATTGTACTCATAATGGTGGCTCTGAAAATATTTAAGATGCATCAGTGAGTAGGTTATGAGGCTTACAGCGGGGTTCAGAAAGTCATGGAGCCCAGGTAACATGGAGCAGAGTGGGTATTTGTACAGAGAGCTCCTGAGCAGGCTATTCATGAAGTTGTGAAGGTAAAGCCTGAATTGGAATGAAAACCTCAGGCTACTGGACATGGCAGAATGCAAGACATCTGCTGGGGAAAGCTGGGGATACTGAGTAAGACAGAAGCAAAGGAGCCCACATGTGCCAGCAGTGATCGATCCAGAAGAGCAGAACCATCCCAAGCTCTTGTCACAGATGATGCCACTAGGAGCCCTAGATGCCGAACATGGAACTTCAGGTTTGGTGTTTGTCTTCTTTCCCTGTATCTCCCTGTTCTTCCTTTTTGCAATGGGAAAGTTCACTCTATGCTACTGTATGGTGGGACTGGTAACTTTATTACTTTACAGGGTCTCACAGTGAAGAGAGTACACTCCTTTCCACAAGACTTTGCATTTTTTTTTAGCAGCACTGGGGCTATTAAAATGCCAGGGACTTTTAAAGACAGACTAGCTGCATTCTGTAGTGTGACATGGGGGTAGAATGTTATGGGTTACGGTGATCTCTTGGAGCATCTGTTTATAAAGGCTAGACTTTTGGTAAGTAATTTCATCGTGAATTTACTGCATTAGGAAAGCATGCATAGCCCTGAGAAGACACACTTTGGGGTATGTCTACAAGGAAACTCCAGAGTTAACTGAGGAAAACCAGACTACCCTTGAACACAGGCAGCACCACCCCATGGGCAGGGGTCCTTGGACTTAATGAAAAAGCCCACCCAGACCACAGGGGCAGCCTCCCATGCTGAATCAAGAAGTGCTACAGGTCCTGTCAGGCAGTTGGTTCAGTGAGTAAGGGCACTTGCTGTCAAGCATGACGACCTGACGTCGGTCCCCAAAACTTACAAGGTGAAACAGGTTAATTGACTCCCGTGCGGTGTCTTTTCCTTCTGCATGTGTGCTATGGCATGTGCCTACCCACCCCACCCCCCCTCCCCGACGCCCAGATAAACAGATGAAAAGAAAGCCCAGGAGTGGCTTGGCCAACAGCAGGTGCCCACCTGGTGTTGAAAGCCCTCCTAGTTGTTAAAAAAAAATTGTTTGTCTGTGTTATTTGAAGAAGACACGAGAAGAAAAACTTATGTTTTTAGAAATACATTTACCTCACACGTGATTAAATGTAATCTTAAACTGCTCAACAAATACCCAAAATGTCACTCCAACAGAGGCAATGAAACACGTTACACATAAAATCGGGGTGACTGAGAATGGCAGAAGTCTGGGTCGTAACCAAGCAGCAGGTTATTTTAAGTTGCTAAAACACCCATAGACATTCCCAGGTTGCCACTATCCTATGTATGTATGTATGTTGCTGCACAACATTTAAACAGTGAGAAGGGTTCCAGGTTTGCCAGTGGCAGAGGAGCATCGTGAAGGACCACAAAGGCAGGGTGTGGCCACGGCCATGCTTCCAGTGGCGGCAGACGTACCTTTGATCGAATGGTCTGCATGTGCTGCTCCACTTCCTCAATGTCCTCCGTGTTCTCCAGGCGTTCGTAGGCAGTGCTTCTAGTGCCTTTGATGAGGTTTAAAGGTAATGCCGACATGCCGTACGCCTGAAAGGGATGACATGTGAGTGTTCAATAGAGCTGCTCAAAGCATCTAATACAATGTTCAGGTCCAAACGGGTGTCCCCTCAGTGTAAGGACTAGAAAGTGAGCGTGAGTGAACAAGCAGAGCTGCTCACCAAGCAGCGCGCCCATATGGCCTCCGCTGGCTCTCCATCATCTCAGAATCCTTCTCTTACTCCAGGCACATGATCACAGACACGTTTTTAAAACAAATTAGTCAGACTCTACCAAAGTGTTGTTACAACTTCAGACTAATCAAGTTAATATAGTATGAGTTAATACAAAAACTAGCAAAATGATTTTTTTGTAATTTTTTTTCTAATTACATAGAATACACCTCTAGAATACACTTCTGATATTTGATGACTAATTTGGAGACTAATTATCTATATATAATTCATTTAATATTCTGTGTACAAATCAAGCTTTTTACTAATCTTCAAATACATTTCAACAATTAACTTCCAACACTGAAATAAACAGACCATTCAGTTCCAGATTCCATTCCCAAATATTTTTTATTATACCCATCAACATAAGACTCAATGACATTTGCTATGGAGCCACTATTCAAAGACACATCAACCTTAAGTACTTAAGAAATGCTGACAACTTATGACCTAGTGGTTCCAACAGCAGACTGACGAGATGCAAGCTTGTCACCTAAAATAATAATCTTCTTTTTTTTTTTAATTTCTTCTAATTATGCAACCATGGCACCTTACTCAGTCACCCCGGAGTTAGGAAGGGGCATGAGCCTGGGTTCCCCATCTGTGCAAGAAAGCTGTGGATTCTTTAGCGGGTTAGCTCCAGCACTGCTTCACTGGGAATCTGCTGTTTGAGTTAGCATCTGTGACATACTCTGGATCCCGTCAACTGCCCAAGCCCAGGGTGTGTTCATTTTCCCGACTGTTCTGCTGCTCTGACTTGGCCCAAATCCATCTTCAGTGCAGCTCCAAAGCGATCTCGCTCTAATACCCATATCAGACCATTATCGTCTAATTAATAAGCTTTCAGATTCTCCAGGAGTCACGAGGATACCATTCAAAATCCTCTCACAGGACAGGATTCAGAGAAAGTGCTTCCAGGGTTGATACAGGAGGGAGGGAGGGAACAGGACACAGTACCCACAGCTGCTGCAGTCCGAGTGGTCTGCTCATCCATCCATTCTTATATACACATGCGTACACATTGTATATACAAAAATATTATGTATATATGTATACACACAGATGTATACAATATGTATATGTATATATATGTGTGTATGTGTACATACATATGTGTACGTATATAATATGTATATATCTTCTGAGAACGGCACTTGAGGTTGTGTTAAAAGCAGTTTTATTAACTGATTACCATGGGCCAGGCTGACTGACTGCTCTCGTGGTCGTCTTGCATCTCCACCATCTTGTTAACCTCATCTGAGCCCCAATTGCTCACCACTCTTAAAACCCTCTAGCGCCCCACTTCAAGCTGTGGTGGATCGTTCGTTAATACATGCGGTGACCTCCCCAGAATGCCACCGACTGCCTGCCTCATTAGAAAATTGCAATGCACTTCAAGTCTCCGCTTAATTACACACTGAGAAACTTCCCCAGATTTGCAAATGTGCCTTGCTCATAATAAATAACAGTGTGTGGTTAACATTATTGGTTTGCCAGCCTTGGCTAATCAGGCTTCTAGGCTATGTGGAGTCACAAGAGCAGAGACTGTTTGATGTGTTCAGATTAGGTCCCAGTGCTTTTCTTTCCTGTCCTTATTCTGTGAACATTTCCTAAGCTGATAACTTGCCTATGAAGACAGTACTTGATTAAAAGTCTTTAGGACAAGAGAGCTCTTCATTAACCTGGGAGTTATTTTCTTACGTATACGAGGTATTTATTAAAAGAGCTGAAGTGAACTAACTACTCAGTAGCTTCATATAAAGTAAGTTAGAAAAGAAAAATATCTGTGGTAACAGCCTGTTTTAAGAGGACGCCAGGATACCCCACCTCTTGGAAATCTCACTGAAGGTAGAGAATAAAGACAATAACCACTGGCTTGCTTAGCCAACTCTGGCTTGCTTCTAAATTGCACGTTTACGTTTCAATGATTATCAAGAAAATTAACTATAATGTTTAGGTTTTAATAAGCTTGAAATAAACATTTAAAAATATTAAGGTTTCTAAATAATCTTTTGAATTTAACTTGATACTTCAAGGAGAGGAAAAATGTACAAAACCACTTTTACTGCTTACTACTGCCCTCCAGTGGACTTCTAGGAAAACGGCAATGCTAATGAGTAAGAGCTTTAAATGCTTCTAGGTTAGCCCTAATTGCCTCCAATTTTTTGTTGCTGTTTTGTTTTGCTTCCAAGAATAAATTACCAACCCAAATGTTTCAAAACATTATATATAAAGTTCAAACTTTTTTCCATCTTATTTCACTGATCAGTTTAGAATGGAAATTTTTCTATATGTTACTCCCTTACTTAAAATGACGTTTCCAACTCTAAAATCTTCAGTTTTTGCTAAGGTTCTACAACAGGCACATATAGAATACGCAAACATTCTCCCATGCGTTTATAAAACCTCTAACTCACTGACACGTGTGTTGTTATAACCAATGAATGGATACATTGCACAAGTACTCCAGCCTTCCTCATAAGGACACACACATTTGCGCACCTTTGACACCAGGGAAGTCTGACCTTGTCCTGACACTGACAGTAGGGCAGAGGTCAGGACTCAGCAGCAGCATAATCACAATCTCAGTCCTAGCTTTGGAGCAGTTCCATGCACTGCTGATAGTACCTGCCACTTGCATATCTAAGATAGTCTTACGGCACAGAACAGAGACAAGCAATCCATATGGACCAGAGAAGGAGAACAGAGAAGCACACAGAGTAAAGCAAACATTCACCAGGACAGTAAACAAAACTGGGAAGCAGTTTGCTGAGCAAGAGTAGAGGGTTCTGTGTTCATACAAGGGAGAGCCACAATTTCTGCCTAGGTATATGGAGGTATACATTTTTATCCTTAAGTACTGCCTTTCAAGTGGGAAGACAAAAAGCAACACAACAATGAAAATTCACACAATGGTGTTGTCAGCAGCTTCAAAGCAGATCCCAGACATGGTACATTATTAGTTATCAATAGCATAAAAGAAAATATTGTACTACATTTATTACTACACATATAATAATATGTAATAACTAATGGCCACTACTAACTAATCTATAGCAAATGTACATAGAGCAGGATACTAGATGCTTATAATTTATGAGAACTTTGGAGGAGCTTTTGACATTTCCACGATGAGTGAGCAGTTAGCAACCTTGTCACTAAGCATACCACTGGCATATTTTATATGGAAAGATCTTCATTCAATAGTTCCCCACTTGGTGGCACCAAGAAAATTTACAATATCTCCATAGGTATCTATCCCCAGAGGTTTCATTTTTAAAATCTGAAGGTAGCAGATCCCTTTCAACCTAAGCTTAAAATAATAGGCAGATCCAAATTACTTGTCATTCTCCTAAAACTGAGTGTGAGATTACATTAATACTTAATACAGAGTACAGTGTCAAAAGGGAGGTGAAATTTAAATGATCAACTAGTTTCTAAACTAAATAATATATACTATATATAAGAAACGCTTGGTACATAAATGACTGTAATTTTAATATAAAAATATATAAATTCTGGGACAAGACATAATTGTCATATAGTTGATTCTTTAGATGCAGGGTCAAAGTCCTCTGCATCTTAATTTTCCACTTTGGTTACTGCAGTTAAAATTAAATCCTTTCTTGCAAGCTGGTACAGCTACTGTGGAAATCAATCTGGCAGTTCCTGACATAGTACTACCTAAGGACCCAGCTATACCTCTCCTGGGCATATACCCAGAAGATGCTCCAACATGCAATAAAGACACATGCTCCACTATGTTCATAGCAGCCATATTTATAATAGCCAGAAGCTGGAAACAACCCAGATGTCCCTCATCAGAGGAATGGATACAGAAAATGTGGTACATCTACACAATGGAGTACTACTCAGCTATTAAAAACAATGACTTCATGAAATTCTTAGGCAAATGGATAGAATTAGAAAATATCATCCTGAGTGAGGTAACCCAGTCACAAAAGAACACACATGGTATGTACTCACTGATAAGTGGACATTAGCTCCAAAACTCTGAATATCCAAGATAAAATTCACAGGCCACATGAAGCTCAAGAAGAAGGAAGACCAAAGTGTGGATGCTTCAGTCTTTCTTAGAAGGAGGAACAAAATATTCACAGGAGGAAATATGGAGACAAAGTGTGGAGCAGAGACTGAAGGAAAGGCCATCCAGAGACTGCCCCACCTGGGCATCCATCCCATATACAGTCACCAAACCTGGAAGCTATTGTGGATGCTGGGAAGTGCTTGCTGACAGGAGCCTGATATAGCTGTCTCCTGAGAGGCTCTGCCAGAGCCTGACAAATACAGAGGTGGAAGCTCACAGCCAACCATTGGACTGAGCACAGGGTCCCCAGTGGAGGAGTTAGAGAAAGGACTGAAGGAGCTGAAGCGGTTTGCAACCCCATAGGAAGAACAACAATATCAACCAACCAGACCCCCAGTGCTCCCAGGGACTAAACCACCAACCAAGGAGCACACATGAAGGGTCCCATGGCTCCGGCCGCATATGTAGAAGAGGATGGCCTTGTGGGACATCAGTGGGAGGAGAGGCCCTTGGGCCTGTGAAGGCTCTGATGCCCCAGTGTAGGGGAAGGCCAAGGTGGGAAGGCGGGAGTGGGTGGTTG
Source organism: Uromys caudimaculatus (assembly GCA_028551405.1). Lineage (NCBI taxonomy): Eukaryota > Metazoa > Chordata > Mammalia > Rodentia > Muridae > Uromys > Uromys caudimaculatus. The sequence continues at coordinate 17,290,657 of CM052709.1, forward strand.
GATGGGGGAGCACCCTCATAGAAGCAGGGGGAGGGAGGATGGGATGCGGGGTTTCCGGAAGGGAAGCCGGGAAAGGGGATAAGATTTGAAATGTAAATAAATAAAATGTCCAATAAAGAAAAAGTTAAATCCCTTCTACCTTTATGAATATCTTCCATACCTCCTTTCACACCATAGCTCACAAAAGACTAATACTGGAGCCTTTCCATACTGAGGCTGGAAAGCTTTCTAGCTCAGTTGTAAACAAATATAATCATTAGTAATATTACCTACGTACACTAAGTTGGCCATCTACAAATGGTTGCTTTTTTATTAAGTTTCAAAGGAACTGTGTAGCTTTCTGATTAGACTTTAATAACATTAAGAAATCACTGGCCCATTTCTACCAGGGAAGCCCATGATCAGAGAGCAGACGTTATAGATACACTCGGGCACCTGACTGCTGTACACGCTCTCCTTCTTCCCAGTGTCAATATCAGTAATAAAATGAGCCAAACCCTGGGTTAGGTGTGAAATGTTATCACACTGCTTCAAGCATATTTTCAGTGCTATTTAAATTGTATTTATTCTCCTTCCACCTCCTCCCAATTCCAACTACCCATCAATTATGAATACATGTCTGACTTACACGCCCCTGAATAATTCATTTCCTCACTCTTCATGATATAATTGCCTTGTGCATGGTTTTACTTTCACAGAGAGAAGAAAGCAGCAGAAATTTGCAGTTTGGTTTATATAAAACTAACGACTATTAACCAAGTTAACAACAACTATTTCACAAGTAGTCAGCAGATGAGTCTCAGACTTACTACACTGCTTAAACTATCACACCAAACTTCTAAAGAAATTCCAGAAAGACAGTGTGATGATGTAGTAGGTTAGGAGATTCTTGAATCTGAGCTCCACAGTAAGCCTCTCCATTTTACTGTCTGTTGAGCTTAAAGAAAAGCTGTAACTCCTAGGTAATTTAACGCACACCCCGGAACACTCTTCCTTGACCGAGGGACTTAGGCAGTTCTTCTCTTTCTATTCAGCAGCGACTCTGTGACCTTTGGCTCCCAGTCTTAGTATAAGTTCCTCTGGTTATTTTATCAGTATCTCTAAGGTTGCTCCTCTGTATTTGAGAAAAATTCCTTTAAGAATATCTCAATTCAGCATGATCATTTGGTTTAAATGATTTAATGAAAAAGTTCAAAGTTGAACAACATAACACATTAGTTAAAAATACTTCTCCATGGGTTGAAGAGAAGGCTCAGCAGTAGAGAACACTGGCCGCTCTTGCAGTGGACCCTTGTCCGATTTCCAGAACCCACAGGGCAGCTCCCAATTGTCTACAACTCCATGTCCAGGGGATCTGGCTCCCTCTTCTGGCCTCTGCAAGAACCACCACACGAGTGCATATACGTTCAGACTAAGCACCCACACCAAAATAAGAGTAATTAATTAATTACAATATTCTCTATACCGTGACACTGCTCACTCAGGAAGTGTCTTTCAAATGGTCTTGGTGACTTCACTCATTTCTCCTCACTCACAAACTGGAAGCCAGGTTATTCCTGACCCCTCACCTCCCTCCCTCCAAGTAGTACCTTTTTAAGGACACAGGTACAGCAAATAGCCTAGGCAAATACAGGCAGCATCTTTCTTTGGGACCAAAGGCAGCCATGTTTGCTGTCCATGTAAATGATTCAGCTTCCTTGAGTCAGAATTCCTTTTCTGTAGTGCACCTCACCATGTGTGTATTTCCTGGACTCTACTTACAACTGCACACGGAAACTAAACAAGGAACCTGAACAAGACAACATCAAGATTACAGAGTGCTCACTGCTGCTGTGATTAACCAAGGCTCCTGTCTGACTCAGAAGTCTGGCATCTTCTTAAGAAGCCATAGACGTGGAGCAGACTCCAATCTGGTGAGTTCTCGGCCTTTCATAGCTTTCTACAGTGGTCTTGGATAAAATAAACACCTCAAGATATTAAAATGTTTGTTTCTGTGCGTGTGTGTTTGTTTGTTTGGACATGTATGTGGATAACATGTGGTAGTTGGGTCTCTCCACCAAATGGGTTCTAGAGATGCAAACTCAGAACGGGAGTCTTGGTGGCAGGCGCCTTCCCCCACTAAGCAATCTTGCCAGCTCAAGGTCTTTTTATTATGTAATAACACATGAGTGAGCATGGAACATAACTCAGTTCTGTTATTGTAGTAACAGCCCATCTTTTATGTCTAAAGAAAGCCATGCAAATGTTTCCAAAACACCAGTATTTTTCATCTTTACAAGAATCAAGAATCTCAAACGCTTCCAGATAAGTTAATGCTGCTTATACAGCTCAGGGTGGAAGGGGGAAGAAAGAGCAACAATTATGGTTTTAATGTCACCAAACCACAGAGCAGTCTGTATAGGTAGCAGTCATTAATACATACCTTGCCACTCCCAGGACAATGAACAAAGTCAGAAAGTTAGAGAACATGGAATCACAGTCTACACACTATACACTATATAGTCTAATACTATAGAGGAGTGCCAGTGTACACAGTGCAGTGACTGCACAAGTACACACCCAGACAGAACAAACCTATGAACTTGTAACATCATGGCAAACGGCCCAGGGCTCTGGATGTACACATTACAAACTCCACATCTGCAACTCACTGCAATTCACAGGTTATAAGATTCATTTCTCAGTCTTAATTCTGCAAAGAGGTAAGATAACCAAGTCTCGAGTGAAGACAACATGAATAAGAAGTTGAGGAGGGAAGGGCAGTGTGCAGACGCCTGAGGGACAAGGCTGCTGCCCAGAGTGACACTCTCACTCCAGCTCAGACACTCCTGTTGCACTTACTGTGTAGGTTATGGCTGCCAGCATCCCAATCAAGGTCAGAGAGCTGATGGAAAATGACAGAGCGGCCAGACCTTCTGTGAAAACGAAAGACATTGTCAGTGTAAGCTTCTCCGAGTCTACGGTCTCTATTTATTAGAGCATATAGATAGAAGCCAGGCTCCTTTAGGCATAGAAAGGAATGAAACAGAGACCACGGTGTCCCTCAAGTGCTGATTCTATTCAGGAGGGAAATTTTAAAGAGCCTTTTATAAACTGATCTTCACATAATCCTTTCGATCAGCTAAGATTTTGTTTCCTCCCCCTTTTTAAAATTAAAAAATCAGTTTAATTAGTGGACCTAAAAAGAAATCACTAAACTATTAGGTCATAAAAGAGATGATGAAAGCTTGCCTGGACCTTTCCTTCTGTGCCCACGTGTGTGTCGAGGTGTGTGGCATATATGTACCTGTGTGAGCATGTGTGTGTGAAGGCGGGGTGAGAGGTCAGCACTGTGTGTTTTCCTGTTGCTCTCCACTTTTTATTCTGTTTTTTTTCCTCCTTGAGATAGAGTCTTTCAATGATCCAGAAGTTCATAAATTCATCGAGACCCAGTGCCTAACAAGCTTGGGGGATCCTTCATCTGCCTCCAGCCATTTATGGGGAGGTTACAAATCTTTTATGTTGGTGATATTTAAACAGTAATATGTTCATGAAGGTTAATAAACTTAAATGATGTTATCTTTTAACTCAGCTCAGTTTTATTTAACATATAAAAAGAACATATTAATCAATTCATGAGCCAGACAGGGCCAATCCTTAAGCCTTTGTTTTCTGGAACTACGTTTCAGGGTTAGAAGAGACAGCGCAGTGGCTAAGAGCACCCTTGTGCTTCCAGAGGACTGAGTTAGGTTCCCACCGCTCACATCCAGTGGTCAACGGCTGCCTGAAACTCCAGCTCCAAGGGATCTGATCTCCCCTGGCTACCACGGGTTCACATGCATGGCACTGACACACACGTGGCATCACTACACACACACACACACACACACACACACACACACACACACACACAAAAATAAATCTCTTAAAAACTATATTTTATCAAATCAAAGATATGTCAATGTTATTTTTTTGAACTGTCACAGAAGAAACAACAGAACTGTTTATGACACCAAGCCAGGTCTGGTATCTAGCTCACAGCTACCTTAAGGAGCCAGTACTTCTAAGACACACCTTGAGATCTGAGATGATAACATGTGAACAGTCTGAGGACGTGGCTTAGGGGCTAAGGTATCTGGTACATAAACATAAAGACCTGAGGTGCCAGCCCCTGCACTCATGTGAACAGAGGAGGTGCTGGCAGGCCTCCCGAGCTTCGCGAGCGAGCGGAGACCCGCAGGGGCTTGCTGGGCAGGCAGAGGAGCTGAAATAGTGTTCTCCAGGATTAACTGCCAGACTTTATCTCAAACAATGAAGACAGAAACCAAAGAAACCGTTTGATGTCAACCTTTGACCTACACACACACACACACACACACACACACACACACACACACACACACACACACACACACAAAGTGCCACAGTCCCATGCACATATGCATTAACCACACACACAAACGACATGAAAACATGTCATAGAATTAATAAAATGGAGTATTATACTAACATATTTAGACAATCAAAAGGTTAATATTATTAATAATGAAAATGGTCTGCTCCAAAGAATTCAAAATTAATCATTAAGAAGCCGGGCAGTGGTGGCGCACACCTTTAATCCCAGCACTTGGGAGGCAGAGGCAGGCGGATTTCTGAGTTCAAGGCCAGCCTGGTCTACAGAGTGAGTTCCAGGACAGCCAGGGCTACACAGAGAAACCCTGTCTTGAAAAGAAAAAAACCAAAAAAGAAAAAAAAAAAAAAGAATTATTCCTATATATTTTATATTTGAGCTAGCAAGATGGTTCAGCATGTTAAAGTACTTGGCCCACAAACCTGACAACCTGAGTTCAATCCCCAGAGCCCACACAAAAGTAGGAGAGAACTCTATAAACTTGTCCTCTGACCTCCACACTTGTGCCATGGCATGACACACATGCAAAAATATTAATATTATTTTTAAAATAGAAGCACTTCTAATTGACTAAAGGATAACTAAGCTGGCTGAAGATGCTGATATTTCCTCAATAAAAATCTATGATCTGTGCACGCACATAAACAGATCCTATTGACAGAGCGGTTGTAGCATATTTGTAGAATCGATTACTTTGCTACTGTAAAAAAAACCTACTTGCACAAATTATTTGAAAGGATTGTTCAGTGAAAGAAGCCAGATACATCTGAAAATCACAATATATTGATAAACTTTTAAACAGGTAAACTAATATATAGTATATTAAATTATAACATGGAAGGTCATAGTAACTGAATAGTACACTAAACAAATTTTTATAATGACGGACATGTTCTACACCTTGACTATATTCAAATATGTACAGTCATATTTATGTAAGATGAATTACATACCATGTGCCTGCTTTAGAACACATTAAGTAATATTTTGGAGCAGTTAAATATACTAAATATCTTAAACATCTAGGAAGTAGGAGGGAGATGAAGCTAGAAATCAGGAACATTTGGGCTGGAACTGAAGGAAGGGCTCATCAATTAAGAGCACTTCTTGCTCATCCAAAAGACCCAGGTTCAATTCCCAAAACCCACACAACAGCAGTTAGTAGCTCTCACAACTCTTGCAGAAGGCTGGAGATCAGTTCCTAGCAACCACATTGGAGGGCTCTCAGGCAACTATAACAGCCGCTCCTGGGGATCCAACGCCTCTGCCTCCACAAGTACCTGTGGGTATTCTCATGTGGACCTACGTACATCTTCCCAGTGTGTGTGTGTGTGTGTGTGTGTGTGTGTGTGTGTGTGTGTGTGTAATTAAATTGTTTAAAAGAAATCTTTATTAACTCAACCAGTATGACCTAGGTTTTATTTTGTTAGACTTTCAATAAAAGCAATGCTGACACATTATGGTAGCATAAATCTACAGTAAAATATTAATTTCTATGAAACATAATTTACTTTCTTAATAAAACATGACTTCACCTTTAGTAGCACGACAGAGCACTGTCCTATTAAAAATTTAAAATAAAAATCTATGCCCAGAACATTTCTTTCACATATATTATTCTACATTATCATAAGGAATTAAAGATCGCATTAAAATAAGAAGCCCATTAAAATACTTTGTATGCTAAAGTCCCTTTAGAGCAGGTACCTTCTCATACAGTGAAAAGCTGCCTATGGAATGGCTGGAGGGCAGCCCTGACAGTGACCCTCCTCCCTGAGGTACAGAACGGAAAAGTACAAAGTGGCCGGCTAATCTTCATAGCTTTCCAAAGACACAAACTAGGAATGGTTAGAGACGCTCTTAACACTCACGGCTGGTGCCCAGGTCCTCGAACAGCAGCTTCACCTTCTCCCACTCCGTGGAGTTATTGTTGCTGGGAAGGCTCAGTGGCACGAAGGCCCTACAATGGAGAAAAGGACTCTGTCGAAAGGCTTGGAAATGAGCTATGTAAGCCAAAACCAGTCCCAAACTCAATGGACAACAGGCTCTTAAAAGAAAGATCCACTCCTCTTCCAAATCCTAACAGACACAGGGGTATAAGGAATTTCTCACTGACAGACTTACTTCCCTGTGTATTTCTTGTGAACCATGATATTAGAAAAATTCTATGTTGACTTAGCAGAAAAATACATGCAATCATTTGAATATATTTACATATAAAATGGAAAGTAAACGCATCACAGTCAGCAGCGAACATCACACCGTGAGGCCAGAGGTGACGTCTGCTTTTCCTTCCGATGACTTTTAAGATCCTGCCCAATGTACACCACGACACTTTTTTTTTTTTTTTTGTCTAATCTACAGGAAAGAGGATCACACAAGAACAGAAACACAGCCAAAGAGCTTACACTAAGAAATAATGGAAAACAGAATGTAGTTGGTTGATTTTCCAGGCCAGAATAATTAAAAAAGACATCAAGACACTGAGATTAAAAAGCCAGATGTCCTCAAGATAACATATGGGAAAATCACTCTAAAGGGTAAACCACACTGGTCACACCTTCTTCCTAAACTCATTTAATTTAAGTAGTAGGATGTATCCAATTTTTTTACAAAAGAAATGATGAATATATATTGAATTGAATATATATAAATGAATATTTTCCAAAGAAAGCAATTATTTTGAAGCTTTACTTTTAAAAACTTTTACTCCAAATCTTATAAACACATGAATGGAATGCGTATGTTGGGTTATTTACTTCCTAATCAGTGAGCTGCAGATAAAGGCAAGAAAGAGCTACTTATATAATAACCTAGTTTCATTTAAGCAGAACTTTTTCTTGACAGTCCACAAAGTATATTTTGAACTTTTTAGTTTGGAATGTAAGTTTAGAAAAAAAATTCTTTTATTAAAAAAATTATCTAAAGTATGATTAAAACATATTACAAATACTTGAGAGTAGTATTCATACTCAAAAATTCACTTTTAGATAATCAAAAGTACTGAAATTTGGAAGAATAGACACTCAACTTGGAGGAATGCCTGATTATCCAACTTCTGAGGCTGGCTGTTCAACAATTCGGAAGTAACAGAGTAATACAAGAGGAAATGTCAGACAACCCAAATTTTTTAACTAAACTTTAAAAAACACAATACAAATGTTAAGTTGGACTGATTTCGGAGAATTAATTATTTCGATGAAATCCATCAGAGACTTGGCGCTCATTAGTTCAGACGGAAACCAGAGCAGAGACTCAAAGCATCTTCCCAACCACGTCACCACAGGGATTTAATCATTAACAAACAGAACCAAAATAATTTGATGTAAAGAGAAATATCAATAGGCAGAATGAAAAATAATGATGTAACTAAACACTAAATCCTAAGCAATGGTACAGAACTATTTAATGTAATATAAGGGAGTAATGGCCAACGTGCACCAGTGCAAGCTTAACTCGTTACATGGGCTAGGCTAAGGTAAGAAGCCTGGGGAAGCAGATCACAGCCAAGCACTGCCTCCTGGAAACCAGAGGACCACTGTACTCATGACCTCCCTGAAGCTGGGATGGCTGCACAGGCCCTGCAAAAGAGACGAAGCCAGTCAAAATCTTGAGCACAGTGTGTGGGTGGGGGGTTCATGAGCACACTCATCTGAGATCTAATGGACAACTGATGGCCTCCGAGCGAGGAAGGTCAGTGCTCTTTAAAGTGGAGGCTCCTGGGAGGTTGACCATGCTCAAGTGGATGAGACCCTATGCAGAAGTATAAGAAAGGCACAAACCAGAGTCCATAACTTTTTCTATTTGTTAATGAGGGAGTTGGGAGGGAGATTGAGAATAGAGCTGCGAAGAGTCTGAGGTAAATTTGATCAAAATACATTGGGTGAAATTCTCAAAACTTAATAAAACATTTATTTTAAAAAGGCAATTGAAATCAAATAATGATGTGATGTATCACTTTTGAAGAGGCAAAAATAAGCTAATAAGACTATCAGGCGTTTGTAAATGGTGATGATTTATGGCAAACAAGAGTTGTAGCTTAATGTGATAAATACAGCCAGATCACATCAATATAGCCTTAATTTGCCTTACTCAAAGACAGTGACTAAAGAGAACCTCAGATTCTACAGCCACAGTAGCAAACAGAATGGGAAGACAGTAAAATTAGAATCCTCCCTGTCCTCCCTGAAAATAAGAAAGCTGAAAAGCTGCTTAGTGAAAACATTCTGAAGTCCATCTGAGCCACTGAGTTAGCTTAATTCAGTGTATCTCTGGCAAGAGGCAAGGAAGAGGCTAATTAATGACTTTCAGGAGGCAGGAAATTGACAAGACTAATTCAGTGCAAAGCAAGACTCTCACCTCCTACCTCACCCACTGCCTGTCTCACCTCCTACCTCACCCACTGCCTGTCTCACCTCCTACCTCACCCACTGCGTCACATCCTGTTTCTTCTCACTGGCTATCTGTCTCCTCCTGCTCTCTGAGAAGTGTTCCTTTCTTACCCTCACCTCTCGCCTGAATTACCTGTGCCTTACCCAGCTGTTCTGGCTTCCTTCTGGTACATCACTTCCCAAACCCAACGTCCAAGACCCCATCCACGCCACCTTCATAGTGCTATCACTTTTAAAGCAGGATCATATATATTAACTTCCCTGGAGGCACGATCACACATCTTCTGTCTCCCGCAAACTAGTACAGCCTACATGCCGTTTGCCTTTTCTCCTTACATATCTAACCAATCAATTCAAATTTCAGCTCGATCGATACTCCCTCCGAGTCTTCTGATTCTCCAAGGCAGTCTTCAGCACCAACACCTCATGTGTGTCTCTCACTGGAGGGCTTACATGTATGTGTCCTGGGTGTGGACCTTGAGGACAGAGACCATCAATTTCCTTTGCTGGCCCCAAGATCTAGCACTGATACAAACCACAAGTGCTTCAAAGACTGCTGAGCCTAACAAATAAACAAACCTAGACCACACCCTGGCTATACAAATTGATTTATCAGCAAGAAAATCTTTTCAAAGAAACTAGGGCATTTCTGCCTTAAAGATATCCTCAAGCTATTCAGTAAATTATTTAACTGAAAATGAAACCCTCATTCAAATCTTTACATACAGTAAAGAGAAGAGCACTGCCGGATAACTGAAACACTACTAGTTTTTTTTTAACCCATTATTCTTTTGCGGATAGGTGGGTTCACTGATCATTCTCGGTCTACTCTACATCAGGATCTGCTGCATGCTGAGCGCCTGCATTTATGAAAATCCAATAGTTTTACTGTTACTTTTGCTTATATGTCTATGATTTCCTCAGAGCTACAAGGGGACACATGACTACACAGCTAAATGCATTATAAACCTAAAGTATTTGCTTCCTATCTGCCCTTGAATCTTGCTGACCCTGTTTTAAGTAGCAGGCTAACAGACATGACTTAAATGTCATCCAGAGAAAACTAGCATAAACACCTCTCTGGCCTTCTTTATTAGAAAAAGGGGCTTGTAAAAGCATATTCCACAGCTAAAACGAATAACAAAATCCTAAACTCTCAGCCTTTTATGACCCAGGAAGACAGGCAAGAGAAACAGGACTGTAACTAGAATAGGGACCCATAAGCTCCATGATCCCCGGGAGTCACACAGGTCACCATGGGTTCCAGTCCCATCACAAGTTACATCTAATGAGTGTTAAAGTACTGAAAATTATTTACTAAAATTTAAAACACCAAACTATGGGCTGGAAGGTCAGCTAGTGGTTAAAGAGCACTTCCAGGACCCAGGGTCAGTGTCCAGAACCATATGACAGCTCAAAATGTCTATTACTCCAGGTCCAGGGGTCCCAACGCCTTCTTCTGCCTTCTGCGGGCACAAGGCACACAGGTAATACACAGATATACACGATGGCAAAACAACCTTACACATAGATTTAAATGTTAAAATTTGTTTAAAACCTACCAAATTCATTATAAAAAATAATTAAAAAGCATATGACCACCTAATGGACATCTTCAAGGGAAGGTTGACAAAGAGGCTTGGAGGAATGAAAGGAAATGGGGAAAGGATGTGAATAAAATATTAAAAAAATTTAATTTTAAAAAACATAGGAAGCTTGACATTGCAAGTAAGGAACTTGATCACCCTTCCTGCTATAAAAAAATTTTAAAGGGTCAGATCTATTTTAACAAGATGAAAGTCTCCAACAAACAAGGACAGATGTCAGACTCAGGAATCAATGAATAAAACTTCACTGACTTCCACTAAACACAGAGCTCTACAGACACAGATTGGAGCGTCTGACATATGGACATCATGCGCCTCCATGGAGGAGCCCACAGCTCCCTCACAGGAGCTGCTGTCCTCTGAGAAGGCCCCGTCCTCATCAGCAGAGAACTCCAACTCCCAGTCTGGGGAAGACTCCCAGAACACTGCAGCAAGTGTTAGTATCAGAACATCGCCAAGAATTGGGTAAAATACAATATACAAAATACGAATGCCCTCGGGTAAAGCAGTAACAACACAGAGGGCGCATGCAGGAGGGCGAAGTACAAATGGCCGAAGGAAGACCAGCGCTCACTGTGGCTCCACACAGTGCTGACATAAAAAGCCACTTGTTTGGGCTTTTTTTCTCCTTTTTGTTTTGTTTTCCTTGTCTAGATTTTTCTGAATGAACCTTCTGTTATCATTACTCAAATAAATCTTGTTTCCATCAGCACAATGAAATATCAAGACTTACCCAACGAGAAGCAGCAGTGCGCAGATCACAACAAATCCCAGAGTGTACTTAAGCGCCGTTTTAATTTGCTAGAGATCAGAGAAGGAAATGTATCTCTTAGCAAGCCTTTACATAAAAAGGTATTGTGACAGCATAATAATACTCTTTCATATCAAATATACATTTCAAGTCAAGAGTACAGAGTTTAAACTGTTGGACAGAAAAGCCTTAAAATTTAAAGAAAACTATAATCAGTATTCTGCATCTTAGGTGTCTTTGCAAGTATCTGGAATAGTCAGAACTCTTGAAAAGCACCATGCTGAATGCATAATTAGACAGTGGGTAGAATGGTCAAAATAGAAAAATATACCCCCAAACAAGCACCTGTGGTATCCCTAACACTAAAAGCAGTCATAAGAATAAGTAATATTCTTTTTGTTTTTATTTTTTCAAGACAGGGTTTCTTGGCATAGCCCTGGCTGTCCTGAACTCTCTCTGTAGACCAGGCTGGCCTTGAACTCAAAGAGATCTGTCTGCCTCTGCCCCCCCCCCCCCCCCGAGTACTGGGATTAAAGGTATATGTGACTATGCCTGGCTAAGAATAAGAAATATTCTCATGTATGTACTTATTTGTTTATGTTCATAAAATACAAATACATAACAACCATATAAATACTTGCATGCTCATGTTTTGCTACATATTTAAACATAAGTATATACACATATAAATTCTGACCAGCACTTAATTTGGCAATCATCCTACCTCCATCTCCCAAGTGCTGGGATTACAGGTGTGCACCAGCCCACCTAGCTTGTGTGCATATTTTAGATACATGTACAACATCTGTCAGGTCGGGCAGCACCATTCTAAATACTTTACATATGTTAATTCACCCCAATGAGTGTAAGATAGATGCTCTACCTTCTATTTTAGAGACAGGGAGCTGAGGCCCAGAGATTAGTTTTTCCTGAGCCAGCTAAATCCTCAGGGTCTAAACAAGGGCTAGAATACAGTCAAGAGGAGTCACGGCACTCATTAAAAGCTAAGGACGTAATCGTGTCAGCTGGGAAGCGCTCCATCATAAGGCAACTCACGGTGCATTTGCTGCTGTCGTCCTCGTCCTTCTCTTCGTAGTAGAAGTAGACAAAAGGGATCCAGAAGAACACACAGAACAGAATGACGGAATACAGAGCTGTGGGGAGGAACAGCAGAAGCCCCATCAAATTTACTACACGGATGTCCTATAACCCCCCCTCCAGATGTGGCATTCGGACAGCCTTTGCTTTTTCCAGATCAACATGATTAGAATAATACACAACTCGAGCTGAGCTTCCAGGCAATGTGTACCGACGTTAACCACGGCGCCCATGGAAGCCTCAGGCAATGTGTACCGACGTTAACCATGGCGCCCACGGAAGCTAACATCCAGTTCTCATTGTGAACACAGTACACAAACCTGTACACGCTCTCAGTTCAATTAACTCTGCACCCATTCCAGCCCAGCACTCACCAGCCACTCTGGCCGTTAAAGGGCCAACTAAAAAAGATACAGTAATTTTTACAGGAAGAAATTCCCTTTGCCAAACATAAAACACACAGAATTAGCACACTGGTCTTAAATCAAACAAAATGAAGAAAAGGTAAGAATAGCAGTAAGTCAGTAAAATGAGATTCAAAGTTATTTGACAGGAATTATTTTTCTACTTTAATAATGTCAGGTTTGAGATATTTTTAGATAGTGAAATATTTAATTCAATACAGTTTAACCCAGCAGCAAAGATCCAATACGTTCATGAATTAAAGAAAATAGTAGAAGTAACTTTGAGAGACTTGAAAACTCAGGAAACCTGTTTTTTTGAAACCTGTGCATAAGCATTTTCTTACACACACACACACACACACACACACACACACACACACACACACACACACACACATAAAATCAGGAAAGATAATAGCAGTTATATCATTGTCTTAAGCCAGTTACAAAGGAGCTGCTACCACACTCCCCACACACGAGAGCAATGCGACCAGCTCACACGCGCCAGATGACTGCTGAGCGGAGAAAACACAGGTTGGTAAGGACACCGAATCCTGTGTACTCCTGTAGGAATGTGAAATGGCCTCGCCACTATGGCGAGCAGTAGGATATCTCAAACACTGAAAGGCACTACTACTGTACAACTGGAGGATTATACTTCTGCATATGCACCCAAAAGAATTAAAAATGGTGTCTGAGTTATTTCTATACTCCCCATTTTCAAAGCTGCACTATTTATAATAGTGAAAATACGGGTAAAACCAGGGTCCAATATAGTGAAGTATAATATAGCATATATGTAAATGGACTATTATTCAAACATAAAAATGAAATTCAGGCAGACACTATGATATGGATACATTAGAAAATCACCACATTGCCAGGCAGTGGTGGCGAGCACGCCTTTAATCCCAGCACTTGGGAGGCAGAGGCAGGTGGATTTCTGAGTGCGAAGCCAGCCTGGTCTACAGAGTGAGTTCCAGGACAGCCAGGGCTACACAGAGAAACCCTGTCTCGAAAAACCAAAAAAAAAAGAAAAAAAGAAAAAGAAAATCACACATAAAGTGAAATATGACAGTCACAAAGAAATAAAAACTATATAATTAAACTTATAGAAATTAATTAAGTAAAACACATAAAGACAAAGGGTAGAATGATGGTTGTCAAAACCCCAATATTCAGAAAGAAGGAGTTGACTGCACATGAGTTACAGAATATTTAAACATGATCCTGATCCTGGCAACACACGATCTCATTTATAAAACGACATCCGTAACTGCTGTGGGCTGCTGTGGGCTGCTGTCGGACTCATTACTGTAACAAGGCATAAGGCAAACTCTGCGGCAGTGAGAGAAGGCAGGGCACGCTGCCCCGCTGCGGCTACTGCCCTGGAATCTGTTTCTCTGGCGTCATGCTATCCTATGAAGCACCTTGTTATCAACAAATGCACATCTTTATCCAAAAACTAGGCATGCCACTTTCAAGTGTTAAAAACCAGAGCAAAACCTTAAGCAGTCTGCTGTAGACATATACAGTGACCAGAAAACACATTTAAAGGTGCGTGTTATCGTAATCATCAGGGAAATGTAAAGGAACCCAACAACGAGCCCCAACACAGCAAGCTAAACTATCTCAATGATTAAAATCAACCAAAAAGATCAATTGTCCACCAGCAGCTGAATAGACTGATGACTTATTTTAAAAATTTAAATACATCTATATTTCATATGCATGTGAACATATAATATATATAATATATTATATATATACATATATAAATGAATGAACTAGCAAAACAAATGAACAGAGAGCTACTGTCAAAGATCACATGTTAAGTCCCCCACACTGTTCTTTGTAGATACACAAAAAGCAAGCAGTCTATCTTCTAAATGCTTTGTGTTGCTAAAGGATAATGCATGCGAAATGAACTATAACACACTAGGCTTCTGAAATATTAAAATTCAAAAGCATTTTTCTGTTTTATTATTAACCTTTAACCCAAAGCACCACAATAAAAAATAAGAGATAGGTTTCTGTGGCATAGACCAGTAAAACCAGCTAATGTGGAGGCTGAAGTACCAAGATCGTAAGTTCAAGCGCCCCTTGGAATATAAAGCAAGGTCAAGGCCACCTCAGACAGGTTACTGGTAGCCTGTCTCAAAATTGAAATAAAAAGGGGACAGGGATTTAGCTCAGTGGTATGGTGCTTGCCTGGCCTGGGCTGAGAATAATTAGTCACTACAAAAATTTTAAGTTTTGGAGGGTCAAAGTATAAAGATACTGTACTCTGGGAATAAGGAAAGTTTTCCAATTTCTTTCATCTAGCTGAAGAAATCTGGGGTCAACACTGAGAACTGCACACCCAACAGCCATCTTCCTTTCAACTTTTTTTCCACCTTCCCCTTTGACCTGCTTTCTGTGTTTGATACATGATGTTTTAAAATCACTCCAGCACCATTTTGGCCTTGTTATGATTGTAAGGGACTAAGTGCCGAGGATGAAGACCAGAGAAGAAATGAACTTTGGACTCTTACGATACAACATAGCGGCCCAGCCCAGCCTACCATTCCAGCTCTGAGTAAGTTCGAGCATTGCTTCACCCTCTGCAGCAGGCACTCCCAACAGCTTCTAAGACAACACCCGTCACACCGTTGATAAGAAAAAAAAAAGTTTTGTCTCCAGATGGCCTGCCCCACCTGGGAATCCATCTCATATACAGACAGTAAACCCAGACACTATTGTGGATGCCAAGAAGTGCTGGCTGCCAGGAGCCTGATATAGCTGTCTCCTGAGAGGCTTTGTCAGAGCCTGTCAAATACAGAGGCAGATGCTTTCAGCCAACCATTGGACTGAACATGGGGTCCCCAATGAAGGGGTTAGAGAAAGGACTAAAGGAGCTGAAGGGGTTTGCAATGAACAACAATATCAACCAACCAGATCCCCCACAGCTCCCAGGGACTAAACCACCAACCAAGGAGTACATACACACGGAGGGACCCATGGCTCCAGCTCATATGTAGCAGAGGATGGTCTTGTCAGGCATCAGTGGGAGGAGAGGCCCGTGGCCCTGTGAAGGCTTGATGCCCCAATGTAGGGGAATGCTAGGGCAAGAAGGTGGGAGTGGGTGGGTGGGGGGGGAGAGGAACACCCTCAGAGAAGGAAGGGGAGAGGAAGGGGATAGGGGGTTTGTGGAGGGAAAACTGGGAAAGGGGATAACATTTGAAATGTAAATAAATCAAATATCCAAGAAAAAAAAGAAAAGAAAAAGTTTCATAATGAACTACTTGAAAGCACACTGTCCACAGCGCACTACTTGCTGAGGAATGACAGAGTAAACTGCCTTGTTCCCTGGGTAATTAGTGACCTACAGGATGTAGAAGGAAGAGTCATGCTGAGCTCTGTGGCCTGTGGCATTCTCTAAAAGAGATTTCTCAATTCGTTTTATAAAGCTGCCTGAGTTTTTGTATTTCAGCCTGACAAAACTCAAATGAAGGAAGGTCCCAGGCCTGTATTAGTACAAGTTGACTGAAGAAAGCAAATCCAGCAAAGCACTGTTTCAAGTGACACCATTTTTACCGAATTTGATTTTGTAAGACATGCAAAGTTTGTCTAATAACAATTAAACTACATAGTGTGTATTCTTTTTAAGAGAGTTACACAACCCCTAAAGGGCATGCTCCTCTGCAAACCCAGAAAAGGCTCCAGATACTATGTGTTAGTTATAAGCACCCTGGATATGCCTCGGCCCTCATGAGGGGAGGGCACACACCTAAATCAAAATGCAGAACCCTAATCTCATAAGGTTAGATCTAGTGAAGAAAATATACAATATCTCAGCTCTCAGGACATACTAGTTATTTTATAAGGGGCACATCACCAAAGACTAGAATGTCATCCTGAGATTACAGCAAGGCTGTCTTCTGTGTGGATCACTCAGTCCCTCTCTCTGAGACTCCGGTTCCCACGCTGTATCAGCCTACAGAAGAGCTGTTATACAAAACTCAGGTGCTGCTCAACAAGCAAGGGAGAGCAGGGGGAAGAGTGAAAGCTTCCCTAGCAGTGCCTCAGGAGGACTCCAGAACCAACAGACAGCTTGCCCGCAACTCTGCAGGGGAAGCCCAGCTGAGAAGCAGCTAGATTCCTGATGCAGAGAGACTGCATAGGAAGTGTTGCTTCACTTTGCTAAGTTCCCCATACTTTAAGTGATAACCAAAACAGATTCTGAGAGCAGAGTGAAGCCATTCAAGCATTCTCCTGCATATGCACTGAGAATACAGAATGGTAAGTAAAGTTGTTGGTGAGCATTCACTTAAAATTTGTATCACGAAGACCAGTCACTCTGTTCATGATTAGGTTGTTGTTTCCCTCTTTATAGTATTTATCCCACAGTTCAGAGTACAAGGTCATTTTTAATAAGAATAATTGATTAGGTAATTTCTGATGCTACTCCTAATTGTCTAGCAACTGAGGACCAGAACACTTGCTTCAAAGCTACACAACCATTAGCTGAAACAGCAGTAGGCGACCAATCCTACAAACTGGTTCCTCTAGAGGCCATGTTTCATGTAAGTCAAAGAACCACATTCCAACTCGTAAGCCTCGTAAGTCTTAGTCTTCAGAACTTAGGCTCACTTTTCTTTTTTTGTCATTTGCTAATTAAAATTAAAGTAAGGTTCTAATTGTAGGAAATCACATAAAGTGATAAAAACAAGAGTTACGTTGTTAAGCTTCCTGTTACTATGAATACCTAAAAGGGTCACAATTTGGAGAAGTCAGTGGAAGAAGGTGGAGCAGTTGTGTGAGCTCATGATGGAGCTGCCAGATGGCGGCGACAGGGAGCATGGAAAGCAAACTGCTCACTTCCTGGTCAACAGGCAAAGAAGAGGGGAAGACACCAGGATGTTGTGTTCCTAGGAGGGCACATGTCAGTGACCAAAGGGCCCCCTGGTAGATGCCTTTATCCGAACTAATGCCACCCGGGATGAGTGCTCTCAAATTTCAAGCTACTTAGCAAGTATAGTTGACTATTTACCAATACTTTTCCGCAACTTCAACAAGTAATTTACTATGAAAAACGTATACATTATACATGTTGAAGAGAAAGACTTTGGTAAATTTAAAGAACTGTGTAACTATTACCACAAGAGGCCACCTGTACCGCTCTGCAAATGATACCCACCCTTCCTAGGGGCAATCGCTGATTTGCAGTTTCTAGCAATTGGACTTTCCAGGATATCTCACACACAAGGGATTAGTCAAGATAATGTTTTTCATCTGGCTTCTCCACTAAGTTCAGTTGTTTGTTTGTTTGGCAAATGCTGACAAAATATGCAGCATGCTTCACAGGCTGTACAATTGTGTTACAAGTATTCAACTGCACACTTGCAGCACTGACAGCAGACACAACAGGCAAGTGAACATCTGGCCAGGTGTGGTTCAGTGCTGGGGTCTTGCTCATCTCTCAGTTAGATTTCTGAATATACAGTCCACTCTAATAGCATGCATTTTATCTAAGCACTCACTACCTTTAGGGCTTTCAGATTCATAGCCTGAGGCTATTGTAAGTACGCGTGGCTTTGTGGGGGCACTGTTTGTTTCTGTTAGGAAGCTTCTAGAAGTGAAACTTGTTGGGCTAGCCTTTATGTTTTACTTTGCATGAAGGTGTGTCTGTGTTTTCAACTGTTAATTCTGGATGAGCAGAGAGCTACATGTTGTCAGTATTTTGGTTCTGTCATGTCCACGGCCCATCAGTGGGCTTTTCCCTTTTGTAAATATCCATCCTCCCCCCCCCACCCCCGCTAAAGGCAATCGAAAAATGTGTCAGATACCATCTAGCTACTGATTGGTTGTAATAAAGATCTGGTGGCCATGGGCAGCTAGAACAGGAAATGAAGGGGGAACTTCTGGGCAGACAGGATGCTGGGAGAAGAAAGCAGAAGCATGAGATTCAAAGAGACACTGAAGAGGAGGAGAGAAAGGTATAGCACTAGCCATGTGTCGAAATGTAGGTCAGTTAGTCGGGTTAAGTTTGGAGTAGCCAGGAGACTGCCCAAGCAAACGGCCTAAGCTTTAAACTCTACTAAATGTCTCTGTGTCATTAATTATACACTGACGGGTCTGAGAAAGTTCCACTATAGAAACTACTGGGTCACATCACAGATGAACTTTTCTGAGAAAATTACAGACTGTTTTCCAAAGCAATATAGTATTTTACATTCCCAGCATAAAAGCATTTGAGAACTTTTACTTGGCAATCTATGTGTTATAACCTGCTACGGACTTGAACAGCTAGTGCTCCCCAAATTCAAAACGGGTTTTAATGAGTAGTTATAAACCAGGAGCATAATCACCCACCCAGCAGAAACATCTTCAAGTTGAAGGGAAGGGGAAGGAAGCAGGATGGCTTTAAGGTAGACTACAACGCATTAGCACCTATAGGCTGTGGTGAGAAAGTGTGGGACCCTCTCAGACAAGAGAATAATTACCCCACAGGCTAGCCAGGGGTCAGCAAGGCTGCATCCAAGAGTTCAAGGGCAAGGGAGGGAGCACTGCCCAAGTTTCTATGTTAGAATCCACATGGCATCTGTCCGAAGTCCTCAGCAGGACTGGAGAAATGTCACTGTCATCCCAGTGCACCTGGCAGGAAGGACCAGTCACTCCGCAGGAGTCCGTATGGCATCAAGCCAAGAGCAGCAGCAGCTCTGAAGCCCCAAGAGCCAGTGGTGTTTGCTCTGATATCCTGCACATACTCTAGCTCCCCTTCCTCTGGGCTGCTTCCTTTCAGAGTGAGAACGTGGCCAACAATCTATGTGTTTACACAAGCACACCGTTTATCTGCTTTCATGGTTCAGAGAATTCTGCCTCAAGATGAGTTATCCTTAAAAGTTCAATCTTATCTAATTTATGTGATACTGAAATGAGTCTCTGGACATTGGTCTTTAGAGTCTGTGACCTTGGGGAATAGCAGGGCAGAAATTAATATGCTTTGTATGAAAGAACAATATGGGGCAAATAAAAGCTGAAGCCTTGCTAGTATTTCAAGGTGGGGCACTGGGGAAGTAAGCAGGTTTGGATGATGGCGTAAAGTAGGGCGCAAGATGGGATTGGTGTCCTGACCCCTCTTCCAGCCAAAAAAAAAACCGCACACACACACACACACACACACACACACACACACACACACACACACACACACACACAATAAAGCAAGAAGAAACAGTACACAAACCCTGCTAAGAGGAACAGTGAGAATTTGCTGTCTTGAGAGCCAGGGTGAAGGCCCTTGTGAGAAACTTGCTTATGTAAGCCACCAAGTCAGCTGTATTTCAGTAGTCGGCCTCGGCTAAGCAGCCATTCCAGCTGAGGCAGTATATCTCTCTAGAAATATAATCTATATTTCTCCAGTGATTAATAATGCTGGCATTTTTATGTATTTATTAGCCCCTCATATATCTGCACTGGCAAGAATGCCTATTTAAATACTTTTCTGATTTCTAGTTCATCACTTTGTGTTATTAATGATTAATAAAAGCTATAAGACCAATGTACACTCCCTTTCGTGTGATAGACAGCTCTGCTCTTCGTGTCTGGCAACCATCTTTTTCCTTTACTGAAGCTTCTCTATGCAATCCAAATGAGTGTTTTAAACTCATGGGTTCAAGTGATCCCTATCTCAGTCTCCCAAACAGAGAGGATTAAAGCTGCACACCCCCACAACCAGCCATTCAGTTATTGTTCGTCTCCTGTGTTCTATGGGCAATTAATACATATGAAGTTCAGTGTACTAAAGGTTTTCCCCTGTGGATCAAATCCAAGTACATTCTGTCTAACCAAAGCTTCTCAGGGTTCTTTCACTTATTTTAAACATTTGATGCTTTTATAGATTAGGGCATATTATATAATTGTAGTCCTAACATTAATAATATATTGATAATAATAATAATAATAATAATAATAATAATATCTTTTAGTATACTAGCCCTTTAACCATTATGAAAAGCTCTTTGTTGTCTCAGACAATACTTGTCTTAAAGTTCATCTTGTCTGATACTAATACATTTATCCCAACTGTTATAATTACTATTTGTATAGGATCTTTTTCCGATATTTTGGAATCCATTTTCCAAACTATTATTTGTGCCACTGAACAGAAGCACCCCATCACAGAGTAATTGATTAGAAGGGACTCTTTTTTAAAACTGCTCTATGCCAATCTATGGTGTGTTGATAGAGTAGTTACATCATTGACATTTAATATAATTTTTAATAAAAATGTATTTACATTGACAGTATGTTATCAAAAGCATGACTCCAACTCTAACAATAAAAACCAGGATTTGGGAATAATTAAATCTATTTGCTACGGTCACTGAGATTTACAACTTCAACATACATAAAGGTTTTTTAAAATAGAGGTGATAATAATCAATATGTTCCAATGTACAGTACTGAACACAAGACTAGATTTTTCAGTGGGTAAATATTTGCTACAGGAATATGAAATACTAGCAAAAATCATGTAAGAAGGCCATTCATAGTATAATTGGACCAGTGGATTTTAATAAAATGTTAAATTAAAAGTTAGTGAAGGTATAAATTCCCATGAGAAATCTGGAGGCAATTAGTACTCCTTAACATTTTCACTGAGGAAGACAAATGAAACTACTTTAAAGAGGGCTTTAAGAATTTAAGTCATTTCATCCATTGCTTCCATGGGAAATAAGCTCAGACCTAATCTATCCCCTAAACCGGCATCTACACAAAACCTGATGAGCTCAGGAGGAAAAGGCCCGTCACAGCAGCTCTTTGAAATCAAGTATGTGCACAAACTACATCCTCACTAATGAAGCATTTGAACATATATTAATCTTATAGTCTAGGGAAAAATGGCTGCCCAATGACTTGCAAGTAGATTCTTTTTGTGTTCACACTCCAAGACAGGTAAGCTAGATCTCAGTGCTTCAGTTTACTGTTTGTAGCCTCAAAAGCTCTCTCCACATACGCCCGAGAGGTCATATGAAAAGCTGCCCACTCACACCGTGGTTCTTCAATCTGAGTGCTAAAGCCAGAATCAGAATCATTACTTTTTACCAAAGGATTACCAAGCTGCCTATCACACCCTTAAACTCAGAATATCTCTGGAACAGTTCTGAGTTATTTAAAGGTCCCAGATGATCTTGAATTTGCCCTAGAGTTTTAATATTACTATTTATTCTCATAGGCCATACTCCCAGAACCACTGACTAGAACGCGGTTAGCTCCCTTAACAGCAAACAGCCCAGCTGGGGTTGTACACGTCTCCTTTGGGTATTACCACACACTGACAGGGCGATCGCTAACAGCAATGTCTTCACCTACAACATAGTGCAACAGTACTGTGAGACGTGGAAGAGTTCACAGTGCCTAGCAAGATTAACCACAGAAGGGCTAACAGGGCTTATGAATAAAAACAGTGCCCTGGCCCTGCAAAGGAAATGGACCTTTCAGGTGTCTGTGCGGAGGCAGAAAAGCACAGGAGCCCACGAGTTACCACACTGTAGCTAGTTACATGCTCCCACATAGCATGCCCCTCCCCTACAACCAGGAAAGTGACTCCCTTTCAAGAAGGTAACACTAGTCTTGGCAGACTTTCACCAAATGCTGCTGTGTGTTTAGAAGACCTTGTGGGACAAGGGTATGGCTGACAGCCGGAATCCTGTTCTCCTACTTCCCTACTTCCCCACCTACGACACCCGGCACTGGACAACTCCACAGCGGATGCTCAGAAACTTCCTGGATCACGGTGGTAGTTGATGTGCTCCCAACAAGAATGATTAAAAACAATCTACAGTGTCTATTAATACTATGTAATATTAATAAAATAGCATTAAAACTAAGCATATTATGTTAATTAAATTTTTTGAAATAATAAAGTATTAACTAACACTAAGCACATTTATAAAAAATTGAAGTAAAAACAGTGGCTTGGATGTTTTGAATTTTAAGATCCAGAAGAAAATCTATTAGGCAATTTGACAGATCTGACATTTCAGGAGAAACTGCTGGCCTTAGAGTCAGTAAACTTTTTTAGAAACTGTACAATCCTGTCAGTGTAGTAGCCAGAGCCACAGTGAGTCAATCAAGCCACAGTGAGTCACCAAGACACTTTGTTTCAGCACCGGCTAACTTGTGCAGCCTCTCAGCCCCTGACCCCTAAGGCATTCCACTACTCCGAATGACAAACACATCTCCTCTGCATTTCAAGTGAGACTGGGACACTTTATCCTTGAGAAGACAGAGGACATCCTTGGGAAGACTCAGAAAAATACACTAAAATCCTTCTCTCAGGGTTGATGGAATAAAATTAAAAAGTCTGCCTGAAGTAATAAAAACTGGTTTACAAGTGATCTTGGCAGCAATAGGTCACTGCAAGTCCTCCAAGTTCACAGATAAGATAAGGTTCCTGGACTCAGACTTCCCTAGCAAGTTTGGTTATCTTGTCACATGATCTACAGGCTGGTGACTACACAGTAACAGGTGACAGGCCCAGTCAAGGAAAGTTCAAAGGGGCCGGGCAGGGGTGGCGCATGCCTTTAATCCCAGCACTTGAGAGGCTGAGGCAGGTGGATTTCTGAGTTTGAGGCCAGTCTGGTCTACAGAGTGAATTCTAGGACAACCAGGGCTACACAGAGAAACCCTGTCTTGAAAAAACCAAAAAAAAAAAAAAAAAAAAAAAAAAAAAAAGTTCAAAGAGGTCATTTGTGTCATTTCAAATAATTTGTTGTGAAAAGGTGATGTTAGCACAAAGCCATTTGGCACAACTTTTCTTCCTCAGTCCTAGCAGCTTCTAGGACTTTGCCCTAACTATGCTTTCCTTCTAAACTCTAATAAAATGTTCCTCAAGCTTCAAAAAATAACAATAAATAAAAAATAAATTCTATAAAATATTCTTAAAATCTTCTAAAATCTAATTAAAACAAAGGAATTTCATGGTTCTTATAGATTAGGAGAAAAGAAATAGCTTAGAACCAAAATTGCTAAATTAAAGTTCAATAAGCCTCTTTTAAAAAAATCATTCCCTTGGAACTGGAGAGAAGGCTCAGTGGTTAAGAGCACCTGTCTGCTCTTCCAGGGGTCCTGAGTTCAATTCCCAGCAACCACATGGTGGCTCCCAACCATCTGTAATGGGATCTGATGCCCTCTTCTGGCATGCAGGTGTACTACAGATAGATTACTCAAATACATAAATAAAAATTCAAACAACCCAAATCATTCCCTTAAGGCCAGCAAGACTTGGCCCTAACTGTTGGCCAGAGTTCAAGACCATGAGGAGGAGAGTAAACCAACTCCCACACATTGCCTCTCACCTGACAGGCACACTGTAACACTCACGTGCCCCCAAAATGCAAACATAGACACCCAAACAAATAAATGTAGAAAACAAATTTAAATGATTCCATCGTTAAAAATTTCTATGTATTTTTCACTTCCCAATATAATGTCCTACTAAACTCTCGGTCAACATCTTTTACTGATCTAAAAACAATGACATCTCCTTCCTAAATATGTATTTATACCTTTTATGAAAGTCGACTCTGGGGGCAAATCAAATGAAGGGAAGCAGAAACACATAGGTGGCTCTATCAGCCTTTCACAATCTACTGGAATGGGAGGAAGTGACAGAAAGAAAGCCACTATGACCCCTGGGTTAACGCAGCTCTGTGGAGTAGAAGAAAGCTTGAGGTGCAGACTCCCTGGGTACAGTCTACTCCTACCAATGTTCAGTAGCTATTAGCACAGGAATGCTAGAAACACAAGGGTCTAATCCAGAGCAACGTGTGGGAACGTGCTGACTGACATAATATAAGAGACTTACTTAGGTAACTCTAAACCCCCTCAAGAAGGGCTGCAAGAGAAACGAAGGCAAAGTAGGTTTTAAATGTTTTAGAATATTAAGAACAGATGCATATTACTTATTCCTGGCATGCACACTATAATTTCATACTCGATATCAATTAAGGGCATGCATGTAGTTTTACTTTACATTTGGTTGGCAACCAGAATAGAAAATGAAGCCGACAGAGACTTACTATAGTAGCCATACAGAACGGTGTTCTCAATCTGTACGGTGACGTTGGCATTAGCCCAGTCCTAGGAGAAAAAGAAGACAGTAACTATCTTAGCGTTAGCAACAATTTGCCTCACATACAGAGTTAAGATTTGATACAACTGAATATCATCCCTGGGACCTGTTAGTAGCTCACGTAAGGTATGGTCTCTATAAGAAATGAAAACAGATAAGCAAACAAATACTTGTCAATACATAAATGCTGAGCCGGCAACACAGTTCTGGGGAGAACCAGACAATCAGGAAAGACTTCCCAAAATTGTCCTAAAATGAGTCTTGGAAAGAAAATACAGAGAGGGGTAAGGAAACAGAGTATACAGAGCAGGGCTGACAAAGCCTGCGAGAAGCTCAAGACTGACTCACCAGAGCCGTGGGAAGGCAGACAAAGCAACTGCAGGGAGAGGACAGGCGAATGTTGGAGGGATCTGTGTGGCCGGCAAGGATTTTGTATTTTGTCAAACAATAGTGAAGACCTGATGCAGAATCACACGTCTGATTTTTGTTTTAAGAAGATTTGGATATTGTTGTGGTCAGTCCTCATTGTCAATGTGGCTATATTTAGAATTAGGTTGCAGACCTGACAGAGTCCAGAGATCTTAGGAGGGAGGGAGGCACACCTTGAAAGAGGGAAGCGTCACCCCATGGCCTTGCGTGCTGCCTCAGGATACTCTCCACTCACTGTGAGTAGACTCTGCTACACCCTCCTTTCATGACTAACGCACTGAAACATGAGCTGAAATCAGCCCTTTCTCCCTCGCAGTTTCTCACGGGTGTTTTGTCACAGTGACACAAAAGGAACTTATATTTTGAGCCTTGTTGCTGTGTTGAAACAGTTACTGAAAACCAGGAGTGGAAAGGGTTTAACTCCTCTACAAGTTATGGTCCTTCATAAAGTGATGTCACACAGGAAGTGATGTCACATGGGAACTCCAGGCAGGAACTGGAGCTGAGACCATGGAAGAACCCTACTTGCTTGCTCTTCATGGCTTGCTCAGCCTGCTTTCTTATATACCTTGGGACCACCAAGTCAGGGGTGGCACCGCCCCCAGAGGGCTGGGCCCTCCCACATCAATCATTAAAAAAATGCTCTATGGATTTGCCTATGGGACAATGTGATGCAGGCAATTTCTCAGTTGAGGGTCTCTCTTCCCAGGTGACTCTACTTTGTGTCAAGTTGACAGAAACTGCTCAGCACAGTGACTGACACAAGTGTACTGTACCTTTGTTCAAAACACCTAAAAGCTAACTGAAACGCCTCTGCATTGATCCTTCACCTGTAACTTAAATTGCTCAAACATAAAAATATAATTCAAGTTTATCATTTGCACAGGATAAAATCTGTACACTGCTGAGACAGAACTTAAGTATAATGGCAAGGAGACATTCTAAAAGTCATTTGACAACAGACAAATGTCGAATAAAATGGAGATTTCCAAATTACTCTAAAGTACAACAATGTTATTCCAGGAGCCTTCCACCTACCCAGTTCCCTCATCTTAGCATGCTGGTAATAGCTAGTGGTTGAAAACCATAGCAGAAAAAAATCCCATATATTAAGTGTAAGATAAACACATTCTGTGTTAAATCTGACATAAAGGTAATCTGGCATATCAAGACCAATAATGGTATATAAATTATTTAAATCATGCTGCCCAACAAAAGACTGAAAGACCTTAGGACTCTTACTGTGTTCTTTGACAACCGAGAAGCCTAGCTTCCTTCTCCCATCCTGAAGAAGCTGGGTAGGAAATTTCCATTACTCATGGGACCTAGGAACCCAGATTAAAGTGTTCAGCGGTGAGAATATTCTATTACCTCATGAACTGTTTATAATTGCTCAGCTCAAACTAGTTGATTCCTAGTTTCTCTACTGATAAGATTATTCTGTCTGCCCTAGAGCAAGACAGAAGTTGAGGTACAGATGAACCTATATCCCAGTGAACTCCAGCCTGCACCTTTGATTTTAATTAAGAAGGGCTCTTTATACCAAAAAAGATTCAGTGTAGTTTAATAATAAAAAAGCAACAATAAAAACAAAAATCTAGAGGCAATCACTGTCCAGAGGAAAGATGAGAAACATTATCATCATAAATTCTTAACAAAAATACCATGTAAATACTAAAACCTAAGGTCTTTATAAGAGAACAAAAACCACAGAGTACTGGAAAGGATGGGGGGGGAGGGACAGAAAAAGTCACAACCAACAGTTTAAAGTGCATTTAACTTCTGTCTCTAAAAACAATGACAGGAAAACATCCAAACACAGAGAGAAGCCGAAACTGTAAATAGGGCCTGATGCCTACTATGGTGAAGCACTGAAAAGTCTATGGACCAGGAGAATGCTTTGCCCCGCTATCTTAAGTACCCAATGCTGCAAGTACCCACTGCTGGGAGCACCCACTGCTGGGAGCACCCACTGCTGGAGCACCCACTGCTGGGAGCACCCACTGCTGGAAGCACCCACTGCTGGGAGCACTCACAGCTGGAGCACCCACTGTTAGAAGCACCCACTGCTGGAGCACCCACTGCTGGGAGCACTCACAGCTGGAGCACCCACTGTTAGAAGCACCCACTGCTGGAGCATCCAATGCTGGAAGCACAAAGTGCTAGAAGTACCCACTGCTGGAGCACCCACTGCTAGAAGCACCCACTGCTGGAGCACCCACTGCTGGGAGTACCCAATGCTGAGAGCACTCACAGCTGGAGCACCCACAGCTGGAAGCACTCACTGCTGGAGCACCCACTGCTGGAACACCCACTGCTGGAGCACCCACTGCTAGGAGCAGCCACTGCTGGGAGCACCCACTACTGGGAGCAGCCACTGCTGGAGCACCCACTGCTAGGAGCACCCAACTGAAGAATGGACAGAGTCGTACATGTTGGCTCCTCTGAACTGAGCTCCTTAGAGATTCCTTACACAAGGCAGAAGATTAAAAAGAATTTTAATTAAGATGAAATAGAGGATGTCTTTTTCTCTTTTTATTTGTTACACGTTGTACAAAGCCTCAACTCGTTTCCCAGACAACCCCTGAGAGTGTTGTCCTCAGTGAAAATGACTTAAAAGTGAGAACTAGGAAATTCTACAAAAAACGAATTTCAAAATATAAACTAAGAATAGAAAATATAAAATTAATTTAAGGCCAAATATGCATTGAAATTTAACATCTTTTAATTTAGTGGGTTCTTCTGTCTGACCAATTTTTAAGACAATAGCCAAATTGTTATTTTTTAACTACAAATTTGTGTAAAATAGGTAACAGAACTCAGGGCTGTTAGTGCATTTGCTTTTATGTGCTTCTGTGCCCCCAAGTATCGGATGTACTGTTGGAAAGACTTACTTTAGAAAACCTTCCTTCTATGCCCTCATTATATTTTATAAACCCTGGCCTCCCAAAGTAGAGATTCCTCCCTCTATGGGTATCTGGTAATGTCCTGAGACATTAGAAGCTGGGGTAGTGCAAGGGGGTGGTAGGGTACAGTGCTACAGGCATCTGGTATAGGAGAATCAGATCAATAATGATTATTCAGGAAAAAATAGTCATTTACAGGTAGGTCTCACGGTTTGAATCTAATATAGATAGGTAGGTAGGTAGGTAGGTGGATAGATAGATAAAATTAATATATTTAAACCTGACCTTTATCTGTATTCACATTTTAGGCCTGTCTTCTTTCAAAGCATCCATACTACTTTACCCTCAACCCTTCTGTTAGAGTAGCAATAAAAGCCCACTAAGGAAAAACTCCTGGTCAAGAGAAGAACGTCTGGGTGGAGACCTAACATCCTAGTTAGGCAAGGGACTGTCCCTAAGACAGTGGGTACCTTAAGCAGACAGAGTTATTACTTATTCGTTGAGATACTTGTGATGGTTTGCATAGGCTTGGCCCAGGGAATGGCACTATTTGAAGGTGTGGCCCTGTTGGAGTCAGTGTCCTAGCTGCCTAAGTCAGTATTCTGCTAGCATCCTTCAGATGAAGATGTAGAACTCTCAGCTCTGCCTGTATCATGCCTACCTGGATGCCGCCATGCTCCTGCCTTGATAATGGATTGAATCTCTGAACCTGTAAGCCAGTCCAAATTAAATGTCTTTAGAAGAGCTGCCTTGGTCATGGTGTCTGTTCATAGCAGTAAAATAGGTACTGGGGTATTGCTGTGATAGGCCTGACCATACCTTTGTCTGGAAGAATGTGGATTTGGGGACTTTGAATTTGGAAAGCCATGGAATGTCTTAAGTGGGACTTAATGAGCCATCCTGGTAGGAATATGGAAGACTTTATTGCTGAGAGTGATTTGAACTGTGCAGAACTGGCCCAAGAGGTTTCAGTGGAGAAGAATTTCAGTATGTGGCATAGAGACTATTTTTGTGGCATTTTGGTGAAGAATGTGGCTGCTTTTGCCCCTGTCCAAAGAGTCTGTCTGAGGCTAGGGTAAAGAGATTAACTGCTTTGAAAAAGGAAGTCTCAAAACAGCCTGGTGTAAATTCTGTCGTGTGGTTACTAAAGTTCAATCTTATGAAAAGTATTTTAATGAAAAGGAGCAAGCTGAGAAAGGAAAAATACAAAATATATGGTTCAAGGATTAAAGGGGCCCAAGGAAGTAGAATGGAGCCGAATCCTATGTTCTAGGAGATAACAGATTAAGGGAGGGGAACTTTGGGGTAAGATCCCACTCAGCTAAATTTAGGTCCAGGCATGGGGGTACACACCTTTAATCCCAGGAGACAAAGCCAAGCAGATCTCTTGATTTCAAGGCCAGTCTGGGACAAAGCAAGTTCTAGGTGATGAGAAGCTTAAGTCCAGACAGTAAGATAAAGGAAACTAGTATTCAAACCCAGAGTTCAAGGTTTGAGACATGCTTGGCCAGATTTCTATACTGACCCACACCCCAGTCAGAAGGAAAAGGCTTGAACTCGTGCTCAGGAATATAATGACATCTCCCAAATTAAACTAACATGAAAGCTAGAGATGCAGCTGACTGGGAGGCCCTGAGTCCAATGCCTAGCACTGGGGGGAAAGAAACAGAGAGACTGAATCCAGACTAAATTTTTTAAAAGGAAAATAACTATGATTCAGAAGATGATGACTAATTTAGGCATGGGCACAAAAAATCAGCAGTATATAAGAAAGTTCCTAAGATCATAAAAACATTTACTTTAGAAATTTCAAGATGATAACATTTCCCTATATATAAAAACTCGACATGAAAACTTAAAATCCAATCTCAGTTCAAACAATAATTACACAAGAGATAATTACATTGCTTCTACTGTATCAGAATACTCATGCAGATTCATATACATATATATTAATTTCACAGACTGCAGAGAGAAAAACATCCTAAGAGTTGGTAATTATGGACTTCCTGGATTTCATTATACTACTTCTAAATAAAAACATCCCAGCATTCTGATAATGTCAGAATCATTTATCTAAGAAACAGCTGTATTCCCAGACCCAATCAGTGAAAAACACAAAATACAGATTAAAGGAAAACAAACAAGAGAGCTGCAGACCACTGGCTAAACTACTAAAATGTGTGATTCTTAAAGGTTTACCTGCCCCCACACAAACAAAAAAAAGACCTCTGGAGGTGCAGAGCTTCAGTCTCTTTTACATTTTCAGACTGAACCTCTTGTTTGGTTTTTGTTTTGATTTGTTTTGACCCATAAAGCCATGAATAATCTACCTACCTCATAGGGCTGCTTGCAAGTCAAAGCAGTACATACAATGTACATAAACACTTAACATATAGACACAGTACACAGATGCCAACTACCTCTACAACACTACACTGTTTGACACACACCAAGACTCCATTAATAATAACTGGGAGTCTGCCCTACAGGAAAAAAGAAACCTTAGTTAGAATACATCCAAATAAAGCCACAAAAATGTTATCAATTGTTGACATCATTTACACCAAAATCAGAGGGTTATTAAAGTAGTACACATTACTGAAATTCAAAAATTAGTACTTTATTCAAGTACCATGTGCCAGACACTGACAGAGTACCCACTTCACAGAGGCTTAATTAAAGCTAATAAGGAACAAAAGAAATTTGCATAACTGAAAGAGAACATCTTCCAATCTCTGCCTTTCCTTTTTTAAAATGAGGAAGCCAGAGGGCTGAAAAGTTAAGTAACTTGGCCAAAATTACTCAGCTCAGCCTAGCAACCTTCATACCGGAAGACTATGAAGTACATTAAATGCTGTTCTGCCATTAAGCAAAAGCCTTCCTAAATCATGTAACTGGGGTATTAATGGGAATAAAATCAAATATGCTGCAAAGGATTTTAAGAAGCACAAAAATGCCGGGCAGTGGTGGCGCACGCCTTTAATCCCAGCACTTGGGAGGCAGAGGCAGGCGGATTTCTGAGTGCGAAGCCAGCCTGGTCTACAGAGTGAGTTCCAGGACAGCCAGGGCTACACAGAGAAACCCTGTCTAGGAAAACCAAAAAAAAAAAAAAAAAAAAAAAAAGAAGCACAAAAATAAAATATTTTACAACGAAATATTTTCACATTAACAAAATAGCTCCTTATACTGAGTTGTTGGACTGATGATTCTCATATAAGGTAGTTGTCTGCATCTTGACTACTACTGTGTGTATTCATTTCTATACTTATTTAGTCCCAGACACACAAGAAAACAGGCCTGGAGGGACTGCCCAGTAGGTACAAATGCTAGACAGTTGTGAAAGCCGAGAAAGCTGACTTTAGACTCTCAGCAGCCACAAGCGAGCCAAGCATGGCCAGCCATGCCTGCATCCTCAGCACTGGGTAGGTGGGGGCGGAAACAGGACACAGGAAGGTCTCTGCCACGCGGCAGCCTAACCTAAAGAGAGGAAGATGCCTGATGTCCTCCTCTGGACACCTCATGCCTCTGCACAGGCACACACACGCCACAGGAGAGAGAAAGAGTAAGGAGAAGAAAATAGAACTCACGGGTCTGTTAAGTGAAACACCTGCTAAGTACCCACAAGGAAGAATAATCACACAGCACCATACTACTTACCTTGAATGTGCCATTTTGATTTTTCATGTAAGAAACCAAAAATATATCCACAGGCAGCAGCGCTGATGTGATAAGCGCCACAGCCAGTGAAAAAATGGCTGTCACGGTGGAGACAACCTCACTTTCCCGCTGACTCTGGTATTTACGAACGTAGACCCAGCAAAAGGCCAAAATAGCCTGAAACACAGCAAAAAGAAATACCTCGTTACCTTATTCATTCTTGAACATTCTTGAACATCAACACGTGTTGCAAGTTTATTTGGGCAAAGGTTCTTTTTACATGTGTAAGGAAAACCTGCATTAACTTGCACAAGACAGGCTATTTATGAACACAGTACAATTTTACTTCAGTGCACACACCTTATGAGTCAGAGCAGTTGCATATACTCTCCTCAAACAATAGTTACACACAATGTCATCCCCCAATATATCTCTCCATTCTAAAGAAAAGGTACCTGAAGTTCCAATCTTATCACAGAACAGAACACGAATGGAAAGTGATTTCTGCTATGACAACCCACAGATGCCGTCCACCTGAAGGGGCACTGCTAATCACCACACAGAAGCTGCAATCCAAATGTTAAGGGCATTGAAGAAAGTCAGCAATGAAAACAGAGTCACACGCTTAAGTTTTCTAGTGAAAACCATGCCCAGAGGTAAAGAAGCTGACATCTCTAGCTAAGTGGCACTTTTGGGACCTCCCTAGTTACTAACAAGGATTAGAGGTCATGATTCGACATTATCAGGCAGCACTGGGATCATACAGGGAGAGCCTGCTAGGGCAGGGGCTGGGCCCATCTCCCAGATGTTCAGAATTAGAGGCCCAGGTGGGCTTTGAACATCTCCATAATGGATATGATCATGGCAGTACTGGTCAGTACTGTATTGTGAGCTCCTATGCTCTATTCAGTGATAGATGCTGCAGGCACACACGAGAGGTTCTCAGTGCTGACAGTGAGGCAGACATATCTTTAAATACCTTTAAGCATCTCAACTCCTAACAAGCTGATCCATTTGTAAGAATTCTCCAAGCACCGTGGCTTTAATGTTAGAGAAGTCTAATCTCAGTGAGCAGTAAAGACCAGTGTTCTAAACAAGATCTGTTAAGAGTGCTGAGACAAAAAAAAAACCCAAAAACCAAAAAAACAAACAAAACAAAACAAAAAACAAACAAACGAAAAACAAACAACAAAAAAAGAACCCAACTTAATTTGTACTGTCTATCTACTTGCAAATCCTACCATAATTAAGAAACCAAGAATGGTTTCACTACAATTCAACGCTTTGATTTGTCCTATGGTATATGACCCCACTCTACATCCACAGCCCCTAACCTCCACCACCTGGGGTCTGTAACCACCACCACCTGGGGTCTGTAACCACCACCACCTGGG
>CM052709.1:17339658-17424889 GCA_028551405.1 Uromys caudimaculatus
GACCCCCCCCCCCCAGGTGCTCCTGGAGGCTGGACCACCAACCAAAGAATATACATCGAGGGACTCATGGTTCGGACCACATATGTGGCAGAGGAGGGCCTTGTTGGAGGAGAGGCCTTTAGGCCTGAGAGTGTTAGAGGCCCCAGTAAAGGGAAATGTCAAGGTGGGAATATGGGAGTGGGTGGGTGGGTGGGTGGTAGGGGGAATACCCTCATAGAGGTGGGGAGAGGGAGGGGTTAGGGAGTTTCCAAAGAGGAGACCTAGAAAGGGGGAAACATTGGAAATGTAAATAAAGTATCAAAAAATAAAAAAATAAAAAGAAATGTGTGCTCACTATATGAGTTACTTGTTTTTTGTTTTTTGTTTTTTTTCTTGCTGTGACCAAACACCTGGCAAGAAGCGCCTTAAGACAGGTTTGCTTTGATTTATCATTTAATACAGCCCATGATACTGGGAAGGCAGAGGTGTGCGCATGTGTGTGCGTGCGTGTGCCTGTGTGTGTGCGTGTGTGTGTGTGCGTGCGTGTGTATGTGTGTGGTTATGATCACCTGAGTGCAAACACCTGAGGAGGCCAGGAGAAGAGGGCATTGGATACTGTGGAGCCGGAGCTTTAGGTGGTTGTGAGCCTTGGAAAAGCAGCAAGGAATCTTAACCACTGCTATCTCTCCAGACTCACATAGTGTATTTTATGTATTAGTAGTCATACGAAGGTAGAAGTTGTGAGTTAAAGGACTGAGAGAAATGTTCTTAAATTCAGGAAATTGTACATTACAAGCACATTTGACAGGGTTTATACTAAAAGATAGAAACAAACCAGAGGAGACAAATTCCATGTAGTTGTTGAGCTTTTTTTATGCAAACATTTTAAATAGAGGTTTTAGCACCAAAAGAGAATTATTTAATGTTCAAAGGGAAGAAATGCCAACTTAATATTTTTCATATGCTATCGCTGTACCTAATAACAATGATTTATATATACATGTGCGTGTATATTTAAAATACTTATATCAGAATGGAAGGGTGATAGGCACTGTTTTTCTGTTTTCCAAATACAGTGTAGTCAGCAAATGTTCTTAAATGACTAAAGTGTGTAAAGGAAGGGAAAGCACCATCTGGCCATGAAGAACTAGATCTCTGCTGTGACATCATCCGTCTCGGTGACTGTAAATCTGGCCATGAAGAACTAGATCTCTGCTGTGACATCATCCGTCTCGGTGACTGAAAATCGAGCAGCCCTAAGTCTGCTGTGGTCTCCCTACCTTCTTCCAGTTCAGTCTCTCCATTCAATTCTTATGACTCAAAATCTTCTGTTCTAACATGACACAAAGTTTCAGATTCCAGAGATTCTGTGGAAACAGAAAACTACCATGAAGTGACACAAAGTTTCAGATTCCTAAGATTCTGTGGCAACCAAAAACTACCATGAAGTGAGTGTTTATAAACAGGAAGGTAAGTAATGGGTCAGTAGTGCGTTTTAAAGCAGAAGCCAGAGGCCTCAACGCAGACCAATGACTCATTGTCATGATCACTTGCAAGTAAAGCTGCTTGGGCAAAAGGGTGCGCTGTGGGACACACTGCAGCTCCCACAAGGAGATGTTTGTTTGTTTGTTTTATTGTGTGATGTTGATTTGAGGAAGCAGTTACAACAGTGGAGGGCAGACTAGGGGATGGGTGGTATTGGGGGCCATGATATGAAATTCGCAAAGAATCAATAAAAAGGTTTTCTTTAAAGTTTGCAACATGTATATATGTTTCAAAAATCGTATGAATGACTTCCTTTTAAAACAAAAAGTTAGGTACTTAATATTGCATAGGACTTTTGGCTTTGTTGTTTGTTTTTACCCATTTATGAATTGAAATTTATCACAGGTATTTATATATAGGTAAAACGCCACATGAGCAGAGTTCAGTAGTAAATGCAATCTCAGGCTCGCTCTGGAGTCTTGGGATGAATCTTTTCTATATAGATATAAGAAAATTGCTTCATCTAAAACATTGGGAATACTTTACCATTCAGTTATATTACTATAGAATTCTTCCTTAATTTGTCTTCTAATTCATTTATGCTTTACTCCTTACTCCCCTTCCTTAAATTATTCAAGCAGTTCTGAATTGACTTTCCCCCATTCCATCAACTATGTATCCTTCTATTAATCTGTAAAAGTAGATATCTAGCAAGTCTGTCAAACCTGATGCTTTTAGGCCATCTATAGTGAGAGATGAATGCGCCCCAACAAGAAATTATTACTTAGAACATTATAAGACTTTACTAAATGCTATGTCATTCCTTAGCATAGATGATGATGTCACGGGTAAAGTGGAAGCTTT
Organism: Uromys caudimaculatus; assembly: GCA_028551405.1. Lineage (NCBI taxonomy): Eukaryota > Metazoa > Chordata > Mammalia > Rodentia > Muridae > Uromys > Uromys caudimaculatus. Next base: position 17,341,987 of record CM052709.1, read on the forward strand.
TGGTTGTGCCATGTGATGCAGATTTACGTGGTGTTTTGCTGAGGTAAGACCCGTGGGAGGACAGGTGATATTTAGAAAGTATACAAAGGACTCGATGGACAGTGATGGGGTGCTTCCTTAGCTAGCCTTGCAACACTTCCTTGGTCTCTGTCTTCACTGATCTTCACTTCACTGAGATAGGCAGAAAGCTTCTCCTGGCATCCCAGCTGGTTCTGATGGCTCCCACCAACTAGTGCCAATTCAACGGAGGCCTGGCTGTTTCTGCTGGATCGTGCCACCACTGCGGATTCGTGTTTGGTATCCTGACACTACTGAACTGGACTTCTGCATATGTTGACAAACGGAGATTTATCAATTGCCCCAAAGAACTACTTCTAAACAGGTACACATCCCCTTGTCCTACTTACTATCTTTTCTCCTCTACCTTTGGACGGTGGGCTAGAAGAGAGGTCAAAGTGTTTAAGAACCCTTATAAAAGTAGATTTTCAAAAATATAAGCCTACACATGTGACACTGTTGCTAGGGTTAAACACATCCATAGATCATAAAACATAAACAGCTTATTATTAGAGATCTCATGAAATTTCCAAATTGTACTGCTGCAAAGCAATTCAGTAAACTTTGGATATTTTACTAACCTTCTTTTGTGCTATTCTGTGTGTTACATATTCATAATTTTTGTACATACAATGAGACATTTAGAGCTAGAAAAATGGCTCAGTGGTTGAAGTCACTTGTTGCTTTTCCAGAGGACCTGAATGGGATACCCAGAGCCCACATCAGGTGTCTTCACAAGCACTTGCAACTCCAGCCCTGATCCCTCTGTCTGTGCCCAGGCACTCACCAACACATATCTGCATGAAGACCTATTATCCACACACAGTTAAAATAATAAAAATAAATTTTTAGCGTATCTAATTACATTTATTTGTTTATTTGTATGTGTGTTGGGGGTGTGGGTGCACTGTGGCACAGCACATGTCTGGAGGTCAACATGTAGTTTAATCTAGTCAGTAAATGCTATGTAATTTTATTTACTTATTTTCCTTTTTTTTTTTTTTTTAATTGTCCTTTCTCGGTTTCTGAACTTTCATCTTATCAACTAGGATCATTTTCATTGTGTCTGGAAAGCACCCCTGAAATAGATTCTGTTAGCATGCCTTAGAGATTCCTTGCTTTTGTTTGGAGGTGCTTTTCTTACTGTTCGTTTGGTTGTTTCTGTTGTATGCATGTATTTGCTTATTTGTATGTTTGTATGTCTGCCCTGTGTGTCCAGGTGGCTGGGAAGGCTTGCAGAAGTACTAGATTCTTTGGAGCTGGAGTTATCTGCAGGTGGTGATGAGGGGAGACCCATCCTCGGTCCTCTGGAAGAGCAGAAAGCACTCTTAACAGCTTAGTCATCTCTCTAGCCCCTGAGATGTTATTGTTTTGTCTTTGGCTTTAAGAGCAATCTTGGAGAGGGTGAGCTAGGGTAGTTATTTATTTCAGATTTTCAATGACTACTCACTGCTGTCCGGCTCGTGTTATTTATATTAAGAAATACACTAACAACACTAGTTACCCATTTGAAACTATGACTGTCCCCATCTCCACATGCTTCTGACCCTTACAGTTTTTACTAGTGATTGCCTGCTTTGCTTTATATTCTTGAATTTTTACTTTTAGATCTTTCATCCGACTTAGAAAAACATGAGCCATGTTGTCTCCGCACATGTTATTGATCTAGTCACCATTTTCTCTTCTTTGGAAAATTCTATCACACGGGTGATACATTTCATTGTCTCAGATAACTCTATCTTATCTCAATCAGCTTCACCAGCATTTCCAGTGTTTCTTTCTATGGTACATAATTTGCCATTAATTTTCATTTATTCATTCCATTACTGTCATTCTTTGTTTCTTTGTGCCTGGGTACACTTCTAGAGTTTCCATTCAATCATTGGGTATATAATTCAATTTTTTCTAAACAACGTGCTTTATCTGTTTCTTGATTTTATGTTCGCAGTTATTTTAACTTCATGATTTTCAACTCTAGTACCTTCCAGGACAGCCCCCCACAATAACTTTCTAGAGCAGTAGAATACAACCTTCCTACTTCCTTGTTCCTTGCCTACTAGACAGAGTTCTCTTATTTACAAGCAACACTGCTCTGCTTTTGCATTTGCTACTTGAAACATCATCTTAAAGTGTTCACTTGTCTTAGTTAGGGTCTTATTACTGTGAAGAGACATCAGAACCATGACAACTTTATTTTTTAAAGATTTTTTAAAAGATTTTTATTTACAGTCCAGCCATGCCCCCTCCCAGTTCTGCCTCCCACCATTCCTCCTGCCACTTGCCTCCTAGAGGTGCTCCACACTTACCAGACCTCCCCTTCCCTGGGGCCTCAAGTCTCTCGAGGACTAAGCACATCTTCTCTCACTGAGGCCAGACCAGGCAGACCTCTGCTATATATGTGCCAGGAGCCTTGGATCGGCCAATGAGTGCTCCTGGTGGGTGGCTCAGTCTCTGGGAGCTCCTCGGGGTCTGGGTTAGTTGATACAGTTGGTCTTCCTATGGGTTCACTCTCCCCTTCAGCTTTTTCAGTCCTTCCCCTAATTCAATCATAGGGGTCCCTGACTTCAGTCTAATGGTTGACTGTAAGTATCTACTTCTGTCTCAGTCAGATGCTGGTAGGGCCTCTCAGAGGACAGCCATGCCAGGCTCCTGTCTATAAGCACAACTTTTATAAAGGAAGGTATTTGATTGGGGATGGCTTATAGTTTTAGAGGTCCATTATCATCACGGCAGGAAGCGTGGCAGCCTGCAGGCAAGACATGGTACTGGAGAAGGAACTCAGAGTTCTACATCTGCAGGGAACAGGAAGTTGAGCTTCTGAGACGTTAAAGCCACTCCTTAGAGATGAACCCACTCCGACAAAGCCGCACCTACTCCAACAAGGCTACACCTCCTAGTAGTGCCACTCCCTATAGCCAAGTATTTAAACACATGAGTTTCTGGGGGCCATTCGTATTCAAACTACACTTAAAATTTAATTGCAAATAAAATATATACATAAAATTTAATCAAAAATAAAATGTTTACTCAAAAATTCCTCCTTTTATAATGCTACTTTTTTTGTTTTGTTTTGTTTTTGTTTTTTTCAAGACAGGGTTTCTCTGTGTGGCCCTGGCTATCCTGGAACTCACTCTGTAGACCAGGCTGGCCTCGAACTCAGAAATCCACCTGCCTCTGCTTCCCAAGTGCTGGGATTAAAGGCGTGCGCCACCACTGCCCGACTGTAATGCTACTTTTGAGGCTGTTCTGTAATATCTCTAATACTGGGCTTTCTGCTAGATGCTGTGGGGACATTTTATCTAAATTTAGTATTCAAGGCCATGCAATTTAGAATAAAAGCTTTATGGTACCTCTGTGTCCTTTGGACTCTCTTTGTGCTCAATAAGCACTGCTTGAATGAATAAATGAGTTCTTTGGTTAATTGGTTTGGAAATTCAGACAAAGAAACCAAACTCATGGCCCTTCTGGTGAAGCCTAATAGAAAATGGCAATTGGCTGAATTTTCTCATTAATAAGCTTGAAGGAAAAGACAATTACGATGTTCTATGGAGCAATTAATATATGTTTTTATAGTTTTCTGGAATATTCCATATTAGTTATTTGATGAACTCTTTATAGATTCTCTGTAAGTGAACATTTAGGGTAAGATTAAGTTACTTACTTGAAAGTATCAAATGTTGGCCTCAAACCCAACTCTGCTTCTAGGACTTACGAGAATGCATCTATGATACCTAAGATTCTAGATGTAACGATTAGATAATAACTAGAATAATTTTATAACCTTACCTCTATTTTTATGTATCATTATATGACAGAAGGATTTGTTACTGGAGGCTTAATCATCCTTCTTTGGTATTTTCTCTCCCCTGGAAAGAAACATCTACTCTTTCACACAAATCCTGACTTCTAATGAGCACACAGTATACAGAGTTGTGTACAATTTGGGTTAAGGCCAGTTTCTTCATTTGCTAGAAATAAATTTTAAAATGCAAACACTATTACATGTACCTAGTTATATACATACATATTCAGGAAAAGAACATTTTTCCTTCCAGTAATAGATAAGCCAGGCACTGTTTCATGTGTCTAGCACCTAAATATATCACGATTTCCAGAACTGGAATAAATGTTCTTGTTTCTCCTTTGAATGACACCCCAGCGAGTGGATATTATCATACCCTTTGCCAAAAAGAAAATTCTGAAAAGTACCAAGGAAAACTTGCTGTACATATGCAATCCCAAAATCCTAAGGATTAGAGTGTACCGGCCTGGAAGGAATGCAATAGGATAAACAGAGCAAAGCGAGCATTTCTTTCATCATCGACCGGGCTTCTGAGGGAGACTACTCTTTGGCTACCAGCCATCACACAGACCTCTCCAGTTCTCAAACCTTAAGTTCGCAGTTGCTTGTTTAAGCGGTTGCTGCCATCCACGGGTACTTCTATATCTACCAAGCATCTTCCCAACAAAGTGCTCTCCCAGTAGCTTTCCCCTTTAGCCTCCCACACTCATCTCTCCCACGCCAGCAATCTCTACACTTTGGCCCCTTTCCTCTCCCACTTTCCTCTCAAATGGTGCTCTTCCTGTGAGGTCTCCTGGAAATCTTGCATTAAAAAGAAGCTAACTCTGCCCTGGAGCACCCTTAGAAGCTCTGCCCCACCCCCTGCTTAGTTTCTGTTGCTTTTTGTGTCACTTTCTGACACGATCAATGATCAATATCATTCCCTTATTTCTGCAACGTTCTCTACCTTGCTCCTTGCCAGATAAGCTCCATAAGTTCATCAGTTCTGCATCTCGAAAACGACGACAGAGCTTGGCACACGGTAGTGCTCCATCAATGTGTGTTGAAGAAGTCCATGTTGAATGAACATTAAAAAAGAAGAAAACATTTTTAGAGGATTTCAGATCTTCTGAGCCATTTGGAGGTAGTTGCTCACAAAAGCTAAATCTGATATTCCAATTAGAACAGAGCATTGGACCATTTAAAAAATCATTATGCTACTTTGTAACTGGTTAGGTCAAAGTATTGATGAAAGACCTAGACTAATCTCTCTGGAAAAGAATTTTTCCATCATTGTTTATGCTCAAAACATGTAATATTGTCTGTTCCATTAATAGCTGTTTCCAAATAAATAATCGTAAAATTAAAACTTTGAATTGGTCTGTATATAATGCTTGTGTGCATGCATTCATGTGTGTGTGTGTGTGTGTGTGTGTGTGTGTGTGTGTGTGTGTGTCTCATACTGTATATAATGTTCTGTAACATTGAAACCTCTTCAGCAACTATTTGATAAAGAGACACTCTATTTTCTCTTGTGCTTCCAATTAAAACAGAAAGCCAAATGCCTCAACCTTGTGAACTACCAAGGTATTAACCAAAGCCAGCTGCAAATTGTAAATACCCCCTTTTTATAAAAAGCCAGCTTGGGCATGTGTTCTCCTCAGTATTACATAGCATTTGATCTCTCTTGTCTATGCCTTCCAATTTTTTTTTTATAGTACACAGTCTTTCTTTATGGGGATTCCTTAAGCCCAACAATGCATTCAACATTCTCCGAGAGAAAGCACGCACAAACTTTTCTTCTCAAAGGCCATTCTTTTTATACAGAATGTGATAACACAATCTAGGGTTGGGGAAATTGGTTTCATTATTTAAAAAATACCTACAATGATAATTAACTCACTTCCATGGAGACCACTATAAAATGATGAAGAAATTGGGCGACAGTATTAAAGACTATAATATTACCTTAAATATGCACCGAGCAGAGGCAAGAACAGGAGACTCAACTTGGCTTAGAAGACAGTCATGCTTGCAAACACCCAGGGAGTTATTTTAGATCTGCAAGACACAGAACCCAGTCGCATGGTGACAGAGAATGATAGTGCCTGGAAATAAAGGGGAAGACTGACAATATTTCTCCAGATACTCACAGCCCCAGAACAGCCATCAGGGCTCCCGCTGATCCATAGTTACTTATACCCCAAATCTGGTTCTTGGAAATAAGTCCTAAACCTAAAGTGTGTGTGTGTGAGTGTGTGTGTGTGTGTGTGTGTGTGAGAGAGAGAGAGAGAGAGAGAGAGAGAGAGAGAGAGAGAGAGAGAGAGAGAGAGAGAGAGGGTGTATATAAAGTTCTGTAACATTTGAACCTCTTCAGCAACTATTTGATAAAGAGATACTCTATTTTCTCTTGTGCAGTAGGCACTTCTGCCTTTTGACATTTTATTGGTTAAGTTGTGTGCTTTAAACCTTGGGCTATTATGTTGGCATCTCTGTATATTGTCCTATTATAATGTTCATAAAACTTCCTCTCATTATTGAAAGTATCTCTGTTCAGAAAAAAATAATTATCTGGCCACTCTCTTTAAATCGTCTATGTGCAATTGAGTGAAAAGAGTCTTTGTGGCAGAAGCAGAACCATCTCAGAACTTTTCCCCTGTGACCATACCCTTGGAAGGACACAGTAGACGAGAGACACAGAAAGCCCTACTCTTGGCTGACTTTAGAGCATTTGAAGACCATACCCTGCTGTTTGTAAATAGTCTCAAAATCACATTTCCGTGACTACATATGAACTGTCTAAAAAATAAAAACAATTTTTATTTTTTCCTTGTTTGTACAAACCGTATTGGAATCTCGATGTTAAACGATACATACCAGATACTAATTTTTTTTATAACTGGCTTATTTTCATTTTTTCTTAAAATAAACCCAGCCTCTCAAACATTTTGAGATTATTAAATAAATAAAGGCATGCTAGGAAAATGACCCATTCCCTCCAGTGATTACACTAACAATGAAGGCGTTCTGGGTTTTGCACAGGGCATAAGCTCTCCAGGAAGAGTAAAGAAGTTGCCAGACTGTCTAGAAGCTTTGGCCTTGATGATGAAACCAAGTACTAAGAAGTACCTCAGTAGTATTTTTCCAAATCTTAGGCAATCAACTATATTCTTAAATAATCCCTAAATACTGCATTAGTGTGTTGTTTTAAAGTTGATTTATTTCGCTAAACCCATAAAACAACTCTAAAGCACAAAGCTTAATTTTGTCTTTCATTTCTGTATATCTGCAAGAGTCTCCGGGCTGATAATTATGATTCATGAACAGCAAGAATGCTCATTGCTTAAGATCTTTTTCTGGAATCCTCCTTGGCTTCTCCCACCATCTCCTTCTCCTGCTTTCATTTGTCCAGTGTGATTAGAAAAAGATTCATTTTGGGCTATTGCAACTCCAGCTGAAGCTCAGGGACCAAGGCAAGCTATTAATAGCCTTCTTTCTGTGGGAAAAAAAAAATCTGGTTCCGTTTCAGACCTCACTCCTTCAGTCTGGTTAATATTGGAGAAATTCATGTGATTCCTGATCACCCTTCCTCCCTTGAAACCCACCTTCTCCAGGTGTGACAGGAAATCTCTTGAAAGGGTTCTGTACCTCCCCTTGGATTCTGAAGCAAACCGTAATACCTGGGTCATCTATCATCGGTTTTAGATATCTCCTTTACTCATTTTCCTAAAGGCTAAGAATTTTAAAATCTAACCTTTTACTTAAGGTCTGTTAATTAAAATGTTCATCAAGATGAATGGATAAAGAAAATGGGGCACGTTGACACAATGGAGTATTTACTCAGATGTTTAAAAAAATTGTGAAAATTGCAGGTAAATGGATGGAGTCAGAAAAAATAATGGCAAATGAGGTAATCCAGACCCCAAAAGGAAATATGGTATGCAGTCACTTACATGTGGACGTTGGCTGTTAAGTCTTCAATAAGCAATCTATCTAGCCACCGAGGTTAGGTATAAAGTCAGGGGCTAGGGAGGAGTCATGGACCATCCTGGGAAGGAGACATAGGAGAGATCCTTGTGGACAGACTGGAGGAGGGGAACTGGAGTTGGAGGATTAAATGGGGATAGTGAGGGAAGAGGAGAGAGAGAAGGAATACAGAAAGCAACAGCTAAAACTATGGGCCATTTGAGAGGTCATATGGAAACCTAATACAGAGGAAGTTTCCTAAGTTATATACATATATGAAGAAGATCTAAATGGAACAACAGGGAGATGTAGCCCCAACTAGATGTCTCTTATTAGCAAATGAAGTCTCCAATTCCAGAGACAGCTTACCTCTAATTGAGTTATTGGCCCCAAAGCAGCCCATGAGAACCCCCAAACAACTCAGGCTATTGGTTGTGCTCTACAAATTAATGGCAAGGTTGTATTGCTGAAGATAACACCTATGCAACTAATTGAACATGAAGAAGTCAAGCTGGTGTCCACCCAGAGTCTTCATTTCTACTGGCTAGTGTTTATGGTACTGGGAGGTACTCTGCATGCTACCAGAGGAGAGAGGTAATCACCATTCCAGCTACAAACCCTGCAATCTACAGTGGTGATCTTCTTGCAAGATGTGCTGGTACAATACTGGCAGAACTTGTGGGAGCAACCAACCTTGATATGATTGGATTTAAGGTACACCCCTTAAGATGGAACTCATCCATCCCTGGGTAGAAAAGAATCTGAGACGTTAGTCTACGGACCTAGGGGAAAACCAAATACCACTGTTATGCTAAAGGAAAGTAGCAATAACTTCTAATGACATTCTGCTACACTCACAGATCAGTGTCTTGCTCAGCCATCATGAGGGAAGCTACCTCCTCCAGCAGATGGGAACAAATACAGAGACCCACAGCTGAACGATGTGTAGAGAGTGAGAGACCTTGAAACAGTCTTAAATGGATGTCTACATCAACTCCCTTCCCTCAGGTCTCTGGAAACTTTGAAGAAGAGGAGGTAGAAACATTTTAAGAGCCAATGGAGATGGAAGACTCCAAGGAAACAAGGCCTTCCTGGATATGACGATATCGATCGATACACATATGAACTCACTAAGACTGTGGCAGCATGCATAGACCCTGCCCGGATGCGGACAGTGCTGAGAAGGAACACACACACAAGTCTCCATTTCTAATTCAGAAGCTAGCTTCAATTGATAACAGCTCACAAAGGAAAATTAGTTTCACCACAGAGTCTCAGAGGGTAGCCAAACCACTCTTAAGGCAAGGCTTTATGCCCAGCAATAGATAGTCAACACAAATAGAATTCAGTGGCATTTTAAAGAGGTTGTCACATCATTTTGTATCAGGCACTTTTTTTTTTTTTAACCTTACAGGTCTTTTGCAAATGTTTTATTATTTCTAGTTTTGTGTTCTCATGGGACTTTTTTGTGTGAGAACATATGTGTGTCTGCATTTATATGTGTTTCTTGTGCTTTTTCTTTGGCTCTTTTTTTTTTTCCTGTTCCTAAACTTAAGTGGCCTCTTGGTCTCCTACTGCGTCTTGAATCTCTGTTATCTCTTGAACCAGGTTACCTCGCTGAAAGAGAGGCCATTAATTCCAACAGAATCTCTCTTGTTTCAGCCAGCTCCTCTTCAGATCTGACAGAGCTAATGGTAGCAATTTTAAAGAACCCAGCTGAAAACATCCAACCTCAGCCTAGATGGAAGAACCTTAAAATGGGCAGTAGTAAATTATTACCATTTTCAACTACTGAGCCTGGAGTTAGTTTATTACCCTGTAATAAATTACACTGGTGGACAGATTGAACATTTCCTGAGACAACACCTACTAACATTCTACTAGTGTGTGATTGGAAACCACTACCATTTGACTGGCCTTGATGGAGTAAGTCAATCCTTTCTCTGAATCTTAAGACACTTAGACTGAGGTAGCACAATTCAGTTCCTAGGGTTTATAGTTAAAATTGGAGATGCTTCTGAAGGGCTGTATGAAGTTAAGTGTTTAGTCATCAGCCACAGCACTTGCTACTGGGAGATGGTAGACAATTCTAGAGGTAGAGCCTAGAAAGAGACCATAGGTCACGGGTAGAGGAATGTTTTCAATTTGATTTATGTTTCCCAGCCACAAGAAGGTGAGCAGTTTTCTCTATCCAGCTAAAAAAATACTGTTTCTCCATCTGAAGCCAACACAGCCAACTGTCCTTGGACTGAAAATTCTATCATTGTGAGCCAAAATAATCCTCTTTTTCTCACTGCTTATTAACTTGGATATGTGTTACAGCAGCAGAAAAGATGGCTACCACACTGGACAAACAACAGAAGTTTATTTTTCACAATTCTGGATACTGAGACATCCAAGACTAAGGCAAAAGTGGATTCAATGTGAAAGTTCTGCATCTTTATAGATTGCTATTTTCTTGCTGTATCTCCATATGATGCAAAGGCCACGGGTCTCTACAGGCTTCTTTTATAAACGTACTGCTGTTGTTCAGGAGGGCTCCACTATCATGAACTGATGATTGCTCAAATATCTCTACCCCTTGTACCATCTTTATAAGGATCAGAATTTCAGCATGAGTGGGGGAGGGTCACACATACTCCAACTGTCATTTTCTGCTTTGGCTAGTAGCAGGCTCCTGAAGTATTCAGCATCCCCAGAACTGGAGTGATGTCGCTACTGCAGAAGCAATTCAACACTGACCACACTGGAGATAGGATTGCCACAAAGAGATCTGGCAGGCAGTTAGTGAAATAAAGCCTTTAAAACAGACTTAAGAAATTTTACCATGGCTATCTGAAACATTAATAAGTATGGTGATGTTTTAATTGAGAGTAAACCAGATCTAGGCCAGGTGGGGTGGAGCAGTGCACACCCTTAATTCCAGCACAGGTGAATCTGTGAGTTCCAGGCCAGCTATGGCCACATAGTGAGATGACCTGTCTTAGAGAACAACCATGTCTCCAACAACAAGGGCAGGGATGTGTGATAAAACAGATTCACACAGTAAAAGAAAAAAAATAGTTTTTGGCTAATACTTGAAGTGATTTAAAACATATACAGATTTATAAAATCTCATTATGTTTCACTTGAAAGGGCCTTAAAATCAGAAAAGTTTATATTTGGGATAGGTCAAAATGAGCTTGTAGTAACATAATTTGATAGAAAGGATGTTCTCGAATATTGGGAAAATGGGTAATTCTGTCCTCAGTGATGGAGATCAGAGTCTAGTTAATTTTCTAACTCTGTATTAATGCCTAACTGAATACTCAGCTGAGAGAGGCTATCTGCCCAGTTTTGTGTCTCATAATTCTCATTTTTTTATTGGCAGTAGTTAAAGCATGTTGCAGCATACCATATGAACAAATAAAATGATTTTAGCTCCATCTGACATCATTCATAGTTTTCATTTCCTTGCGATGAATTCCTGGCTTGGGTGTAGCTCAGTCTGTAGAGTACTTACCTAGAATGTATGGAGCCCTGAGTTCAATTCTCAGCACCACAGAAAACAAATTTGGGTGGTGCCTGACTGTAATTTCTAGCACTCATCTGGGGACATCAGTACCATAAATTCAAGGTCATCACCAGCTACATGGTTTAAGATAAGCTTGGGCTCTATGTGAAATAAAACCAATCCACTCTTAGTCAGGGAGGCATTGTTTATATATATACTATATCTTTATCTGTACCTAATCTAATCCATCTCTATCTCTACATTTACCTCTATGTGTACCTCTGTGTCTACCTCTATCCCTACCTCTATTCCTAAACTTAGTCTATATAATATTTAGTCAGGAATGAGGTGTGTCTTTGTCATGGCTTGTGGACCTCTGCTTTTCTTGAGCACTTGAGTGCCCAGCCCTCTGATGCTTGTAGCACAAGAGGCAAACAGGTGTTCCAAGAAGGCATGATGGAAGCTGCTGAAGACAAGGTCCTAGATCCTTGACAAGATGACACTTGACTGTTGAATGAGCTGAGACTGTACGCAAACCCTCATGCTGCCTGCGATTCGTTCACAGCCCTAGGCCTGCTCGGTAAGAACAGGACAATGGGGTCACTGAAAGTGTTACAGAACCAAGTGTGCAAAGCAGTTAACACCATGAACAACACTTGATGATCTCTCTAGAAACATTATCTTGGTTTTATGAGCTTCATTGATCAAACTAAACAAGTTTTGAATGAAAACCCAACACTCCCTAAGGGACTTTCAGTGAAAACAGTCACAATTTTGTGGACATGAGCCTGCATAATATATAAGCTTATGATGTTCCAACATTGAATTGTTATTGAAATTATTTCTTAGGTAGAACAAGTTGCTTAGGAATGTTCAGGAATCATAACAAAGGTCAATGAGAGATTATTTTATCCTTTAAGAGTAGTAAGAGATTAAATAGTATTGTGTTCTAATTTTCATAATGGACATTAATTTTGACTTAGAAACAGGGAAGAGTGCATACAAGGACACTTCAGACTAGTGATAGTCTTGTCTTGACGCACTGGCATCCTCACAATCCTTGCTCTGGGAGGCTTTTTAAAGTGAGAATAATTTGTCCTGTGATTTTTATCAGTGGAGTAATATAATTCCCTCAGGTAGAAGGGAAAACACGGGCCTCTTATTTTTTCACCTACATTGAGACTCAGTCCATGTTTGCAATTAAAAATTGTACGCCCTTCATATTTGCCCTCTACAGGACTTCCTTCAAGAAATATTTGAAAACTATTTTATGAAGAAAAGAAAAACAAGCTTGCTTCCTTTTACTGTGAAATACTAGAAATGCGAAGACACAGCTCCAGCCTTCAGAAAGCTTGCAGTCAACCAGACGGACATGTGTGAGAAGTGACACAGATTGTCACTGAAGCAGCACGCACTGTCCACTGTGCTGTTTGAGGCGGGGGAGGGTGCGTGTCAAGGGAGCTGGCAGGAAGGGCATCAGGCTAACCGTGACACCTAAATAACCCTTGACTGATCGGCAGAATTTCACGTTTCAGCTAGAGGCAGCAGTGTGAGTGAACATTAGACATGCTCTTCTATGGCTCCAAATCAATGAATCGGATTGTGATCACTGTCATCAGGCAGAACACAGAAGAGTCGATTGCTGCGATACAGTTTCGTACCTCGCATTCCAGGGAAAGCTATTTAAATTGGCAGAAAACAAGAAACCTCATGTTTTATCAAAAAAGACATGTGCCCTTTGCCCTCGGTTGATGCTTTCAGTAAACATTTTTATTAATAAGGTGATAATGTTTAAAACTTTACAAATAAGTTAAGTGTGATGCCTTTCCAAGAACTAAGATCGTGGGATGATTTGCAAGTCTAATTATTTAGGTTGACAAAAAAAAATTGGTTTTATTTCATCTACTAACATTTTAAGTTCTTGATGGTTCACAAGTCTCTTAGTCTTCTATCTTTGCTTTGCTCATGACACTTCACATATTCTTTTCATGTTGTAAATTACACATGTGAGTGTGTGTTCCTGCCAAATGTCAAACACCAAGAAGTAAGGCTACGTCAAACATATCTTTGTATTCAGAAGCCATTTGAAATAGATGTTAAGCCGGGCAGTGGTGGCGCACGCCTTTAATTCCAGCACTTGGGAGGCAGAGGCAGGTGGATTTCTGAGTTCAAGCCCAGCCTGGTCTACAGGTGAGTTCCAGGACAGCCAGGGCTACACAGAGAAACCCTGTCTCGAAAAACCAAAAAAAAAAAAAAAAAAAAAAAAAACAAAAACAGAAAGAAATAGATGTTAAATGATTACATGGTTTGATTGATAGCTGCTTCCTAGGGAATTGACTAGACACATTTAAAATGGATTATGCCACATATTGGTGGGAGGGAGGGCATGGGAGGGGGAAATTAACAGGCCTAAGATGGAGAGCAACACACACTATTAAAGTTAATGTTACATTTTTATTATAGTAGGGTTACATGTGCACTGTAGAAACTTTATATGTTACAGATAAGCAAAAGAAAGAAAATCCCTATAATCCTAACCCAGAAATAACCACAGTTACTATTTTAGAGGAATTTATGATGCAATTGACACCCACCCCACACTGCCTTTTTTTTTCTCATTTTCAATGTACATGACTAAGTTGCCCTTTAGCAAGACTGAACTATTATATAGTTCTCCAGTTGTTGAGATAGATCTTTGCCTCTGCCAACATCACATACAATAACCAATATTTAATCCTGTCAAAATAGGCGAAGGAAAAAAATAATAAATGTGTATTTCTTCAAATGCTAATTAAGTTAAATACTTTGTCATGAGCTTATTGAATATTTATATTACTGGGTAATTTATCTCTTTGTATCTTTTTCCTGGTGGCTATTTTTTTTTCCTACCAGGGCATGACACTTTGTTACTATTAAATTATTCTGGAGAACTTAAGGCATGTTACCAAGCTCTCTCTATAACTAGGGACACTTGTCTTTTATCATATTTCCATTCCATGTCACTGATCGTAGGGAGAGGGACTAAGAAACCAAGAGAAAGATGCAGCTGCGATCCCATCCTGCAGTCACTTGTAAACCGAGTACACATCATGAATTAGCGTCTTCCAGGAAAGGAAGCAAAGAGAGAGGTGAGCCTTGGAATATTCATTTCTGTGTGATGAGAGCTTTTCAGAAACAGTGGCAAAAACAGACCTTGAAATGAGTAGATTTCCTGAGACTGCTTTGAACTAATTTAGAACTAATACGAATAGAACAGCATACTGTAATACTGGCCCAGAAAAGAAGGTAATGAAAAGTGCACTTGAACGACGGCAAGTCAGATTTGCTAATTACAGTCAACAGTAAGGTCTGTTCATCCACTGTGGATGCATTGAGCCATTTCCATGGGACATGTATGAGAGTCATGTATGGCTGTGCCCTGAAAATTCAATAAAGAATGAACACTTTTATGGTTTGGTAACTAAGAAATTAGCTGGGGGCAATGCTGAAATTCTTCTTGGGAAAAAAGGGGGAGAGACTGGGAAGGAGAAGAGTAAAAGAAGCTGCAAAGCTGGGAGCCCAGATGGCTAAAATAGAAAGAATTGAAGAGAGCGAGAAGAGACGTTTAAAAGAAACACATTATAAATGTAACCTATCCAAATTATCAAGATAGATTGCAGCGTCCACCCTAAAGCATTCAGTGTATGTAAGCCCAGCGTATGAATAGAAGCCTGTGAAATACTTCAAACGGAACTTATCTCTCATGTGTCATAAATGGTGAATTGCGTCTTCTAGGAAGCATTCATGTTGAAAGTAGTTTGTGCTTTTAAATCTTAAAGAAAGAAAGAGAGAGAGAGAGAGAGAGAGAGAGAGAGAGAGAGAGAGAGAGAGAAAGAAAGAAAGAAAGAAAGAAAGAAAGAAAGAAAGAAAGAAAGAAAGAAAGAAAGAAAAGACTACAGGGAGTGAGATGGAGGGAGGGGTGGGTGGGAGGGAGGGAGGGTGGGAGGGGCAAATCAAGTGACCTGGATGTTAGAAGTTCTACAGGTTGTGAGAATTTAATCTTTTTAGATTCCTCAGTTACTCTCAGGTACTTTCCCCTCAGAAGTAGCTTCAGAATCAAGGGGAATCATTTGTAGTTGTATTTGATGTAGATAAATAAAAGGTACTTGATTAATCATCATTCTACCCGAAGTCACTTTAAAATTCAGCAAAAAGTATTTGATAAAACGGATCGTAAAGCAGTCTATATTCAAATCATTTCTGACAAAAAAGGAAGAAAGGAAAGAAGGAAGGACAGATGGATGGACAGATGAAAGGAAGGAACAAGGAAGGAAGGAAGGAAGAAGGAAGGAAGGGAGGAAGGAAGGAAGGAAGGGAGGAAGGTAGCTGTCTTCACAGGTGTGTCTAGAACAGAGAACATAGCCGATAACAGTTTTAAACTTGATTCATTCCTTTCTCAAGGTATCCAAAGAAATATGTCTGTTCTGTGTTATAAGTGACAAAAGGAGAACTGTGACATGAAAACAAAAATGTGCTTAGCTATTTCATGAACACTGCAAGGGTTATAAAATTATTGAAATAGTGGAGTAAAATCCATGGATTTGACATACAGTTTAAAAGTTTACTTTTAAAGAGTATTAATCTGATACAATAGCTGAATTGAGTAGTCTGGACAATAAAGTCTGGGCATAAAAAGAGTATATAAAATATAACTGACAAATGATGAAACAAATTAAATTAGGACACTTGAGCACAGGGAAAGGTTCACTAAAGCCTAGTGAGGGCTAAGGAACCCTGCCTTTACATGGGCAAGTGAGCCGCTGGACTCACGTGACAGCCTTTTCCTTTGGCCTCTTTCCACAGTCAACCAAAAAATTGTGAAGGAAATCACATGAGGAGGGGACACATCATATGACTTGAAATTCTGACAGAAACGTGGTTCAGGGCACTCCGAGAGCTCTCAAACTTAAGTGTTCTGGGTTTTTTTTTAGGGTTATAGGTAGGTTTCAACCCCACTGGTTGATGCTGTAATGTTCTCCCTCCAAAGAGGTGAAAATGAGCTATTTTAAAATTGTTTCTGAGCATTTTAAAATCTTTGCCTCTGTGATTTGTGGATTGTGAACCTCACTATGTGAAACTTATGGCTCTGAGGTAATACTTCCACGATTTCCATTCGTATGAATCAATAATACATATTTTCTCTCCAACTGTGGCAACACACAACTAAAAAACATTAAGCAATGTCTAATCCTTGGGTTAATCTTCCAAATTCTAGAATTTAAAAAAATCAACACACTATATGTGTATAAATATATGTGTATATCTACTATGAATGAATATACATCTGAAAATACACATATACTTATTGTAGGTGTATACGTACTGCTATACCCACCCCCTCCACATATTGAACGAGATCTCAAAGAATTAAAAGACCGATAATTATAACACCAATCTATGGAAGCATAATATATTTAACAATCGTAACGTACCTTTACGAATGCAGACACAAACCCAAATGCAGGATGAGGATTAGAACGCAAGCTGACTTGATTAACTTTAGATAAACTCCAGATATAGAAGTGAAAAATAAAACATACACGATACGTTTTTATTTTTAGCTCAACTGTTAAAAAGCCAATTATCTACCTGTGAATGTATACCACGCATCGTACTTTGAGGACACTTCTTCATAGTCAGAAGTGAGAAAGCATCTGCCCCCAACTGTCATTGCCTCTATGAAATTGCTATTAAAACAGAAACCTGAAAGACGTGGCTCTGTGTGATCAAGGAAAACCTGGGCACGAGTTGGCTGAGGACTGTCTTGCGGAGTCCTCCGTGCTCACCGAGTGGGAGGGTCACACTGAAGGGACGAATAAG
This sequence comes from Uromys caudimaculatus, assembly GCA_028551405.1. Lineage (NCBI taxonomy): Eukaryota > Metazoa > Chordata > Mammalia > Rodentia > Muridae > Uromys > Uromys caudimaculatus. The sequence goes on from CM052709.1 coordinate 17,359,143, forward strand.
GGCAGAGATGCGTCCCGCTTCCACTCGCTGGGAGCTGGCGCGGGCCACTCCGCGGCGGTGCGGCAGCCCAGTCCGGACTCCACCGCGCCTCCCAGGGGCTCTGACACCAACCCAAGGTAAGCTGCGCAGCTCTGCCACCGGCCTTTTCGCTTGATGTCGCCCACACAAGCCCAGTCTCTGTCATATGCTGTGTTTCTGGTCATTTGCCTGCGTCTGCTTTTAAAGAAAATGTCAAAACGGTGCTGCACAAGTGCACATATTTCAGGGGGGAAATCTGCCCACCTGCTTACGCGGAGCCGAGGGGGCCGAGTGCATTTGGCCAGAGCAGGCCACTTTGACACGCTGCCTATAATGTGGCTCGTGTTTGTGCGTCCAGGTCACGCGGGCACGCGCGTTCCACTTTAGTTCTCGGTGGATTTTCTGGGTGGGTTTGGGAAGCAGAAGTGTGTGCGATGCTGATGCGAGTGAAACAGACGCGAGCTACCGAAGAAGGGGTAAAGGCACAGAGCAAGCTACGAATTTTGCGGGGCTGCGGTCTCTGGGGCTGGGATGCTGTACCGGGGAGAGGCGAAAGCCAGGACGCACAAGCTCGGACGCCCGGGTCCCCCGTGGAGTTAGCCACTTCGACCCGCGCGGGGGTCCCCAAGCCCGGCTTGGGCTGGTGAGGAGGAGAATCCGGGTCTGGTCCCCGAGTGCCCGGCCCTGTGCCTCCCTCAGCCCGCAGAGTGAGCAGCGCGTCCGGCCGGAGCGCAGCCGCGGTCCCCGCAGTCCTCGCAGCCGCGGCCGCCGCGGGGACGTCAGGGTCCCGGCGCAAAGGGACGCCGCCCCGCCTCCGCCCGCCCGCGGCCCTCGGCTCTGCGGGAATTCGGCCGGCGCCGCAGCCACCGCCGCCTGGAGGAGGAAGGCGGCGCGCACGGTCCTGGAGAAGTTTGTTGGCCCGGAACCAAGCGCGCCACCGCACATGCCAGCTCCTTTGAAGCAGGCGGGAGATGAAGATTAACCTTATCCCAGCTAGGTCGTGGAGGGCTCTGGAACTAGTTGAGTGGGTGAGCAGGTTACCCACATGGGCCCCATGTCATGAGGGACAGAGGGAAACGCGTGATGGGTTTCGGGGGACAGTGGACTCGGTAGTAGAAAGAATGGGACCCAGATGCTGGAAATGTGTACTTTTAATAGAACCCTCCAGGAATTGCGACAGTGGGTGATGTGAGACCAAGCGCGAGGCTTGGATATGGAAGGGTAACAGAAATAAATTGTGCAGCCTCCACCCACCCCATCACCAATTCAGAGACTACTTACTTCCAACCTCTCCTTAGAAAGGAGGTCTGAGGAGCAAAAAAGATGTGAGGGTGCTAGAGGCGCTTTAGAGGAGTATACATCTGCCCACTCCCCACCCCCACTAATGAGAGCTAAGGAAAGCAACATTCCTGTACATATCAAGGACTACAGTTGTTCTTTAAGGGAGGAGGAAACCTGGCTGAGAAGGGTGGCCTTTAGCTTCTGAATAGATGAGCAAAGTTGCTGAGCCCTTTCTAAGTAGAGAGCTCTTCACTGGGCGCCTGCAAAGGAGATACTGGGATATCTCCGTGTTTTCATAGGGCAAACTGTAATTTCTCAGTCCTGAGATGAACGGATGGGGTTTTCTGGTAGGGATAATTCCTCACGGCAGAAAGAGATAGCCTCTAGAAATAGGAAACTTATTCTCATGGGGGTTTGACCAGAATGATTTCCCGACGTGTTAAGAAACCTAAGTAAGGTGTCTGTCCCGGAAAAAAAAAAAGTTGCAGCAACAGAATAGTGCACGAGAGCCTTTCCATATGGACAGGTAGAAAGCGAAGGGAAGAAAGCCCGTGCAATTATGTTTGCATCTGAATCTTTGTCATCTCCAAGTCCTTCCCAAACAGATGGAAACCCATGGTACGCTTCAGAAATGGAACCTTTCCATCTATTTTTTTCTGGTCTTGTGGTTTAATCTCTTTTGCTGAAAATTCTGTCCATTTTCTGAGGCCACAGAAACAGGCTGGGTCCTGAATGGATGGCTCTAAAAACAGAAGGATATGTGACTAGAAACCACAGGAATACGACTAATGGCGTCGTAAGTGGAGGTCCAAATGAAGGATGAGAAACACGCAGAGTTAAAAGGAAGTGGAGTTACAGAAATACTACTATTCTGTCTGCCCGGAAGTAGAACTGTGGAGTGGAAGGTAGAGTGAATGGGATGCACTAAGTTACTCCAGGCAGGCCTTGTTGAGAACCGTGTCTCAAAGACGCAGAAAATAGGCAGGCTTAACAGACGAAAGCATGCAGGGAAGACATAAGCAAAGGCACGTGTGAAGGCTTAAAAGTGTCGAGGGGTGAGCGGTCATATGCCTAGTAAGATTGAAAGCACAAGCTAGGTGAAGTCTAAGATGAGGAGAGCTGATCACGCCTGAGGAGAAGAGACCTGAGAGGGTAGGCTGAGAAGCAGCTGGCGCTGCATGCTGTTGTTGGTATGGACCAATAGCAAGACAACCAGGTGAGGAAGCCACATACTGTATCTAACAGCAAGAAGGTGAGAGGAGATGAGTAGGCATATCCTATCAGGAATCCACCTGTAGACTGTGAGTAGAAAACACCCCTCCCATTTGTAAGAAACCAAAGGATCTCGTGCAGTTTTAAGAATGTCCTATCAGAAAGCCAACAGAGCCAATCAGAAAAAAGTGAAGCTGGAAAAGGTGGATGAGTTGGGAAAATATACCAAAGCTATCAATATGAAATTCTAAATGACATTGTATCGGAGGCCGGGATATGTCGATGGAAAAACAGAACCATAACTTGCAATTAGAAAGTCGTGGAGATCGGCTGCAGTTGTTGAGATTCAGGGTGTCTGAACAGATAGTGCAAACAGCTGTCATTCAGAGAACTATGTCAATAAAGCAGACACACTGTCAAGAATGGAGAAAACTGCTTAGGTATGTTCAAAGAGAATTTGGAGGTTGACGTCTCCAGGGAAGTGAACACTATTTTTGAAATGAAGGAAGAATATCTATGGGACCTTGAAGTATTTGGGCAAATCCGTCAGTAGTACAAATGTTAGCAGTCAGGGAACATGTTTTCTGTAGGGGTAAAGACCAACTTTAACACTATTACTGTTTTTGAATCTCATTAAATTATATTCCCCAAGCTTTCTAGCGATATTTTTCTATACTTCCCTACAATTCCTTATTTCATATGTATCCTTCTACAAATATTAAGCAATCCAAGTCTCACTACATTGGCTAATAAATCTCAATACTTGTTTCACTTTCGTCTAAAAAAATCGCCTTAGACTGTATTCCTCCTTCCAACTGGTTACATAGCTACCTTCAGATGGTAGGCTTACCAGAGACTAATGAATAAAATGAAAAAGTTTATGTTTCTTTAAGAGCATAGGTAGAGTGGAGACAATGTAAGCAAATTATTACCACTTAGTATAGCACATGCACTCCCACTCTGCCTCCCCCCTCCCCAAAATAAGGCAGAATAATGGCTTTCAGGGTATTGTTAATAGTTTGATGGACCAGTTTGGAAAGCAGTAGATAAGCAGAGAGCTGGGGAGATAAGACTCCACTGTACTAGAGCCTCATGTCCCTTGCTTCCAGTATATAATGAAATGCCACTGAAGATGTACAGGGGAGCTCTCACATGATTGGGCCAGTTTTAGAAATAAAATTATTAACCAGGACTTTTCACACTTACCTGTAATCTGGTACTCTACTGGGGAGGCTAACACTGGGTGATTTAGTTTGAAGCTGTCCCTGGATAGCTAGCAAAGCCTAGTCAGGAGAGAGAGAGAGAGAGAGAGAGAGAGAGAGAGAGAGAGAGAGAGAGAGAGAGAGAGAGAGAGGGGATCAATTTTCAGCAGCTGGGAGACGGAAATTGGGGAAGGGAGAGTGGAGAAAAGGAGTCTGGCTAGAAGGTTGTTGTAACTTTCAGGACTAGAAATGGCCTCGAAGTGAACGAACGCCTTTCATAGAGAAAGTGTGCATGGTTTCAAAAAGCATACTTTGGAAAAGCATTTGACAGACTGCCCTCCAGGTCTGAGGTGCACGGGGCAGGGCTCGGAGATGAAGCTGAAGCTGAAGCTGATCTGGAACTTCTTGTGCTCCGAAGTTGACAATATCTGTAACAGAAACATAAAGGAGAAGAGATTCCCGTACAGTATGTAAGAAGGTAGAAAGAGATTCCCGTGCAGTATGTTAGAGGGTAGAAAGAGATTCCCGTACAGTATTTAAGAGGGTAGAAAGAGTTTTCTGCAGACTTACTTCAATTTCAATAATAAGATAAATGATGAAATTATAAAAGTAATTTTATCAAAACACCTATTCCAAAACAGTTGTTTTTGATTATTAGCTTAGGGTTTTAACTGTTTATGATAGTGTTTTGTTTGTTTGTTTGTTTTGTTGTTTTGGTTTTTTTTTTTTTTTGCTGGCTTTTTTTTCTTCATGAAAGATAGATTCTCAAGATTGACAAAAGAACAGATGTGCGGCACCTGTTGTGCGTATTTACACAATGCCACTCTTCATCACAGCAGAACTAGGCTTTCCTGCTGGAGTTGCATATGGACATACTAGAGCTCAGTCAGGAAAGTCTGACTGGAAAAATCAATCATCAGCCCTGTTATTTAGCACTCCCTCCGGGAGGAATGCTCAGAAAATGTGGCTTCTTGTAGACATGTTACAGGTCAACCTTCTCTCTCTCTCTCTCTCTCTCTCTCTCTCTCTCTCTCTCTCCCTCTGACAACAAATCCTTTGAAGAAATAAAATTTCTAACAAAAATGATTGTTTTTAGGAACAAATTAGATGTACCTATCCCCCCCCCCCTTAGAAGGACTTGAGAGATTTGGAACTTTTTAAAGTTATTTTGTAATCTTTCTAACATGCTGGTTTGAATGTTAAGATGTATTGCTTAATGAAACAGTGTAGATAAAATGAATCGGTATCTTTCCCCACCACTTTCTCCTTTTCTGCTCTTCCTGTTTGTTTATTTGTTTTTCTTTTTTTGGGGGGGGTGTGATGGCTCTTATATAATACACAGTTTCAAAGTTGTCTGGTGAACATGTAAAATTGAACATTGGCATAGCAGTAAAAATATTCATATTTGAAAGAGATTTGATTGGATTTACTCAGGCGTTCACAGACAGGCTTCTGAACAATTTCATCTAGTAAAACCCCGTCATTCCACCCAAGGATCCGCCCACTTATCCATCAACCCATCTACTGTTCCATTGCTGTCTTCTTGCTCAGATTTCCTTCCTTCCTTTTGTTTTTTTCTTTTAAAAAAATGTGTGTTTATTATGTAACATATGTATGTTAATTATGTTTATTTTGCTCTTCTTGACCACAGTGACACAAGACACTTATTTGCTTATTTATTGTTAGTTTTGTAAATGTGTATTGCATGAGTTTATGTGTATAACATGCAAACATGTACCCATAGAGACCAGACCCCCTTAAACTCCCTGGAACTGGATTTACAGGCAGTAATGAGCTGCCTGATGTGGGTGCTGGGGACCAAACCTGGGCCCTCCAAGAGCAGCAAATGTTCCCAACCCCCGAGTCACTTCTTAGCCCTGACACCAGTAACTTCCACAGATTCACTGCTATATCCCCACCCAATTAATAGCCCATAATAGGGTCCATCTTATCAATGAAATGAAGAAGTAAAGTTTTCAGTTGTTCCTTCCTTTGCTGCTTGTGTTTTCTGTGCACAAATATATACTATATATTATAAAGTATAGCAAGGATTTCTTCAAAACTCATTGTCCTTAAAATTCCTTAGGCTTTATAATTGTTTTAAAGATTTTGGGAAGTGGACTAAGGAAGTTTAAGAGATAGCATCCAAAACTAATCTGATCGGCAAAGGTTGAGGAGGATAGTAGGTTACAAACAGAGATCAGGACCTTGTTCCTGCCATAGCAATGAGAAATAGACTACCTGAAGGATTTCAGAGGGTTTGTCTTAGAAGATCTACTGGTGTCTCTGTGGGCTGGTCAGTGCTGAGTACACTCACGGGTGGAGTATGACATTTCCTTGTGTCGTACTGGATAGGAAGAACTCTCAGGGTTCTGATTGGGATCATGGTAAGAGAAAATGAATATTTATGAGGAACTGAGAATCTGAGACCTATGCCCTGAACCCTGATACTGAACAACACGTAGTAATAATAAAAGCTTTTGGATCAAGCAAACCCGAAGTTGATCCCAAGGCTTTGGGATAGATTGCTCTATGAGCATTCACACCTATGGAATGGGCACCTGATTCCAATCTTTATTACAAGGCTTGGGGCCTAGAAAAGGGCTCTGACTTCCTTCTTCATCCATCATGTGGGTTCTGGGAGTGAACTCAATTCCTGAGGCTTGACAGTCACCCTTACTGGCTGAGCCATCTTGCCAGCCCAAGACATTTGCTTGGGTAAAAGGAGAAAATGTGTCTTTTTAAAATAAATAATTTTAGTTTTTTAAAAAATATTTTCAAAATATTTAGATATGTTACATGACCTTCTTACCCTGTAGCCTGTTAATGTTAGAGGCAGGCATAGTTTACTTCTGAGCTATAAATATTAAAATATATACTACACATAAAATGTTTTATTTTTAAAAATGAGAACACATAGAACCAATACTTTCTGGATCTTTATTTAAAATGTACTGTAGACAGGTTTACCAGAAAGCCGTTTGAGGGTGCTAAGAAAGTTCAGCTTCTGCATACATTATCTTGTGCTGCCATCTTAATCACTGAACTGGGAAGGCATTGGAGGTGCCTGTCTGAAAGCTTAACTTCAGCTGTGAAGAACAGCACACTAAGCTGTGTAACAATGGCTTGAATTAATTTATAAAGCTATCTTGATAATCACCTTACTGTGACCTGAGGGGATAAGGTAGAAAAGTGCCACATTCTGATAAGGGGTTTTAGTTAAAGCCAAGAATGAAGAAATCCAAGGAGGGAAACTTAAGGAACCACCAGTAGCCTGAGCTCTGCTGTGTCTGAGGACAGTGACAGGAAGAAGGAAAAGGACAGACTCAGAAAGTTCTTCCCATGGCAATTTTATTTGGGACCAACCTAGCAAATAGCTTAACTTAAGAAAAAAAAATTTAGAAAATATTGCTGGTGAAATAAAGAACTGGAAGATGTAAATGAGATATTCAACTGGATAGAAGATAGACAGGTAGATGAATAGATAGATAGATAGATGATGGATAGATAGATGGTAGATTATAGACAGACGGGCAGAAATATTGATTTATAGATGATAGATACATATATAGATCATAGACAGTTATATGATAGATGATAGATAGACAGATGATACATAGATAGATGATAGATAAATAGATATAAAGATGATAGATAGATGATAGATAGATAGGCAGGCAGCAAACAGATAGACAGAAGTCAAGTAGGAAACAGTGGATCTGAAGGAAGATGAGAAGGGAATCTAGGTCCTAGGAAGCCGAGGAACCCAATGAGTGTTTTCAAAGGGAGGAAGTCTTGGCTATTTAGAAATTCCAGAAGTGACAGAGTTAGGCTGAAGAGTGCACAGCTCCTTGCATAAGTTTCTGCTGACCTTGCTGATAGTAGTTGGAGGTTCACACTTGAACATTTGATCAACGAGGTCATATAATCTTATACTGAAAACACTTTGGATAAATAAGGTTAATGTTTAGTTCTCTTGTTCTCTGAGCAGCTTAAGAAAATCATTGGGCAATGTCAAGGCTGAATTCATATGCTTTTGACTATAGCTTCTGTAGTTATTTGTTGCCTTATCAGGAGACAAAGTTTTGATATAAGTGAATTTCTAAAACCATTTAGTATTTTTACTTTTTGGATAACAAATCAACCGGAGTGGAAGAGACAAGTGTAACTACAAATCAGACTAATTACTTTATAGCAGATATAGCAGCAGATATCTTTTGAGTACATAGTTCAATGTATACATATGTGCAATTTCCATACATTAAATAAGACATCTGCTCCTGACTTAAAAATGAATAAATCAAGACTTAAGAATGTTCTGTAACTTACAGACAAGTGGCAGAAACCATATAGGCAGCCAGGATTTTAGCTATTGCATTTCAGTGCTAATTAATCAACTGAGAGGAGACACAGTCATAGGATTCCCTGGAAATTGGATCAATATTTGATATAGAATTTAGTTAAACTAGAATTTTGTTTAACAGCTACTGACATACACAGAATAGTAGCTGTGACCAATTTACAAGGTCACACGAGGATCATGACTATGTTTATAGCTAGAATTCAAAATAAATAAGGCATAAGACCAGATGTTTCATATTTAGAACTACACACACAATTTTAACATTGTAATTGCTGCCTCTAGCTATTCATCCAGAAATACCTAAAATCTTGAATTAATTTTAAAGTGCTGAACTAAGTATTTGACATATGTATGTAGAATATCAAGGATGATGAAGTTATTTTCTCTAAAGAGAAAAGAATGACAGAACTTAGACAATTGTGTGATGAGTTCTTACATATTTCATTCTTCAATTAAACTGTGGATAGTACTAAATAAGTAATTTATGACTTTTGAATAGCCATTTTTAATAAAATTATGATTGTCAAACAAATAGAGGGATCCATTACATTTTTCCTTGGAAGTTATTTCCATTTTAACTAATTCACTGCAGTAGAGTTAATTTAAACAATTTTGTAATAGGGATCTAAAAATATTTTATTTGTATTATTTTGTATATATATGGATGTTTTGCCTACACTTACATCCATACAACATGTGTGTGTGTGATGCCCAAAGACAAAAATAGGGCATCAGATCTTGGAGTGACAGATTATTGTGAGCTGCTTTGTGGGTGCTGGGAATCAAATCTTGGTCCTCTGGAAGAGCAACCAGTACTCTTAACGACTGAGCCAAATCTCCAACCCCCTATAAATGTGTCTGCTGAATGTTTCATTGTAAGACCTATAGAGTAGGATTATAAATTCATAAAGACAATCATGATGTTAGCATAGCATTATAAAATGTATAATAAGTATTACAAGTATCAGTTTTCTTTTAAACAGAATGAAGGTTGCATATGTGCGGTGGTAATTTTAGGAGTGGAACTCAGTCCAATAACAAAATAGTTAGTTTATGTAACATATGATGATGTCAATTAAGCCATGACATGTTGATATAACATTCCCAAACAGGGTCACGAATGATCAGATTGTGTTTAAAATTCTGAATCATGGTATTTGATAGCAAATGTGTATCAATAAGTGAAAAATATGATAAACTATATTTAAAAGTTTGTGTATGGAAGCATACAGTCAGTAGACTGATATGGAAACCCATGGTTTCTATTTCATAGGAGAGAAATTTTGTATGTTATAAGCTGGTAAAGGGTGTTATAAAATAATTTTAAAAAGATGCCAGCATGGTGTTCCTTCCCGCCTTTGATGATTTATGTCCCAGATGAAAGACACACACAGCCTTATATTTTAATATGCTTTAAGCAGCACAACAGCTGGGCAGCTGCCTTCTCTCCATGCCGTTAGCATCTCATCTGCCTCTTATTGATAACCCCATTACTTACTATGTCTCATCTTGGCTGCTCTTAACTCCTATTAGCCAGCCCTCTGAGCCATGTTCTCTTGTCCCCCACCCCCAGCCTAGAGCACTCTCCTTGCTTCTCTATTCAATGAGGCCTGTCTCCCTTCTCTCTGTTCCTCACAGTCTCTAACCCAGGAAACCTATGTCTCTTCTCCCCAGCTATTAGCTGCTGGCATCTTTATTTACCAATCAGAATTAACTGGAGGCACGGTCCCTTAGGCTATGTGCAGACTCCAGATCTTGGAGGCCAGCACTTAGCACTATAATACAAGCAACATTAGACCAACCCACTACGAAAGGGTCAGAGTGGAGAATATATGAAAATATGACCTAACAACAGCTGACTGTATTAAAAACAAGGAAAGTTTCTGAGTATCATCTCCACAGAAACACAATGTATCTCTACAGAAATCCATGTTTAATATCACTAATACTCAGGAAAATATGAATCAAAATCATGGTGGGCCACCCTCTCATACCATTAGTATGGATCCATCAAAAAGAAGGAAAATATTAATATGACGGGGGGCGTGGAGAAATCAGCTCACCTGTGCACTACTGTGGAAATGTGACTGGTGTGGGTGTTACAGAGAAATGGCATGGTGGTCCCACAGGAAATTAAAAATATGAGAACCATACGGTTCACCCTTCCTTTTCTTCTTTGAGCATATAAACAAGAGAATTGTAATTAGGGTCTTAGGCTGATGCTTGTACGTCTATGCTTATGACGAGTATTCACATCAGCCAAGAGATAGGAGCAACCAAATGTCCTTTGAGAAACCATCAACAAAACGGGCATCTGCAAACTCTGAAGTATCATCCAGCCTAGAAAATGAGAAAAAATTCTGAGAACTATCACAACACTAATGAACTTTTAGGATCTTATGCTCTTGGCTGGAAAACAGTTTAGTCAGTAAAGTGCTTGGGGCGCAAGTATGGGGATCAGAGTTAATGCCCAGAACTCACGTAAAAAATAGGTGTGGTCACATGAGCTTGTAAAGCCAGTCTGGGGAGGAAAGTTTGCTGGCCAGCTAGCCTGCTCTAAGCAGAGAAAATAAGGTGAATGAGAAACCTTGTCTCAAAAAGCAAGGTGGAGGGCTCCTAAGGGGTGACACCTGGGACTGACCTAAGCCTTCCATACATATTTATATGTGCATCCGTAAACACTTGACTGTAGTACGTACCTTTGGGTACACACACACATGCACACACACACACGCACACACACGCACACAGGCGCGCACACACACACACACACATACACATATATATGTGCATCCATAAAAACATGAATGTAGTAGGTATCTTTGGGTGTATACACACACATGCACACACACATGCACACACACATGCACACACACATGCACACGCACACACATGCACATGCACACACACACACATAAGCATATATATGTGCATCCATAAAAACATGAATGTAGTAGATATCTTTGGGTGTACACACACACACACACACACACACACGCACACACACACACACATGCACACGCACATACACAAGCACACCAGAGATATTATATTAAATAAAATAAGGTCACCAAATAAAGAAGACAAAAGTAGAATGATTCTGCATATTTAAGATGCCTACCATAGTTAAACTTCTAGCAAGAAAAGCAGAGTGATAATCAAGGATTTGTAAAAAATGGGGTGGAACGTTTTGGGTAACAGGCACGGATAATGAGTTCTGTAAACTGACAAGAACTGTAAAGGTGGATGAGGCTGGGGATTGCAAAGTAATAGCAGTGGATTTCCTTCCACTGTGATGCACACACCAAAATGGTCAGAATATGAGTTTTATATTGTAATATATTTTACCACAATTTTTAAAATAAAAAGAAACAATCATTCGTGCAGTATGGCTTTAAAATCACTAAAAGGGTAGGGGAAACTTAAGTGATAAGAAGCTGACTTCATGAGTAATTAATTGAGTAATTGACCAAGAAGGAATCTATAAATATTCCCCGAGCTCTCATAAAGATTAAAGTGTGTATTGAAACACTCAGTTGCATGTTAGAACATCATATACCCTGATACATCATTATATGGTATGTGGAAATTGATCGACTTCTCTCTGCTGGTGATGATTTTGTGACCGTGATGGAGAATACCAAACCTTCTGCCATTACAGATCTGTGGCCATTTGTTCCCATGGTTTCAAGGCACAATGAGGCGCACTGGCTCTTGGAAACTCTGGACCTGGGTGGCCATCTTCCTGCTTCCTGCTTGCACCTGTGCGACGGTCAGGGACAAGTCAGGTATGTGGGTCACCTCTCTACCTGATTGATAAATGCTATCTATAGTGCTTAAGTCATTTAAAAAAATCCATCAAAGCAAATCTCGTTAAGGTTGGAAAGGCCACAGATTAGATTTACTGATATAGACGAGAGAAATCAGTATTTTCTACCACTGACCTTCAGAGTGTGCCCAGGACAAACTTTCAAACTTCATGTGCGTGTATCAAGCTTTTGTCTGTAATTGAAACTTGTAAATGTGATGATATACATATATGCCTCTGTTTATATATCTGATACTATCTCACATTTTAGCCTTTAAGAATTATTTGTTCATGTTGTAAGTCTAAAATCTCACCACTAATTAGGATTAACAAGGACATGTCTATCTTTAATTAAGAAGAAGTGAAAAACAGATTCTGAAGTGTAAAAAGAAATAGAGTTTAATTACATTTCAGTTTTGTGGTATCTCAGAGAAGAGAAAAAAATGGTGAATACATTTTTACAGTATCCAACAAAATAGTATTTATTTCCAATTATTAAATTTATGACTCTTGTCTTAAATATTCCCAAAGGGCTTTCCAGCAATTTGGAGCATTTATATTCAGCACTGATTTTTAAAATTAACTGTGACTGAATAGATTATTACCCTAAACACACTTTATGTTGCAAACTTAGAGTGAACATATTAGAAAAGCCATTTGCTAGAAAGAGAACAAGTCTCCATCTTTGCCGAGGATCAAATGAGATGTATTCAGGTGATAATCACATGTAGTGTTGTATCCTGAGACAGAATCTTATTATGTATATTCTCTTGAATATTTCTTAATAGTACTCCTAAGCTTGTTATCTTCTGTTATTTTGTTTTAGTCTCTAACTTTAGTAATTCATTGATTGGTAACAATGCTTGTTATCATTTCTGCCTCTGTTAAAATAATTACTGTACAAGTAAAGAAAGATAAATAGATACAAATTCCCTCTCAATGAGGCTTTTGAGTTTAATCACACATGGGATAAAAATGGTCACTTGTAAACTTTAACATATTTTTGTACATCTTGATTATTTGTCAATAATTTCACAGGAAGCCCATTTTCTAAAACAATCCACAGGAACGTTTAAATATTCTATTAATATATCAATAATACTCGGTGGTTGTCACCTTTTCTTGGCAAGAAATAAGTGAGCAGCAGCGGCTAACAACTACAGTCATGTTAAAGTAAAAAGAACTTAGGGAGAGTGACTATATTCTGATAATCTAGTCTCTTAAATTCATAATTCCTTAGGAAGGTCAGGGGCTGCACTTTGAAATTTAACACCGATGGGTGGGTTTCCTTAATTAGAATGGAAGATAAAGCTTTAGTTGAGTTCAGTATTTTAGCCATGCTAATATGTAGAAAATGGCTTTGAATAGAGCCATGGATTGAAGGATCTACACAGATGGCTCTCTGGTTTTAGCGAGAGCAAGTGTCATGGCAGGTACTGATTCCTGACTGCTGTTGACGCTATGGTAAACTCAGTACTTTACACCTTCAACAAGCCAATCAGTTGAGTCTAATACAGGAAGACTGGGGACTGCACATGAGGAAATATTCACTTTGGGGATAATTACCATTTTATTTTCCTTCTGATTTAGTCCTAAGCTGGTTATCGTCTGCTAGTTTGTTTTAATCTTTAGCTTTTGTAACTTGTTCATTGTAAGAAGAACAATATCATTATTGTCCTTGCCTCTGCTAAAAAGAATACTGTATAAGTGAAGAAAGATTTGTTAGTCATATGGCCGTTGTCTACCAAATATCCGTAGAATCCATTCATTTTACATAACCAAACTTTCATATTTTGGAATTCCTCTGAATTTGTATTTTCTACATTAAATATCACCATTCTTGATCAAGTCGTATCATTTATTATTATTATTATTATTATTATTATTATTATTATTCAAATGCATTCTAGCTCTAAATATCTTACTGAATTAGTTTCTTTAAAAGATTTCTTTCCTAAGAACCAGAGCTGTAATAATATTTACAAAACATGTAACACTGAGTTTTCTTGAGTGATTGGTAGATGGGGTGCTGGTAGAGCAAGAAGCCAGGGATATTGCTTCACTTCAAGTATCATTTGCATGAACTGAAAATCAGCACAGCACCGCCCCAGTGTCGGTTGGAGAACATGACCCACTGCTGCCTGGCCTGCCAGGAGACTCTTGTGTCGTGCCTTGTGTGTCTGATTCACAGTGCAAGGTTCCCGTTTTAGTCTCCTCATGTGCAGACCTGTGTGTGTGTGGTCACTAACTGTTTACCGGAGGGAAGTGATTACATCTAAAAATAAAGTCTAGCAAATCTGAGGGAGAGGCTAAGGTTTCAGGTCTGGACTTGGTGAGGTTGTCAACGGTTTACAGTTAAAACCAAATGTAAGAAAGGATAACTTAAGTCTCCATGGCTGTCCTCCACACTCTGACAGCCTCAGCGTTTCCTTGAAATATTGTTGCAGGTGGGGCAGAATTTAAGAACAGTATGGAAGAGACTTTAAGCATGTAAATTGAAAAATCTTGAATTCAGGCAGTTGCGATTCTTTGATCGCTCTTACATTATATTCACACTATGGGATAAGATACGTTTGTGTATTTTCATACTGACAATAAAATCTACTTGACTTGTTTGATAGTTTCATCTCCATTGTCAGAGTGGAGAAGAAAAGCGTATTAACATATGTACAGTGCTGGACAATCTCCAAACTTGCTTTAATCAGTTGCTTAAAACTGGATCCTCTATCATAGAAATGTCCACATCACATGGTTAGTTTCTTTCAGTGTATCCTTAAGTGTGAGTGCTAAGTTAGTATAAGAAATCTTAGAGTGAAAAGCACAGGCAGAATCGAAGGCAAGATGCCTTATAAGAGAATATTTTCAAGCAGTTTTCAAACAGCATGTAAACTGTCTAGCTCATACTGAAGGCTCTCACAGGCTCACGGTTAGACACAGAGACCCTGTTAAGTCAATTCTCTACTAAGTGCAAGGGAAAGCTCATTATTCTGAAATATAGCATCTATTTACTGATAAAAATCTCCTCTTAACCTCATGTAGAAACTTTAAATAAATCTTAGTGCTCAGTACGGTACCACCTGAAAATCTTCAAAGCGACACATGTGGTACTTAACTCCTAAATTTGGAGAGTAGAAGAGCATTGTGGTGTCTGCAGAACAAGCCTCTTAGCCAAGTCCCTCCGTCAGAAGGTTTGGAGTCAAGCTCACTAGTGAAGCTACTTGTGTGACTGCTTGTGACTGCTTCCTTAAAATAGTTCTGTCCCATTACTTTTTCCTCATCTGCCCCCCTTCATGGTATGGTTTTTGTTACATTATAGACCAGTATAGTTGTCTACTCCTAGCATTCAATTCTCAAATGCTTTGGCAGCATATAAAGTGAGTGCACAGGGGCTCAGAAGCACAGCCAATAACAGTGAGTAAAGAAACCTCTAGACTACCTCCACCCAATAAGAAAGTCTTGTGGAAGAGTTGGGGGAAGGACTGAGGAACAAATAGGGGATAGAGACTCCACAGGAAGACCAACAGAGTCAATGAACCTGGACCCTTGGGGCTCTCAGAGTCTGAACCATCAAACAAAGAGCACACACAGGCTGGACCTACACCTCCCGGCAGATCTGCAGCTTGGTCTTTATGGGGGTCCTCTAACAACTGGAGCAGGGGCTTACCCTGACTCTGTTGCCTGCCTGTGGATTACATTCTCTTTACTGGGCTGTCTTGTCTGGTCTCAGTGGGAGAGGATGTACCTGGTCCTGCAAGGACTGTGGTTGCCAGGATGGGTTAGTACTTAGTACCCAGGGGTGATCTCCCTCTTCTCAGAGATGAAGAGGAAAGGAGACATGGGTGAGGGGGAGACTGGAGGGCTGCGATCAGGATGTAAAGTGAATAGACAAATTTAAAATAAAGAATTCTGTTCTAGCCTTTTTTTTTTTTTTTTAAAAAAAAAAAAAGAGAGAGATGGCTCAGTCAGTAAACGACTTGCCTTTCAAGGAAAAGGACCTGAATTTGATATGCAGGAGCTACTTTGTTTTTTTTAAAGCCAAGCAAGGTGGCACACCCTTGTGATTTCAGCTCTGGGGAGGCAGAGGCAGTTCGAGCCCCGAGGCTTGTAGGTCAGCCAGTCTAGACTACATAGTGAGTTCTAGACCAGTGAGAGAAGCTGTCTCAACAAAACAGTGTGAATGGTTCTTGAAAAATGACATCGGGATGGTCCTCTGGCCTCCATATGCATGTGCACACATGTGTACAGAAACCCATATACACATGTGCACGCGCACACACACACACACACACACAAATAAAATACAGAATACCCAAGAGATCTTTTCCGTTCGTTTGTGCAAACTAAGCAGTTCCACATCAGCAAACAACCGCTGTCTTTACCTTCTCCAACATTTATTTTGAGGAAAAGCAGTGTCATAAGTAAAGAAAGTAATTTTCCTTAATGAAGATTTGAGATTGATAAAAGGACTATCAAATGAGCTAGATTTCAAATTACAGTTTTATACGTGAAATTCATGCATACATTATGTATGTGTCTGTGGATCTGAAGAAAAGGGAAAAATCAAGGCAGAAAATTACCAAGGGAAGCGGCCCAGTTACTAAGGCGCTCTCTTACTCATCTGTTCTTGTCAGGTGTTCTGTGTGATCGTCTGTTCCTGAGATTCAAGATGAATTATGACCTTCATTTTTTGTGTGCTCTGCAGCCGTGATCTGTTTCAGTTTATATGTAGCTAGCTTCCTTCCTTCCTTCCTTCCTTCCTTCCTTCCTTCCTTCCTTCCTTCCTTCCTTCCTTCCTTCCTTCCCTTCTTCCCTCCCTCCCTCTGTCCCTCTGTCCCTCCCTCCTCCTTCCTTCTGTCTGCCTGTCTGTCTTCCCTCCCCCCTTCCCTCTGTTGATAAAGATTTTAACTGGCATGTAATATTTGTATATTTTTCTGTGATGCAATGTGGTAATTCGATACGCATATACAAGTGTGGTGATCAAATGCAGTTAAGAGGATTTATATGTTCTTATACATTTCTTTGTGTTGGGAAGCCTTAAGTGACTATTTTCTCGTTATTTCTGATAATTTATATTATAACAATAATTCTCATAACTTATATAAGTTATTGTTTACTGTAGTTGTTCCTTCTGTAGGACAGAACATTGAAATCCATTTCCGACCTCCCCCTTTCTCTCCCTCTCTTCCTCTCTCCCTCCCCCTCTCCATTTACCTCTCCTCCCACATTCCCACACTCTCTCACTCTTCCTTCTCCCCTTATCTTCTATTTTCTAGTTTTTGAAACAAAACAGCTGACATAAGGAAAGAAGAGTTTATTTGGCCCACAACTTTAGGGTTCAGATTCCTGCATGGCAAGAAAGTCAGGGTACCAAAAGATTAAGATGACTGGTCTCATTGCAGCTCAGTCGGGAAGCCAAGAGATGCATGCGGTGTTCAGCTTGCTTTCTCTCCATTAATCAGCCCAAGCCCCCAGCCTATGGATTGATGCTGTCCAGACATATGTTAGGTTTCTTACCTTAATTAACCTAACAGAAGTCCCCTCCTAGATAGACCATGAAGATTGTTGTCTAGTAATCCTGGATTCTTTCAAGCTGACATGAAGCATCACACCTTCAAGGATTCTTGGGACTACTATTTCACCCTCTACTTCAATGAGGTTGACTTTTCTTTTTGAGTATCAGCATCTGAACAAGAAGAGACAGCATTTTTCTTTCTATGGCAGGCTTGTTCCACTTAATATAAGGTCCTCCAGTTTTCCTCATGTGTCTACCAATGACACGACTCCATTCATCTTTATGGCTGAAACCCAGTGTGTGTGGATACACTACATTCTCTTTGTTCACTTACTTGTCAACAGGCATTTTGGTTGATTCCATAGCTTGGCTGTTACGAATAGTTTAATAAATACATAAATGGACACTTTTGACATACGAATTTCAGTCCATTTGGGGATATATCCAGTAGTGGGGTAGTTGGATCATGCAATAGTTTCATTCTGAGTTCTCCGAGGACTTCCACACTATTTTCCACAGAAACGGTAATGCATTGGTATCAGCGGTGAACAAGAGAGCTCCCTTCATCTCCACCACCTCCACCTCTTTCATGTTGTTTTGATCATTTAAATTGGAACGAGATATTCTCACTGAGTTTGGATCTGTGTTTCCCTGATGATGGGTGGTGCTGGTTTTTCAGGATTTTTCTCTCTTTGTTCATTGTTGTCTGAGAAGTTCAGATCATTTTCCTGTTTTTATTTCACTGTCTCTTTTGCTGTTGAGATTTTAGAGTTCCTTTCATGGTCTGGTTATTAACCATTAGCCTCTAGTCAGCTGAATAGCTTGCTAATGTTTTCTTGCTGTCTGTGTATTGTCTCTTTATTGATTGCTTCTTTCGTTATACATAGTGTCCCAGTTTTATGCAACCCCCTAATTTATAAACTTCTATAAAGCCATTTGAATTATTTAACATCTCCTCAATCTTAACACTTCCCCGTCCTTCCACTGATTAATACACATGATGTCAAACAAACTCTTATTTCTATGAGGAGATTCCAGTGAGTCAGACTTTTATTTAGTTAAGCAGAGTAATTGTCCTTCCTCCATCTAGTCATCTGCCTGCCACGTCTTGTTGATTCTTGTTTCTCATTTCTTCTGCTCTTCTCCATCCCCGCTGCTATGTCTGTAGTCCAGATTAACATCATCTCTGGGCTCACAGAGTGTGGGAAAGCAAATAAAGTAGTCAGATAAAAATCTCAAGGACCAAGCTAAATTTGAAGTTTAGATAAATAATGAATGATGTTGTCATGTACGCTTAGATATTCCAGATATTTTTATCATGCTTACTCATTTAGAATATTTTCATTATGTATCTGATATTTGATTATCAATCTTCTATTAATTTCCTATGTTGGGCAATCCTATATAGTGTAATGGGAAGGCACGAATGGTCAGGGAAAGCTGAGCTCATGTAGGCACAGTTAAGTGGAGGTACAAAGGCGCTGAGGATAAGAAACACGGGCATCTGGAAAACAGCCAGCACAGATTCTGAGGCAGAGAACTGCTCAGTCAGTATAAGGGGGAAATGGTACAAAGGCCAGGGGTCTGCAGTCAAGGGAAATTAGGGGCAGTGAGGTAAAGACACATGCCACTATGATTGTAAAAACTCTGACTTCTAAGTCTGCAAAGTCAAAAGCAGACCATGAACTCTGGCACATTGACCAGAGCAATGCGTAGTGTCTTGTGGGTTCTCCTAGGAAATAGTGTTTTGCTTGTCTATTCCCAGATAACATAAATTAGTCTCTTCTGCATTAGTGGCATACGTCTCTCCCTCAGAAAGACTTACCTCACAGTTATCTGAGAGTTGTAATAGAGTCACCCCTTCTCATCCACAAGAGCTATGTTGTGGAAGCCAGTGGCTGTTGCAAGTTACGGTTAGCACTCAGCCTTACATACGCTGTCTTTCCTATACACACACTACTTATCTGTAATGAAGATCAACCTATAAATTAGGCTCAGCAAGAGATTGACAGTAAAGCAGGCACCAAAAATAGAAAAAGATTGGTTATTCTGTAATATAAATTTAAATTAAAACTTATTTCTGGAATGTTTTCAATTAATACTTGCATATTTCAGTTGCTCTTAGGTCACTAAGAGCTCATGATGCAAAACTCAGAGCAGGAGGGCTGCTGTGGTATATAATTTACAATATCCTACTGCTAAAATGCGAATGTATAGTGCACTTAGCTTTTGTCTTTGTCTTTAAATCATTTTTAGATATATTCATTTTGTTTTATGCGTGTGAGTGTCTTGTCTACACGTGTACATGTGTGCCATGTGAGTGTCTGGTGCTGGCAGATTTCAGAAGAGAGTATTGGGTCTCCTGGAACTGAAGTATCAGGTGGTGGTAAGCTATGTGTGGGTCCTCGGAACCAGACTTGGTTCTCTGCAACAAGTGCTCTTAACTGATGAGCCATCTCTTCGTATGTGTTAGCAAAATGAAAATATTAATATCCTCACCCTGCAAATGACTCGTTTTCTTTTCCTGCAATCTGCAAAGTGTTCTGTAAATACTAAGACCTACTTAAAGTAAACTACAAAGCATCTAATAGAACATTCTTGCCTTTATTCTTCATGACCCCCAAGCCTCAATTTCCCCTTAGCTTTTGTATACACAAGAATGCATTTGCCTCCTGCTTTTTCTTAAGCTAGAGTTGCAGAGGTAGCTAGCTTATATTTGGTGTGACCATCAGCAAACAAACACAAACTGCTTAGATATTAAATCAATAGAAAGGACAAAATTGAAACAATAGATTTTATCTGGTCTTAGATAATGAGAAGAAATGGAAACCAACCAACCAACCAACCAACCAACCAACCAACCAACCAACCAACCAACCAACCAACCAACTAAAAAAAAAACTATCAAAAAAGCTGAAGAGATTCCAACATGCTGTCAAGTATTCTAGTGAATACTACATTAAAGTGATGACTTACGGAACTCAAAATAGGAAATTCTACACAAGAAGAAGGAGCATGTATTTAAAGATGAGCAAGCATTTTTATTTTTCTCTTGGACAAACAAAACGGCTGTTTGTCTATTTTCATTCTCATTTTGTGTGTTTTAGGGATCTTGTTGAACATTTCCTGCCTATAACCCTATTCCTATACATATGTTTAATGTTTCTCTGCATTATTAGAAATATATTTTATGGAGCTGGAGATATGGCTTGGTGTTTATGAGCACTCGCTGATCTTACAGAGGACCTGGGTTCAGTTCCCAGCACCTACATGACCGGCTCACAACAGCCTGCAACTCCAGGGCCAGGGCATCCAATGCCCTCTTGTGGCCTCTGGGAGTACTGCATGTGTGTGATACACAGGCATACAGACAGGCAAAACACCCACACGTGAAATTTTTTAAAAATGTCTTATGAAAAGAAGTAAACTAGTCTCAAGATTCTAGTAGGCCATAGATTGTGTGTGTGTATGTGTGTATGTGTGTATGCATGTGTGTGTGTGTGTGTGTGCATGTGTGTGTAAGTGGGATCCAGTTTTTTAAGCACACATTTAAAACAAATGGAAAAATGTATTTTATTAAAGAAGAGGGTTTCTTTGGTATATTACTACTTTGTTTAGACTATGTTCTTGAGAGGAGATGTTTAACAAAGAAGAAGGAAAAGATGGTTTGCAAGAAATGTGTTTTATTCTGTCCTCTGCCATTGGGCAGCTGAGTGATTGTATTTCTCTAGGGTGACTCATTTTCAGAAGGCCAGGGAACAGAGGATTAAAAGATGGTTTCTTCTTTAAAGGAAATTGAGATAAAGTCATGATGCATGCAAAGTTGAGCTAGCTGATTTCCTTTTTGTTTCCTGTGGCTCTTTGCAAGATCCCAGCAGCCTCCTAGACAGCCCAGGTCTTTCAAGCCCTGTAAAGGGGAAATTAAGTCTGACAATCATCAGCATTAACACTTCAGCATGCATCTGCTGGATGAGTCGTGTGTGAGAAACTGTTGAGTTCTGCAAGCGCTGCATCTTTCTGAGAAGGATGGCATTCATTACTTTTAGAAATACTCTAGAGAGCCTCTGAGGGACAGAGTTGCTATGCTTGGTCCTGTTTCAACAAATATTGTGACATTTGAGTCTCATGCATAAGTCTAAAGTCACATTAATATTAAAATGAACATGTATGTTTGTATCTTAATATTTTAATAAATTAACATATCCAACCTGGGATACTTACCTCCACTGTTTTATATTAAAATGCATATGTCAATATTTAAATTGATTAGCATATCTAGCTCATGATAGGCATTGATACCGCTTTCTCGATTTTGTGCAGCGAATTCATGAATCTTCGTGAATTTATCTTATTGCACCTTAAATCTTAAAACGCTTAGTTTTAATTTGCTTTGTTCATCTGTTCACAACAAAGCATGCGATCTAAAGGTAGGAAATGGAATTAATGTCTTATAAAACTGAATACTTTTAGTGGAGAAATATATAACTATTGCTGGATATGTTGAATCCCGTTTATTTTCAAAGCCCTGTGTTTATTCTGTTGACATCATATATTTGCTAGGAAGAATTTAAATGAGATTTACAGTTTCCTACTGGAGACAGGCCATACACCTCCCCTCCCTACCAAAGTCTCACAGCAGGGAAACCCTCCTGCTGCCTATAGATTTGTTCCACCAATCGCACACATACCGAATCTTTCCTGTATGTGCACATAGTATGAAGAATGCAAGGTTCCTCTCACCATTTATTGCCTTATAGATATCTGCAGCCAATATACATTTTTAATTGGGAATTTTCTAAATTTGAATTTTAGAATTTGTTTTTAGATCAAAATATTTTCTCAAGAGAGCTGCTAGGTGTCTCCCTGTGTTGAGATTTTACATATATAGGGCTGATGTCAGTAGATGTTAAAAGCACAACACGCAGAATTTTTTACTTGTGTTTGTGTACACTTGTGTAATTATTACTCCAGTAAAATCATAAAATACATCCTGGATTCTAGAAGATTTCTGTGTACCTATCCTGAGGTGACATCCTTCCATGGTAATCACTCTTCTGAAGCAGATTGGCTGTTTATCATCACATAAATGGAATAGATAATATTTATTTAGGAGAGACGATACTTGCCTAATTATTTTACCTCTAAGGTCAAAACAGTTTCATGTATCAAGTCAAATCTTCCTTCCTTCCTTCCTTCCTTCCTTCCTTCCTTCCTTCCTTCCTTCCTTCCTTCCTTCCTTCCTCCTTCCTTTCTTCCTTCCTCCTTTCCTTTCCCTTTCTTTCTTTCTTTCTTTCTTTCTTTCTTTCTTTCTTTCTTTCTTTCTTTCTTTCTTTCTTTCTTTCTTTCTTTCTTTTGTTGTTTCTTTCTTCTTTTGTTTTTTTTTTTTTACAGCTATCTAGGTTTTTCATTGTTTATACCTTAGTATGACCTCTTGTTGATGAAGTTTTAAGATGTAACTCCCCAAGTAACAATAGCATGGACATTCTTATCTAAAAAGGTCGTTTGCAGTCCTGTTTGGCCTTCGTGTCTCTTGGGTCACTGAGTTCTTCTCACTTAGGATCATACATCATTAGCTTCCATAAATACTGTCAGTTTTCTCACCTGGTCCCACCACTTTCCACCACCACATGCCATGTAGAAGCGCCGAAATGTCACCCTTTGTCACACCCTCATCAACACTATCAGTGGCAGTTCGTTAATTTGAGTCATTTAACAGAATCTTAGAAGCTTCCTCTGTACCTCTTGATTACTAATAAAGTGGAACACTTCTGATTATGTGGGTTGGTAATTTGGATATTCTGTCTCATGAAACAAACATTTTTCATGTTTTGCTCATTTGTGGGAGCCCGTGATTTGTTCTGGATACAGTACTTTGCTGCATATTTTCTCTGCCTGTGAGGTTTGCCTACTCTCTTTAAGATACATGCGTTATAAACACCTTCTATTCAGTGGCTTGTCTTCTCACAATCTGATCTTTTGATTAACAAGTCTTTTAATTTTAATGGAGCCCCATTTACCAATATTTTCTCTTGACAGTAATGCTGTCTCTTTCAAAACACCCTTTGCTTCTCCAGGTTCGCAGAGTTTATATATTACTGAACCTGCTTTAGGTTTTATTTTTCACACTTATAATGTATTCTAGTTTCTGCATGTGGTGTGAAAATCAAGATTTAGTGTTTTCCTGTATCAGTGTCTAACACCAGACCCTACTGGTTGAAAAGACCTTCCATTTCCTACTGAATCACCGTGGTCTTTTTGCAGTAAATGAAGCTATGTGTGGAAGGGTCTGCGTTTGGACCTCTCACTCTGTCTGACTGAGGTGTCTTTCTATATGTACACCAATGCCATGTTAAAAGAGTGCCCGATATCTCATGGTTTGTCTCCAAGTTACTGTTCAACTTTGCCTTTAGTTATTTTTTGTTTCTTTGTTCTTCCATTTAAACTAGAGGTTAAGCTTGCCAGTTTTCAAATCTCACTCTCTCTCTCTCTCTCTCTCTCTGTCTCTCTGATTTATTGGAATCGGTGTTTTAATCGTCATTCATCATTCAGAAAGACTATGTTACTTGATTTTTATGTGCAAAATATGTGCTAGCCCTACTTAAATCTTGAGACCCTTCTAGTTAAATATGCTTTGCTGAGTCCTTCTCATCACAAGTCTGGGTGTATTTGTCCAAGGAAGGGCTGAGACATTCAGTGATTTAACTGGAAAATTAGGGGCTTTCACTTTCAGTCTAGCAGATGGTCAGTTTGTTCATAAGCGGTTTATTTCCTGTTTGTACTATAAAATTTAAGACATGAAACTCTCAAACATATGAGTGAATGACGTCAAAAAATCTAATGCACTTAGATTATGAGTGTGGCTGGACAGTAATAGAGTCACTGTGGCATGATTTGAAAATTGCGTGGCAGTTTTGTGTGCACTCTTTCATTGGTAGGTAATAGCCTGAATTAGATTTAAATATATCAGTTCAAAGAATAATGTATGTGTATAGTTTACTGCATTTATATGATGTGGTTTTATTGGACATGTAAATTCACAGAATAGAGATTAACTTTATCTTTATCCCTTTGAGTATTATTGACAAAGTATTAGCTTTCTCAATTTTTATCATATAAAAAGATCTCTGCTTTCTACTTTTACTTGGTTTTTTTTTTCTGTTCATGTTCCATTGTGTCATAAAAGTTTAGGATCACCTGATTACAAAGCCTAAATAAAGTTATGATAAAATATAGCAGTAACTCACTTGTTTAACTGGTTTGATTGGAGAGTTTAATAAAGCTGTGAAGTTTAGCTGATTCCTACTGTCAAATATATAGAAATATATAGATGTTTGAGCAATAGTGATAACACTAGTCAGCATAAGTCTGCTTCACCATGCTCCAGGCAATATTCTAAATTATTTTATATGAACAAACATTAACTTTTCATATGCATACAATAGGGTGGAGAACATCATCCCCACTTTATAGAAATCTAATAAAATGGTTCAATTGCTTTTTATTTTCACTTTTATCTTGTTTATGATTTTACGGAAGTACTCAACTTTATTTGGGGAAATTTAGTTCAAATAATTTATGGGTTTTTTTTGTTTTTTTTTTAAATAGAAACAACTTGCCCTATACTGAGAGCAGAGGGATATCAAGATGACAGAAGCATCTTGTCAGGTAAGCATTACAATTCTTTGCTAAGTAGCACTTTGTGCAAAGTCATCACCAGATACACCATAGCCCAATTTTTTGGACATCATTATCAGACATTTTGTGGGATCCCTTCATAGTGGCCAGATGCTGTATGGTTGAAGCCCTAGGGACTGGGGATTCGGGGAGGGTAAAGCATATTATCTCATTAAAGGAATAATTATTCCGCCCATCTCTTCAGTGTGGCTTACAGTGAACGCACTGCTCTCGGGTGGCCCTCAGCCAGCTCACTGACCCTGTAGATGGAACGTTAGGTCTGCACCAAGCCAGAGGCGAGCCGTAGTGTTTGCCAGCGTTACAGGTTAAGGTCACAGCATCCACATAGGAATGTGAATGATGGAGAAGTTCTGACAGCAGAGTTCCATCTCATCTCAAGGTAGCAACACCTCCCCTACGAGGTGATGAACAAAAGCTGTGTGAAATCACAGGGGTCTTGCCTTCCTTCTGCTGCTGGAGAGAAGAATACTGATGAGATGTTTGAGCATCCAGATGTGGTCACCATTTCCGTACAATTTTGGCTTAACATTTTTATATTTTTTATTTTTTCTATTTTTTTTTTTTTGTTGTTGTTACTAGTGTTGTTGTTGCTGGTTTTCTTGATATTGTCATTTTCTTTGTTTGCCTGCTTGGTGTTTTGTTTTTTGTTTTGTTTTTGTTTTTCTGACAGGGTCATCCCAGAGTGGCCTCAAACTCAAGATCCTCCTGCTTCAGCCTCCAGAGTGTGTTCTAGGCGTGTGCTACCAAGTCCAGCCAACATTCCTAATCTCCTTCTTCTCTCTTCACCTTCCTTTCCATCTCCTCTTTCTGGTTTTCTCCAACTCCCTCGCACATTTGAGACGATAACACATATACTGCATCTAAGCATTTTCCTATGTTCCTATAATTCTCCTGAAGTATGGATTTATAAGAGGCTATCCAGATTTTAAACCAATGACTACTATTTTTATTCTAATTTTCTGCTTACGCATTAGAGATGGCACAATGAGCTACTGTAATAATTTGCCTAGGTCAATTCCTAGATTAAATCAGAATGGTATTTTATTCCCTGTAAACAGCTGCGAGGAGCAAGCATGACAGTGTACGTGCGCAATCTTAGCACTAAGGAGGCTGGTGTTGGAGGATTGCTTTGCCAGGCGCAGCAAAAACAGAATATTTATGATCTGTTCTTTAGGAAGAAGGCTATACCTTCTGCATGCAAAGAGAATTTCATTCTCCTGTACCATAAAAGGAAAACAAGAAAAAAGAAATAGAGTGTATTTGTTGATTTCAAACACGAAGGTTTTTTATTTTAAATCAATCAACCTGTGGATATGGATAACAAAGAATCCTGTTTAAAGATCAATACATCTGTGAGTTTATTGCTGGTTTTAATAACATTTCACATCTTACAGGCTTTGATCTGGGAGAAAGCTTTGCTCTGAGGCATGCCTTTTGCGAAGGTGATAAAACCTGTTTCAAGTTGGGAAGCGCGCTTCTCATCAGAGACACTGTGTGAGTAAAGTAATTCATTTTTCTTTTCATGTTAACAGTGCTACAAAAATTATCTTCTAAGGATATTCCAAATCATTGCTCAAAAATTGAAAATCTCAGTAGTGTACCCCAATACTGTAACAAATACACAACTTATGTATTTATTTTTAATAAAACTCTGCAATTGAACCTTTTGCTTATGCAAAGAAATAGTCTTTAGAAAATTAAATATATTTTTGGGAGAAATCTTATTAACATTTAACAGACACAACCGATATTATATTTTAAAACATGAACTTTGAAACATAAAGCTTAATGTAGATTCAGAGACAAAAAGACTGGTACTGTATTTATTCCTATATGTATTATGTTCTGTGATGAATTCAAGTAACAGTTTAGCATTGGGTACTCTCTTTATATATGGACTAGACCTTAAAGGGAAGAGAAATTGTTTTGCAGGGCTGTTTGTTAGTTTGTTCGGTATTTGTGACTTGGGTCAGACTTGAACGTTCCTGTGTGTAAATGCGCCATTGTGGAAAAGCACCATGTTTCTCCTGGGACTCGCATGCACATAGATGTCTTCGTGTGAAAATGAATTGACACGAGTGTGTTCTCTTTTTCCTCACACATCTTACCTATCCTGAGATTCTTTATATAGACAAAACACATAACTCATTTTTCTCTCTAGAAATGTTTCTTTTAGGCTTCCAGGTTTGCGACGCTTTGGAAAACTTTAATGACGTTCTTCTGTTCATTCACTGATGGGAAACAAAGATATCGAGGAAGAGCATAATTTGATATTGGGGAAATAGAAGGAGCGAATGTCATGGGGGAGGGGCTTTCATTGGGTGCCGTCAGGTAAAGCTGTTTACGTGACCTCATGAGCAGGCACTGAGGGCAGGCAGTCCAGCAGTTCTGTGCTTGGCTACGCACGTGCTGTAAGGAAAAGCAAGACGCTCCCACACTTGTGCGTGCGTGCGTGCGTGTGCATGTGTGTGTGTGCCTGCGCATGCGTGCGCACATGCTTGTGGTGGGGGAAGCTAAATAGTAGTAGATAACATTTATTGAGAAGTTTAAAAAAGGCAATACATTATGTTCAAAAATTAAGATGCATTATTCTTCTTACTTCTGTTTTTCATGTTGATTTTAATCCCAGCAACCCTGGCAATGTGGGAAAAGAATTGGTTGGAGTGAAACATTTTAAATTCACCGGACTTTTAGGAAAGCTGATTTAACAGTACTTCCCCTATTAGGCAATGCTGTTCTTCCTTTGAGCCCGCAGGATTATAAATGTTAGGCATGAATTGGACTTTGTTTTCCAACCTTGGCTCTGAACCAGTCCTCAGACTCTGGACAATCAATGAAAGTGCATTTTCTGGCTCTGCAGAGCATAACCCTATTCCTCCACGACAGGAAACTGGAGGGTGTCTGGTTAAGCCTACTCCCGAGTGTCAAGTCTCTTGACTCATCTCCACATTCATTTCGATCATGGAGCCAAGTGTGCTAGGATGCTTCTCTTGCATATGCCATTTTGGGTTTTCAATGGGCCTGGAGTAAAGTTGCAGCTATTTATACATTTGTAAATAAGCTGCCTTGCAGAGTCAGCATGGGAAAAGGCGGATGCTATTTTATATGGAAAATGAAAATGTTTCCCATGCCTGAACTTGCTTTTATTGTTCTGGCACGTTCCACTTGATGTTCAGGAGGGAAGAAGCCTCCTGAGTGTGGGGATCAGAAACCTATCTGAGGCTCAATATCTTCAGCCTGGCTTCTTGTGAGACACCCAAAGTTTGCTCAGGCAAGGGTTTTCAAGACATCTATACCTATATCTAACCATCTGTATCTTTATTACTGTACATTAGAGGTATATTGACTCTAAAATGTCTGAAGAGCTTGCTATGTTTTTCATGACTTGAAACTCCTGTTTCTTCAGTACTTGAGCCAACAAAGGGTGGTTATTGGAGACTCGCACTTTAAAAGAATATAGTTGACATACTATTTAGTTGTCTGAATTATCTTTTCAGAGTAAGTTTTTCCCTCTCTTAGGGTTTTTAGACTCACTGATAAAAGTATTTCAGAATGGATTCATATGGAGTCTTGAGAACAATTTTATTAGTGTTTCAAAGAGAAACACTGAGGGTAAATAGGCAGGAAATCTCATCAACTGCCCAGAGAAGGAGAATGGGAGAGAAAAGCATTAATTTGAGCCGGTCTGGAGGTTCAACACACAGCAGACAAGTAGACACATGGCTAGGAATAAGGGAGCCCAAAGTGTTAGGAAGGGAAAACTTGCTTAGCTGAGAGTATAAAAACTCCCACATAAATGATGGAAAGAAGAGCGAAAGTTACTTTTCTGTGTAATTCTGAAAGGTGAGCGGATGTACTCTACATGGATATGCTCAGATGCACTCTGTAAGACACTATGCTATGGGGAGGAGTCCAGGGAGGGCAGGAACAGTATATTTCATCAAAGAAAAATATTCCACCTATCCCTTTAGCTTGTCTTAAGGAGGTCTACCTTCCTTGGACCTTGGATAGGCAAATGACCTGGTGCAGCTGGAATGTTATATCATTGCCTAGGCCAGAGATGCTTTCTCTTTACTGGATGGAAGTTTTTCTTCATGAACCTTTAATTACTACTCTCACAATACAAAGGTAATGGTTCATGAGTTTTGAATTTCTATGTATTGTTGATTCTAAAGTCATGGTGCTCAGAGCTGGATTGGAAAATGGAGAAGAAATTTCAAGATGTGAATTTTCTGACTTATTATTGATTCCAATATGGTAAATCACCCTATTGCTCGGGCTACATACTTATGTATTTGTTTAGATAGTGGGTGTCTGAAATACCTTGCTAAGGTGGATTCTGGGGCTATATGGAGTTCTGTAGATTTTTAGCACTGTGACCCATCAGGGGGAGCTCAAATGAGTTTCAAATCTGTAACTGCTCTGAATTATGATAAAAGTCTGGAAGCTGGTGGGTTTTACATTTGAAGTAACACCTATGAATAAGGGTGAACGGATGCTATCTGTACTGGCTAGTTTTGTGTGTCAACTTGACACAAGCTAGAGTTATCACAGAGAAAGGAGTTTCAGTTGAGAAAATGCCTCCATGAGATCCAGCTATAAGGCATTTTCTCAATTAGTGATCAAGGGCGGAGGGCCCCTTGTGTGTGGTACCATCTGTGGCTGGTAGTCTTGGATTCTATAAGAAGCAGACTGAGCAAGCCAGGAGAAGCAAGCCAGTAAACAGCATTCCTCCATGGCCTCTGCATCAGCTCCTGCTCCTTGACCTGCTTGATTTCCAGTCCTGACTTCCTTTCGTGATGAACAGCAATTGGAAGTGTAAGCTGAATAAACCTTTTCCTCCTCAACTTGCATCTTGGTCATGATGTTTGTGCAGGAATAGAAACCCTGACTAAGACAAATTGGTACCAGGAGTGGGGTATTCCTGTGACAACCTGACCATGTTTTGGGGAGGACTGTGGAAGGACTATGGAACTTTGGACTAGAAGATCCATTCTGTGTTAAGAGCTCTGTGGGATGTTGTATAGAAGCTTGGAAGATAATGTTGAGAACAGTGCAGAAGATGGAGGCCTGGCTTGTGAAATTTCAGAGGGAAGAGTAAAGACTCTTATCAAGGCCTTTGCTATTTTGACTGTGAAGATTCTGTGGTTTTGGTTAGCTGGAGTTGAAGGATCAGCTGTGAATTATAAGATACCAGAACTAGTAAAGCAAAACCATTGCATTGCTGGGACTATGATGCTGGTTAGCTAGAACTGGGAAATTGGTGGTGATTGAGAGGAAACCAGCATCATTGAGGTGAAATCATCTGAAAAGTGTTTTCTGAAATCACAGAGGCTGCATTCCAGGGTTAGTCAGGGTTGTACCTTGTGCTGTGGCTGGACTTGGTAATGTGTAAGAGTCACCCAGGTGGTACTGGTTTTGAAGGCATGAAGGAGTCATGAAGAGCAGCTGAGGCCTGAGCACTGTGAGAGGACACAGAAGGCCATTGGTGAAGGTGCACTTTCAGTTGCAATTGATGGCCCAGGACTGAAGGGGTCATGCAAAGGAGTTGAGGCTTGGCATCATGAAGAGAGCCTATGAGAGGCTGTTGGTAAAACCTAGTTGCAACAGAAGACAGCAGTGTTTTGGAGATGCCAGTACAATGAGATGACCACCAAGAACAGCAGCAGCAGTGGAGTACAGGCATCTGGAGCCTAGAAGACAAAGTGTGTGCTACAAAGGGCAGAGCTGGAGAAGTGATTCTTCAAGCCCTTGGAGGAATCCAGAAGATGGTGAGTGGATTCCAGACATTGTAGGGTTAGAGTTTGATTTTGCTTTTGATTGTGACTGTGCCCTGATATATTTTCCCCCCTGAAGGAAGAAGGTATTTTAGTGGAGCCCACAGTTAAGAGACTTTGAATTTTTAAAAGACTTTGAATTTTAAGAGATTGGATGTTTAAAAGGGACTGAAATGTTAATATGTAAGAATTTGCAAAGTCTGTGGGACTTTTAAAGTTATTTAGATCTTGGGGATGAATAAGAAAGTAAGGGTCGAGGCTTATTGGTGATGTGTTTGTGTGTCAAGTTGACAAGGGATCAATTGTAGTTTTGTGTGTCAACTTGACACAAGCTAAAGTTATCACAGAGAAAGGAGTTTCAGTTGGGAAAATGCCTCCATGAGATCCAGCTGTAAGGCATTTTCTCAATTAGTGATCAAAAAGGGAGGGCCCCTTGTGGGTGGTACCATCTGTGGGCTGATAGTCTTGGGTTCTATAAGAAGCAGGCTGAGCAAGCCAGGAAAAGCAAGCCAGTAAGCTGTATTCCTCCATGGCTTCTGCATCAGCTCCTGCTCCTTGACCTGCTTGAGTTCCAGTCCTGACTTCCTTTTGTGATGAACAGCAATAGGAAGTGTAAGCTGAATAAACCCTTTCCTCTTCAACTTGCATTTTGGTCATGATGTTTGTGCAGGAATAGAAACCCTGATTAAGACACTATCTGTGAAAAATATCCAGCTAATAAGATTTTATGAGCTAGGATAACATACTTTATTTCTTAAGTATTTAACACATATGACATTGGGTATGTTAATAATGTTAACGTTTTGCAATGCTAAAAATATTCTACTTAGAATTTAATAAATATGTTCTGATTTTTTGTTACTAAAAAATAAGTCTCTAGTGAGAGAAGTCATCTTTCTCTGTCTCCTTAATTACATTGCTAGTTGCTTTATGAAAGCAGGGCTATATAGTTCAAGTTTTTGGATGGAAGGCATGGATAGTCAATGAGAGAGAAATTGTAGATCTGAGAGACCAGGAGAGGAGGTGGATTAGTTACTTTTCTTTGAAAAAAATGCCACGACCAGAAAAGCTTGTGAAAGACAGAGTTTATTTTGACTTACGCTTCCAGAGGGAGAGTCCACAATGGCAGAGGAGGTGGGGCTGGTAGCAGGTCGATGGAACATGGAGCCTGGAGATTATATCTTCAACTGCAGAAGGGAACTAGAATATACCAGAAGGGGGCAAGGCTATGCACTCTCAAACCAGACCTTCAGAGCTATACTTGCTTTAGTAAAGTTGAACCACATCCATAGACAACATTGCTCTCTGGGGACCAAGTATTCAAATACTTGAGCCTGTGGGGGAATTTTTCTTATTTAAAAGTACCATAGCTTGGTAGCAGGAGTGATGGGGGGGGGGTGACAGTGGATACTAAGTTATAATGAGAGAGGAGTAAGTCTTGGCTTTGGATTGTATAGAAGGATAGTCATGGATAACAATAGTACATTTCATAAAGATAGAAAAAAGATCTTTAAAGTGTCTCCTTAAGGAATTGATGACCATTTGAGATGATAAATATGTTAAACTTAACTTTAATGTCCTACAATGCATATATGTGTCAAAATTATATGATGCCCTATTTCTGTATCTTATTTTTATATATCATTAGAGTAAATTTAAAGATAGGAAATATGCTTGCAGTCCATTGAGAGGGTAGATGTGTCAATCAACAATAAAAAAGTTAAGAAAATGTCATATAAATAAACACTGAGGATGCCTCAAAGGGATATTCCAATTTATATTTTTGGGTTTTTTTTTTAGACTTTTTCAAGGTTTCTGAACTTTAGCATCTCCTTTGGAAATCACCCTGAACCTTAGTAGAGCATTGGATAGCTTATGTCAAGATTCATATCTTTGCTACTTTGGAATGATGGATCTCATGAACATGGCTTTTTCTCACATGGGTTTTTATACAAGCTCAGGTCTACACTATCAGGTCTTATAGGAAGCACTACAAAATACAGGAAAGCAACTTCTAATCTATACGTATGGTTATTTCCAAAAGACTGATGTTTAGAAATAAAAACCATCTTTAGGGGTCTTGATAGAGAGCACTAAATCCGTTCCATCACCTTCATATGCTTGTATACTTTGTACTTTCTGAAGTCTTCTGTAGCATTAGGGCCTGTGGTTTTAAATTCATACGTGTCTTTTTAAAACTTAAAACTCATACAATTACAAATAGGGGTGAGAGTGTTTTGTAACTACCATAGATGTTCTAAATGGTTTTGTTAGATGAAGAATAAATAACAAGTAGCATTGGTAAGTCCCTGAAATTCATGTAATCAAAGCTTATTTCAGTCAACAGACTCTGAGCTTCCTCATGACTCAGCACCGAATGAGCCTCAGGTTACCACTGGTAAGGGATCTGAGTCTGTCTTTTCTTCCTGGAACCTGTTAGAGAGATACAGAATACAAGGAACAGTTACACGTTCCTAAAAATTTCACAGCTCTGTCCATTTCCCGACAAACGTCATGATTTAATTTTCCTTTGCAACTGAAAAAATATCTAGTGTATCACATTTTCTTCTTCTATTCAACCACTGATAGACAAACAGTCTAGTTCCACATCTTAGTTATTGTAAATAACATAGTAATAAAAATGGAAATATTACATCAAGTGAGGCATCCCAGACTGATAAGACAATTACCACATATTTCCTCTCATATGCATATATAACAAATATAATATGTATATATATATTTGAAATTTAAAAGGGGACCATGAGAAGGGGGAAAGTAAAGGAGAAGAAATTAAAACAGAAGGTACTAGAGATCATATGACATGAAAAAGAGGAGACTTGGCTGGCAAGGAAGACTTACAGGAGTGAGCAAGGAGGGTGGAGGAGGGAAGGGGAGGACGAAGATCAACAGGAGTCAGGTGTGTATGAAAATGCCTCAATGAAACTCATAATTTCATGTGGAAGAAAGGAAGAAACGGCCATTAGAGACAGCAGAGATGATGGCTTAGCTGTTAAAAACACTAAGTGCTCTTACCAACAATTGGGTTGGGTTCCCAGCACCCGCATCTGGTGGCTCACAACCTCCTGTTACTCCAGTTCCAGTAGGCCCAACACTTCCGGCCTCTTAAGGCACTTGTCTCAGATGCACATACAGACTCACTCAAATTAATAATTAAAAATAAATAAATAAATAAACAAACAACAGCAAATAGTAATAGTAAATAAAAATAATAATAAAACGCTCCTACTACCATTAACAACCACAATACAAGGTTTGCTTTCCCTTTGTACTGAGCCACAGTGCAGCATAGTTAAGCTGCAAAGCCCTCTATCACTGAGGCTAAATTTTAAGTATCACTCATGTAAGGGCTAATTTTCAGGATTTTCATTCCTTCCCTCTTATGGACCTGTTTTCTAATCCATGTTCCCCTTCTTTTCGCTCTTAGTTGGGTACTCTCCAAGTACTCAGAAACAGCTAAGTTCTGAGGCATGAAACTGTGCTCAGAGCTCTGACACAAGATTCTAATTCCTGGGCGGGTTTGAAGGATCACTTTGCAGCCCCATTAAGCCACTGAGAGTGACTGTGCATCCCCTGGGTTTTCCTTTGGACATTCTTTTATTTTGAGATAGAAAGCTTCCTATGTAAGGACCATGTGACTTAGCTAAAACCCCATACAGCTGTTTCATGAGACTGTTACACATGATTCTAAATGTCATCGCTGCACTTCCTTAATTATCATCTGGCATGCCAGGAATGCGAGGTGAGTCACTGCTCACACATTCTAAAATGAGAAGGAAAGTCTACTGGGCTCATGGCTACGGAATTGTTTAAGCAAAGCTATTTTAGCAAAATTATTTAGTACTAGATCTGAAAGAGTTTAAAGGTAACCCTTGTAGAGGTTTTAAATAATGTATGAAAATATTTAATTACTAATAGATATAAGAAATTATCTCAGCTTTTAAAAGGAAATTCAGGGATTTTTTTTATCAATAACAGATTACTTAATATAAAAATGAGCACTAAAATATAAAAATGATGACAAATCCTCCAAATATGTTTTATTTTGGAGTTTTATGTTTTTCCCTCCAAATTTACTTTATAATTGGATAGATATAAATTAATGAAAACAACTGATACACATAACTATTCAGCAGAACCTGATAATATAATTTCAATATTCTCAAGGCCATCCTTAAGTCTTTCCATCATGGGCTCATAAAGAAACCAAGCAACATATGAATACTCCATATGAACGTCATATCAACTCTCTGTGACATAATTTCTTCTATAATGCAATTTTGAAGAACCTTCAAGAAACTTTTGTATGTAAAACAAGTGTTAGTCAAACACTCAGCCCAGTATAAAAGAACATTTTTAGTTTGTCAGGTGGGAAGTTCTTTTGCTCTTCATTTTTTAAGTAGGATGCCACTGAGTCGAAGGAATGAAATCCCTTGGGAATATAAGAAAGTATAAATACATACTACATTGATCAAACATTCCCTCTTTGCTGGACTCTCTCTATGTCTGATACATCAGAAGTGTAGACATCAAAGAATAGTTTTCCATTAATTGCACAAAAAAGTAAAGGAGAAGGTCCTTTGAGGTCACAACTATGAATGTGGTCATGCGGTTACAGAAATCCTGCTTTATGGGTGGGTAAAACATGAAACATATCAGTCACCTAGTAGAGTTTTGGTAAGCTTTATATTTTCATTATCAAATGTAACTGGATATTCTTCCTTCAGATCTCACACACTCGATATTATTTTGGAAGGCTGAACTGCACAAGTAACTGACTATAAAGGTATAGAAACACATTGATATCACCTTGATCGTGAACCCAGAGATGAACAATCTTATTCCTTCAGAAACTTCTAAAATTTTGTATCGATTTGTGAATGCTATTGGACAAAACACTTAGAAACTTTAAATATTTTTATTTCACATGTGTTGTAGTTGACAACACAATGAAGAGCTTTATTTATGCAATATTAATATATATTTAACATATTGGTAAGAGAAGAAGTCTTCATTATCTCCTTCAAATCACACAGTCTTAAAAGTTAATAAAAAAGCAAATAAAATGAAAGCAAATGCAAGCGAGGTGCTGCGGTCCATTTGCAAGCGTGCCTCTTTCTAGATTCAAGTGCAGATCAGCTTTTGAAAGGAAAGAGATTATGCTTCCGTTTCGGAGAGAAACGCTGGTTTTCCCTCCAGTTGCTACAATGCAGCTGAGAATAAATACTGGCACGTAAGGCACAGCACTTCCTGTACAACAGTCAGCGTATTCTCTTAGCAGAAGGGAAGGGAAGCAATTGCAGACCAGCTTTGCATCATCTCTGAATAGACAGTTAATGCTTTAAGTGTTCAGAGGAAAACAGAAGCCCCCTGGAGGAAGGACATGGCTTGGGGGAGGGAGAAGAGAAAAAGAAAGGAAAAAGAAAGACAGGAAGGGAAAAGATGGTTCTGTCGACGTGACATTGAATCCTGGGAATCTCAGCTGAGGAAAAGCTGTAGTCAGAAGGCCAGTGGGCACGTCTGTGGGGCATTTCAAATGGCACGCACATGCAAGCACGCATGCGTGCACACAGGCGCACAAACGTGTGAGCGTATGCACACACACAAAACAGTTGCATGAGTACACTTTACATTCACCTCTAATCGTATTAGGCTCATCACAATTCTGCGGAAATTAATTAGTCATTAATTGACTTAAAGTATTGGCAAATGTATTGCTTTTTATGTTTACAAACTTTCAAACAGATAAAAATAACCTTGAATTTATGAATCAATCTCTTTACATGTTTTTATTTAGTGTGTGTGTGTGCATGTGTGTGTGCGTGCATGTGTGTACATGCATGTGTGTGTGTGTGTGTGTGTGTGTGTGTGTGTGTATGCTTGCCATCACATAAAATGTGGAGTCACAGGATAACTTGTGGAATTTGGCTCTCTCAGTCCAGCAGGTGCCTTCCAGAATTGAACTTGGGTTTTCAGGCTTGGCTACAAGCACCTTTACCCACCAATCCATATCTCCGGCCCTAAATGTATGAATTGGTTGAAGAACTGATGGTGGGCATATATGATCTTTTGTTCTATACTTAAGAACACATCTATAGCAACTCCACAGACTTTAAGGTGGTAGGGCCCTAACTGTAATAAAATAGCACTAAAAACCAGCATCCTACTTGGATGCTATCAAATAGTAAGATATAATCACAATTTCATGGTAAACTTTGAAATTTAGGTCAACTAGAATTCTGCTCAGACCTGCTCATATTCAGTCTTCAGATACCGGAGTTGTCCTGTCGCTTGTGACTGAGTGTTAGGTCTGGACATGCATGCGCACGCACACACACACACACACACACACACACACACACACACACACACGCAGAGTTTAGAGGGGTGTGGCAGGGATCCAATGCCTCTCCTGGACACTGAGGCAGCATTATGTACCTATACAGCCTCACAGAGTTCTTAGTAAAGATAGTCCTACTGGCTCCTGGTTCTCCATGGGGCTCCAAAGTTAGAGATACAAATACAAGAAGTTTTCTCTCTTACCCTCATGTTGGCCCCTTTTGACACACAGACACACTGAGCATATAAAACCATCTTTGTTCAGGAGGGCTACAGAGAAAAGCACTTTATAATACTGGGTCGCTATTAAGTTCAACTTTGATGCCAGTGGTGGTGGTGGTGGGGGAGATTGCAACAAAATATTGCATTTGACTCTCAAATGATCTTGCTTACTCACTGTGGGGTGTAAGACGAAGAGACGCACAGTCTATGCTTTCAAGTTATTTCTGTCTCCAAGGACAGAGAAGCCAACAATTCGCCATTATGGAATGTAACGGTCTATATATGTGGCATACACTTTGAGAGACCAGATGAGGCTCCCTGGAGCCTTACGGAGGATTCAAAAGCCTTGAAGTGTGAGTGTACCAGGCAACCCGGGGGACAATGGAGGATCACTGTGGTTTTAAAGGGCGAGGCAATTGGAGGGATTCTGAGAGACTCCCGTGCCGTTAGTTAGTGAACACAGGTGTGAGGATATCTAGATAGGCAAGACAAGGCAGAATTAATTTGGAGGCCATATGTGTTGACCTGAAGAGTCTGACCTTCATTCATCTAAAAGGCTAAAGGCGCTGGAGCAGTAGCAACCAACCTAAGGACGGAAAAAGAAGTACCTGTGAAGCCATTGAGAAATCACAGCTTTCAGTTAGGTGTGAGACTTCCTAAATGGATCCCGAAGCAGGAGCTGAGCACCCAGACCCCAGAAGGACGTTTCAGATTTCCAGGGACCTCTTGTGAGGACTGACCTTTATTCAGGACGTTTTGAACTTCCTTGGGTGAGGGACACCTGGCAACACTCACTTGCAATGAGTCTCTGTTTCTGAAGAGCCACTTGCTTAATTCGCCATTTGGTTTTGGTGTTGCTCCCAGGCTGAGTGGCATTTGTAGGAGGACCCGTGTTCAACAGGAAGTCATTTGCAACACCACAACGAACAAATGCTTACCAGAACAGGCGCGGAATTATTAGAGCATCACCCAAGCTTTGTTTTCCCATTAACAAGTTATGTGTCTGAATCCTCTTAGCAAACACGAAAAGGCTAAGATTTCAGACTCTCTGTGGCCTCGAAACCAAACATTATCCCCAGGCCCGAGGAAGGCATTTAGACGGACGCTCCAGTCCAGCTCGCCAAATTGCCTGTAAGTAGACAGGTGATGTTGAATGTCAGCTGGGAACGAAACGACTTACTATAAACTCCAGGCATCTCTCACTTCACTCTCAGGAAATGTAACTTGTATCATATTTCTCTTCCTGGAAGCTGTTCAGCAAGGCAGAGGCCTCGGTGATACTGGTAAATACGGAAGTTCTTTATAAACCCTGCCTCACACTTATTCAGAATGGAAGAATTAATTTGGAAGCCTGTTCCTGATATTTAAAAATAGAATCTTTTTCCATGTGGCCATCCATTTGACAAGAAAAATAAATAAACAAATGTCAGTCTTGTTAAATATGATCTGGAAAGCTTGCATTAGTCTACTGAAATAGCACTTTTTAAAAAGGCAGTGTTACTTTAGGCTCTGGACTATGAAACTGGCTGAAGAGTTCGCCTTGGGACCACTGTCTATGATGGGCAATTTTGCCTTTTGAATATGTTGTTGTTTAGACATAAATTACACTTGATTTGGGGAATGTAATGTACAAAATGAAGTTTTTCTAGAAAATTTATTGCCCCCTTGTTTTTTTTTAAATGGGCGCTGAAAATTTAATGAACATGCAAATCTTTGTTCTTTTTTCCTGTCTTTCCCCCTGCCTCATATCTTTTTATTACAATGAAGAAAGAGGTGAAAAGGAAATAGCAATTAGGAGTTTCTTTTTCTTACCAGTCTCTTACTCTGTGGTTTGATTTTATCCTTTATTTTGTCTCTGTGTGAGACAGGGATGTTGTCTGCCCCACTGCAGGCTGTGATTCCTTTAGGGATACAGAAAACCACACCAGCTTGACCTTCTACACAATAAAATTACTTAATATACCAAGAAATATAAATGTATGACTTTTCACTATGCACTTTATTTTCCTCATTAGGAATACATCAAGGCTTGTGATGGAGAATAAATCGATTTGTCTTATACTTCCTTCTCCCCATAAACAACTGTGTCAATAAATATTTGTGCGTATTTTAGAAAAGTGATTGCTTTCAAATGTCATTCTTCCTGAATTTTCTAAATGTCCAGTGCTCAACCCCTGGGACGGAGGTGAGAAGTGAGGTCTGTCCCCTCAAGAGGCAACTCTGTATTAGTTTCTCATTGGCCAGAGACGCCTTCCAACTTGTTCAGTTGAAACAAGGTTCTTTACTTCACTAAGTTAACTTTGTGGGTCAGTAGCAATGTCAGACCCTGATTTGGGAATTCCCTGGACAAATGGGGTGGGATAGACATTGATCTCTGTGTGTGACAATGACTCAAGATCTATGCAAAGAGTTCTCCTCTCGATCACTGTTCAAAATAGACTTATGATTATTACTTTTACATCTTAAAGAGCTACTCCTCACCTCCCGTGCTCTGGCAATCACAGATCCAGCGTGTGCTTGGCACACTTTGATGGGAGGACAAAATGGCTTCCCAATGCACAGCAGACCTGTCCCACTGCGGCTTCTTTGTTGTTCTTAGGAGTGTCACAGCTCCTCAGTGGGAAGAACTTCTATCTTTAAAAAAAAAAAAAAAGCCACCAATCCTTGGGATTGTTACCCAGCCAAGGCCACCTTGAATGCTATCACTAGGACCTGCAGCTAACTGAGCCCTGATCTCTGGACTGTGTTCAACAAGTTCTTTTATCAGGAACTCACTATCTTTTGAAAACCCAAACCAAGTCTCTGCTCAGATAACACAGACTCGCTGCCACATAAGGGGAGGGGGGATTATGTTTTGTTTTGTTTTTTAGAGAAAAGAATTGTTCATCTTTTTAGTTAGGTACCGTTCTATTAGTTTTCTCCCCAGGGTGTTAAAATTCCAACCTAGTGGTTTTTTTTTATAAGACACAC
The DNA here is from genome assembly GCA_028551405.1 of Uromys caudimaculatus. Classification (NCBI taxonomy): domain Eukaryota; kingdom Metazoa; phylum Chordata; class Mammalia; order Rodentia; family Muridae; genus Uromys; species Uromys caudimaculatus. Next base: position 17,399,563 of record CM052709.1, read on the forward strand.
AGGCACTTCTCATTAAAACTCTTCAGTACTTTTTGTTCCACTGTGTAGCTGTTGATATATATATTGTCCTTGAGATTTTACTCCTGCTTGAATGCTGAGTTACTATTAAAGAAGTACTTGTCCAAAATAAGTAAATAATCTCTAAGGGTATAAGGAAAATATTTCTGATTTTACCTTTTTAGTATGTATCGTTTCTAGAACACAACAGACTGTACTTAACCCATTTTAAAGATATTACTGCGTGTTTTGTGATACTTCCTGGTCTGTGCTCAGATAACGGTAGGGGAAGGAACTGTAATTATCAACTCCTCAAGGATACCAGGCACCTATTTGTACAAATGTCACAGTGAATATTTTCCTTGGAGACCAAATATGATTTGTTGCTGTTGTTGCTAGTATCACTGTGTTATTGTAAACATTGAAATGAATCTTAAATTCTGTAAAACTAATATTTTATATTAATTTACACACGCTCCAATGCTCAGGAAAAGAGCTAGAGACTTCTTTTCTTCATCAGAATCAGAAAAGATTACTTTTAAGTCAAGTCAATAATGATGAGGACAATATTATTTGTAGCCAAGAGGAAGCACACAACTTGATAGCCTGGAAAAAACTGACCTTGGAATAAACAGTCACAAGTTCAAGTCCCATCACGATCTCTGCTTGGCAGAAAGATGGAAGAGTAGTCATTTAAGTTCTATGGCTTTGATTTTTCACTTAGGAACTGAGGCAGTTGATGTAAATTACTGTCAGGACTTCCTTAAGCTTTAAGAGTACCTTATATGTTTCATATGTTTTCATAGTTTATATGTTTCATAGTTATTATGACTGCAAGATTTTTTTCAAGAATGGAAGAATATTACCGAATAATATTTTTGTTGTAATCTTTTTGGAACACCTGTTAGTGTTTTCTCTACAGTGGTCTTAAATCACTACGGAGGTCTTAAGTTTCTCTTTGGAATTGACCATCGGATGACCGGCCTTGGTTTTTTGTTTGTTTGTTGTTTCTTGGTTTTTTTTAATGAAACTTCAGTATCATCTATTGTTCCTGCTGTTTTCCTGTTGGATAGACTGTGGTGCAGTTTTCAAAGGTTTAAGCAAGTGAACATAGAATTTAGGGTCATTCAGTTCCTGGGACAGGATCACAGGCATTATGGGTTTCTGCAAATGGTACAGATTAGTGTTCCAATGGTTGTTTAACAGAAACAAGATGGCCATAGCCGTGTTTTCATGAAAAATCATTTTATGGTAGTTGGGAATAAATATGTAAGACATTTGAAAACACAGAAGAAAGGAAAGAATAGGGCGAGGTGATGTGTTAGGGCCAGGGCGACTTTAAGCTTCTTAGAGGGCATGACATTTGAACTGAGACATGAATGAGGAGGAGAATTTGTGTAAATGCAAGTCTGGAAAGATGACCCCATGAGAGGGCACAGAAGACACAAAGGGCAAAGGCTTCAATGACCCCAGTATGTTCAAAGAATCAAAATCCACGACTGAGTCAGCTTCTGGACCAGCATCATAAATGTGTGTACTTTACTCTGCAAACTTGAAGACGTGTTCTAAAAGTTTTATGTAGCAGAGGTATCTTGTCTGATTTTTAAAGTTTATTCTAGCTACTATGTGCAAGCCAGATGGAAAAAAATGGAGAGTGTACAATCATGATAGTTTAACAAGAATCCATTGGAGAGATGCCAACCACTTGGACTCCGGCAAGGATCATGCAGACAGAGAAGAGAGTATAGAACTGCTGTCTGTTTTGGTGGTAAGACTTACCAGTGGATCCAGTTGATAATGAAGGAAAGGCAAGAATTAAGCTGACTTCCTGGGATCTGACTGGCACACCTGGGCGAATGGCTGTGTCTCTATTGATTTGTGGAATGTTAATAGAGGGAAGTGTTTGGTTTGAAAAGCAAGAAGTTGAACAAAAGGATGGTTCTGGCCTTTAAGTAGAGAAGCTCAGTAGGAATACAGATATGTAGGTCCAGACAAGGTTGGGAAAGTTTATATCTCCTCTTTAGCATCTCTCTCTCTCTCCCTCTCTCTCTCTCTCTCTCTCTCTCTCTCTCTCTCTCTCTCTCTCTCTCTCCCTCTCTCTCCCTTTCTTTCCCTCCCTCCCTCCCTTCCCTTCCCCTCTGTTCTCTCTCCCTCCCCTTCCTTCCTCCCTCCTTTCCCTTCCTTCCTTCCCCCCTCTCTCCCTTCCTCCATGGCCCCCCTCCCCCGTGCCTTCTCCTCCATCCTTCATGGAGTGCTCAGATATCGCAATAATGGTGTGTTGTTTTGGTATGGCTAGCTCAGGGGTATTTCAGACTCCACATTTGTTCTTCCTTCTGTGTCTCTACTAACATCTCCTTCCTCTATAATAATCCCTGCAGACCTCGGCTCCGTGCTTTCCAAGTGAGAACTGATTATCAGATAACCTGGTAGCAACATGTGACTGGTTTTCAAGGATTAATGTTGAGTAAGGTCTAGTGTTAACAGAGCTTGTGATTTACAAACACAAGCATTATCCAGGGAGGAAGAGAGGCCCAGCAGTGGATATTAGGTGCTTGGGCTTTCTGTGAAAGCAATGCATAAAAAGAGAGGATGCTGGCACCTTCCAACACTTTTTGACCTTGTATCACACCTTTAAGTGACTTGGGATGTATAATTCTATTTCTCAGTAATTAAAGGTACACAGTGATCAAAACCGTCCTCTATGTCTTGCCAAGAACTTTCCTTTATACACAGACTATATAAACTATTACCTTATTTGTATTTCCTAATGGCTTTAAATCAATTTTACCTAGCAAGAAATCTTATTAGTCAGGAAAGGAAAAAAATTCACTGGAGAACCTATGTAAAACTTGGATAAATGTAGTCTAGTTTAATGTTCTGAACAATGAATTCTTTCATGGGTACATAAAATGCTACTTTTAAAAGACAGTTTCATATGTCTTAGTGTTCTGTCATTAGCTGTTGAATTTTATATATATGGTGAAAATATTCACTCAGGTACATTTTTATTGAAGATTTTTTCCACCTTTTATGATGCTTCATTGTTTTTAATTCATATGTAAAGTGCAAACTAAAGACTTTAGTGACTTATTTTTTTGCCCACCATAATAGACTACTTACTATTTATATAATAAATAACATTTATTATTATTTATTTATTATTCTACTTATCAGTGTTCAAATAACTTGCCTCGCAACTTACATTTTAGCATACATGGCATTTTGGATAATTAGGAAGAGGTGAAAGCATAATCTATATTATCTCTCTGTTGGCTAGGTCTCTGAAGAAAACAAGTTAATTTACAGGTCATTTTAAATAAGGCTTAGTATTATTTTTTCCAAATGGAAAGAGTTGTGGGTTTTTGTTTTTTTTTCAAGATAGAGTCTCTCTATATAGCCTTGGCTGTCCTGGAACTCACTCTGAAGACAAGGCTGGCCTCGAACTCACAGATCTGGCGTGTGCCACCACACTCAGACCAGCTATGGTTTTAAAATGATCATTAATAAGATTTATGCTATTTGAAAAACTGACTAAGTATAGAAAATGCAAAGATAAAAATAAATCTTTCTCAATTTTGACACCCAAAAGGAAACACTGTAATATTCAGATTTTAGAAAACGTATCTTTTGCTGGGGTCAACCCCCCACTGACACAAGTTCTCATATTTGATGCCATTTTCTGTCCTCACTGGTCACTTAAAGGAGGCGGGCACTGGATCCTCTAACTCCTCCCCTACAGCTTCAGTCCATTTCTTTCTTGCTGTATAAAGAACATCAGAGAAGAGATGAAAACTAAGAGATTTTTGCAACACTGAAATAAACTATAAGTTCACAGTCATTTAAGACATGTGAACCATGAGACTTCAAAGATACTCTAGATTCTATTTACATTAACTCTGTACTCAGCAGCCAACACCATGTTTCCTTTGGCACCTCTGTATCATTCAGAATAACTTTAAGTTCACTCTCTATGACTGTTAGTCATTTAAATTACTGATTTTACATCTATCATTGTTAATTTGGTATACTTGTGCCCTCACCTGTCCATAAATATTTAGGTAACACAAATGAATATGACGAACATAGACATAGGAAGTACATGGTGGATTAAATTCAAAATTCCATTGAGCCCTCAAGTGTAGGTTAATATTAATGTAGGGAGCAAAATTCATATTGAGAATATTGAATTAGAAGCAATGAATATAAAACAGGGGTGAAGGCATAAAATATTCCATAGATAATTTATAGCATAGTCTATATATATATTCATTTGCATAAAGCTTAACAATATTTTTCTTAATGGAAATATCACTGAATAAGCAACGGATATGATTTCTTATAGGAAATTACACTCCATTCAAAAACATTCAGGCTGGATATCTTGGACATAGCAAGCTGTCATTATATCTCTCTGGTAGCACACAAGTAATCTAATATGGCCTCTTTTATAATAGAAACTTTGGCAAGGCCCAGAGAAATTATTCTGTATCACATCAAGTGTTTGTGTGTGTGTCCTATAAGCAAGAAGCTAAGTTGGTAGGGGCATATATAGTTTTTAATATCTTACTTTGAAATACAGAAAATTTACTGTAAAGCTTACATTGTGTGTAAGCAAACAAAATAAAACAAAAACAAAAAGAGTAAATATTTGTTTTGCTCTTGAAAGCTGATTATAAATTTCTGAAAGGGAAATATAATAATTATAAAGCTCTTCATGCACTAGGAATGCACACCAGAGACATTTCTTCACTGCATGTTTTGAGAGTGTAATTATTACATATTAATCATACCAATTAGTTATTTTTGACACAAGAGGAACTTTAGGATATAAAAACATTTTAGACTTTAAAATTAGATTATAAGTTACTGACAAGAATTATGTTGAACTTTTATGCATGAGCTATTAAAGTTTTACCCTAAAATTAAGCTTGCCTATACCTGTTTTGTTTCCTGATCACTTATTTCTTTAACGCAAAGTCATCAGATGGCCTGTCAAAATGCTGATAGACCTTGTGGTAAATATAATTAATAAACTCCATGTATTTATCCAATACCCTCTGATCATTCCCCTTGAACGGAGCTGGAATGGTTATGGTTGAGCCCCAGACACCCTTGGTCTCTGCTTCCCCAGTACTGGGATTACAAACTCAAGACATCACATCTGCCTTTCATGTGGGTGTTGAGATTGAATTCATGCCCTCTCGCATGGGTGCCAACCACATAACTTACTGAGCTATCTGTCCCACCCTTATCTATTTTTATATCTCTTATTTTCTTATGTTTAAAATACATAGATATAAATACATATATGTACATATACAATAATTATAAATCAGTGCTGATAGGTGTATAAAGTATAAAATATCATTCTGAATGAAAATTAACACCATGCAAGGAAGAAGCAATGATTATATAGGAGTGAAGTTTATATATAATATGTTATATAAAATTGAAAGTAAATTATTTTTAATCTAAACTGAAGTGTTGTAAATCTGTATTGTTAGGTATAATACTTAGAGCAGTCAATAAGAAAGCAACACAAACAACACAGTTTTAAAAGGAGGAAAATAGCAGTATAATATAAACATTTAACACAAATAGTAATGGAAGAATAAAAACCACAAAAAAGCAAAAAATAAACAGCTAATGATAAGTATAAATTCAATCTTAGTGATAATTATATTAATTGTAAATATTCACAAAGGCAAATAATTATTCAAATGTATAAAAAGCATGATATACCTGTATAGCATCTAAAATAGACATATTTTGTATTTCAAATTTTAGTAAAAAGATTTCATTAAAAGTAAAAGAAGTATGCCTCTTAATCTACATTGAAATGCTTTAATAGCTGTACACATGTCAGAAAGACTATTGTTTTGTAATTTATCATCTTATAATCTTAGTCCATCAAAAGGAGAGTAATGATCAATATATAAGCACTCAACAATACAACTCTAAAATCCTCAAACACTGACAAGGTTGAAGACAGAAATAAATAATTTAATACAAATTATGGAAAACTTCATCAAATGTAAAGATTAAAAGACCATTAGTAGAAAACTCTCAAGGAAAACATGATGCCTCTGAGATGATAGTTTATAATAGTTTCATGATATAATAGTTTCTGGAGAACATTTCTTCCTAAAGTAGCAGAATGTGCGTGCTTCTCAAATATATATGGAACATTGTCCAGAACAGGCCATAAAATATGCTTTACAAATTCAAGTCTTTCATTAAGTATGTTTCCAACCATAATTGACTCAGATTAGAAAGCAGCAAGACATACTTCAATGTATTCAATGTAAACAAGCCTAGAGATTCAGTTGGCAGTGATTTAGGGTCTGTGACATTGAGGCAAGGTATTTTAGGACATCTCTCACTACACCCTCATGGCTATGTTCCCTTTGACAGATCATGGGATAATCTCCAACCATCTTGCTTTTGCTATTAATAGGAATTTTTAACCGATTTTACTTTCAACATTAGGTTTTTCATTCATATCATGAAGTTCTGATTTTAGCTCCCTTAACAGCCCCCTAATCTGAAGGGGGAGCTTCTTTTGTCATCTTTTAAAGTTTTACAGCATTCTATACCAGATGAGAATTCAACTGATGTTGGTATAATTCCCAGTTTACCAACTGCTGGTCGCCGCACTGGCTTTGTTCTGCTTGTCTCTCATTAGTCTGGGCAGTATTTATGTAAAGTGTGATTAATTGTCAAAATTTAAAACTTGAAGCTTTTTAGGTAAAACTGTAGACTTTTAGCTTCTTTGGGATATGTGGATGGTCTGGCAACATGGAGCGTATGATCCCATATGGTACCAGCTGGCTGGCACTAAATAACAGTTGTCCTTGTAGATTGACTGGGCTCTGTGGCTCACAGTCCTCACGTGTCCTCTATACAAGGAACCATGCCACTTACTATTATTAACTCACCACTCTTTTTTCATATAGCAGTATAAGAGGGATGTGAAGAAGAGAATATATTTTATATGCACAGCTATATCAAAATGGGGGAGGGGAGGCAAGATCAGGGGCCATGTTTTTATCTGCAAAGCTGACAAGCTCAGTTGATTTGCTTACATTTATTATTTACCCTTTGCGGACACTGCTGTAATTACTAAGGACAAATAGGTGAGGGAGTTCAGCATAAGCACCCAGAGTTTACATTCCAACCATACTGTACCCATACTGCTATACGTTTTTGTTTATATGAACAGCAACAACAAAAGATACCAGTAGATTTAAGACCCGCACAAAGAGTGAGAAAGGTAGGTGTGAAGAGGGCACCAGGGTACCTGATTGGAATACTGTTAGAATTCAGGAGTGAGTGGTAAGGAATGAAAGGATGGCAAAGACTTAATTATTTGGAGTGTTCGTTGAAATAGTTCACTGGGTTAATGAGAGGCTGCCAGTTAGACAGTCAGGCCAAAGGCAGTCTGATTTATAAAGAGAAGACACATATTTGTAAAGCAAGATTACAAGACCATTTGAAGAGGACACATCAAAGATTGAAAAGGAGATTTTCTCTTGAACAGAAAATCACAATACACTCTAGAAGAGAAAAAGCAATTGGAATATGTGCCTGACTGAGCAACAGCAAAGAGCTGGACCTTCACTGTCGTGGGTGGGAACGTTAGGGAGAAGTGGGTCTAACTCAACAGATTCCTGAACCATGCAGGACTAAGAGGAATCAGACTATGCAGAAACCAATGAGGGGAGAATGTATAGGTGTACACACACACACACACACACACACACACACACACACACACACACACATTTGTGTGTGTGTGTTAGATGATCCTGAGAGCACAAAGCCCCAAGTGACCAACTTACTACCTTCTTTATCAAACTACACAGGAGGTGGGGGTCTTAGAAGCTAAATAATTTGAACAATAAACATTACAGACTGAGCTTAACAAGAGAATAAACACAAGAATGATCGAGGACACCAAAAATTGAGGCAAAACCAAAATTCTATAGTGAATGTGAGACCCCTATATTAACTCCACCACCACCACCCCTGCTCACACTGTTGCCACACTTGCAGAATGCTTACAATCAGGTGAATATCATTTACCATGTGTAAGACAAAAGTAAACTCTTTGGAAATAAGAGCACATATCTACAGAAATAATCACTACATGTTAACATTTGAAGAGTCGTTGGAGAGAGACCTCAGCTAATCATGCTGGACAGTGAAGCATCCCATTGACTCACCATGCCAACAAAGACAGTGTTTCTCATCACAGCCATTCTTCAGTGTGAATGGCTAGCCCAACTAACCAGAAATGCAGTAGCTTCATTGCTTCCAGGATGGATCAGAGGGAAAATTATTAGAGAAAATTAACCCAGACAAAGTAGGGATATTCAAAGATACAGAAGTTATGAGTTTTTAAAAGGGAGCGAAAAGAAGGGAAATATATTTCTTTTAATTCTTGCTAAAATACAGCCCTTGTTGAAAGATGTAAGTCTACGGTCATATGATCCCGAGCATAGCTGGTCTTGTTTGAAGAAGAGGTATATGGTAAGAAAGAATGATGCCCAATGTAATAGCACTGTCAAATTCTGGAAACCTTGGGATGGTATTTAGATCCTAAGAGCTTCAAGGTAGAGAGCTGGAAAGAGAGGTAGGACATTGGAAGCAAAATAGAATATCAAGCTATCATTACATGTGGTAAGGGAACAACATGAGTCTTGGGATTTCCTTCAACAGTTTTCCCATAACTACCTCCAAGTTTCCATTTGTATTGAAGGTTGGTGTTGTTGCTTCAACCTCACAAGTACCCACCTTTAAGTCTTAAATAGTCCCAAAGAGAAAAGCTAGGCGTCTCTGGCTGCTCTTTTGTTGTTATATTTAACTAAGCAACACTATTTAGAACAATACAGTAATTGCCTCCAGTAATTTAGTAACATTTCATTTGATACTGTAGAAATCCTAGAGGATACAATAATGTGATTAGTAATATTATAATTATAATATTATAATTAGTAATACAATAATGTAATAATGTGAATTATTAGTACTTTCTTGGATAGAATTCATGGAAAAAATGTTCTCTGTTATCACTTTCAGTAGAGCTGAGCATAATATTTAATGCTAGTATTATTAAGTGCATGGTGCTTTATTTTTATAACACAACTTCAAGTTTTGTTTGTCCTTAAGTGATATACTTTCTTACTTAAAAAAATAAAGAAGTGAAAAGCAGCTTCATTTCAAGATTACAGACTTTCATTCAACATTGTAGAATTCTCACATCCAATAAAAAGAAATAAACATTTTACCCATTTTTTAAAGAAAATCAAATTCTAGATATGTGGCTATGTATACTGTGATTTTTTTGTTTGCTTGTTTCCTTGTGTATTTACTAAGACCAGTGTCGTGACATTGAGATTGACATAGAAGGAAATTGGGGCAATTCTTTGGCTTCTACTATCTACAAAGACTAATTTTTCTAGAAGAACGACAATACAGCTAAATCATATTAAACTTGTCATCATAACTTACTGAAAATCAATATTAGGAATTCATTTGAAAGACTTAAATATGGTAAAATTTCTTCAGAAAATATTTCTTGATTTATAATCTTTGAAAGAAAGTTCTCCCCACTTTTTTTCTACCAAAACCACGAAGGAAACCCACTTTTCTTAAAATTTTTTTTCTAATTTTTATTTCTTTGGTTTTTTTGAGATGGGGTTTCTCTGTGTAGCCCTGGCTATCCTGGAACTCACTCTGTAGACCAGGATGGCCTCGAACTCAGAAATCCACCTGCCTCTGCCTCCCAAGTGCTGGGATTAAAGGCGTGTGCCACCATTGCCTGGTGGAAACCCACTTTTATTCTTCCTAAATCACTGCTGTTCTTCCAACCCACTTTTATTCTTCCTAAATCACTGCTGCTCATCCAAAATCAGAGACTCTTCCATGTACTGTAGACCATCCTCTTGTTTATATATAGCAAGCGTTAAGAACACCATATCAGATGATTACAAAGGGGAGAGAATGAGAATTAAAATTACATAGGAAATGCAGACAGAGTTGCTTCCATATTTCTAACAGCAACAAAAATGAATAATAAATTATAAACCTGTTGGGAGTAGCTATGACTGAGAGATTGCATTTCACAGAGCTTTATACTTAAATTTCTTCCCTGGCCACCTTCAGTTTTTCCACAATCCTTATTTGTTTTCTTCCCATAGTAAGATATTTCCCAAAGGCCTTCCAGAGGAATACTCTATAGCCGTCATGTTTCGGGTACGAAGAAGCACCAAAAAGGAGAGGTGGTTTTTATGGAAGATTTTAAACCAGCAGAATATGCCCCAGGTAAGCTAGCAATTGATTTGATTGGGTCAGGTGGTTCTCTGTTCCACGTACCCAAATCTGGAGATAGGTGTAGTACCCAACTATTATGCTGTTTAGGAGAATTGTCAAAAGAAAACTGTAAGCCTTGTTAAGTAGGATAGCCTTCATGATAAACATGAAATGAGAATCTGGTGAGAATCTTTGTTTTGTATTAAAGACTTATTTACTTTTATTTTATGTGCATAAATCTTTGCCTGTATGTATGTATGTGTGTTCATATGTACGTATGTATGTACGTACACTATATGCTTGTCTGATGACCAGAGAGGTCAAAAAACAGTGCTGGATCCCCAGGAACTGCAGTTACAATTTTTTGCCACCAAGTTGGCACTGAGAATTGAAGCCTGTTCCTCTGCAGGAAGAGTCATTGCTTTTATCACCAAGCCACACCCTAAGCTCCACCCCCCTTAACACTTAGAGATTGATATTTTATTTGAAGATGGTGGAGCTGCTTTGCTTTTACAGATCTTTTATTGACTGGCTTCAGCTCATTAATTAAACTCACATTCTCTCATATATATTATTCTTAAAGAGATTAATTTCCTTTTTTTTTAAGTATTTATTTATTATGTATATAATGTTCTGTATGCATGTATGCCTGCACACCAGAAGAGGGCACCAGATCTCATTACGGATGGTTGTAAGCCACCATGTGGTTGCTGGGAATTGAACTCAGGACCTCTGGCAGAGCAGTCAGTGCTCTCAACCGCTGAGCCATCTCTCTAGCCCTGAGATTTATTTCTTTACTTAAAATTCCTTTTTCAATTAAGAACTGATATTTCAATATTGGATTAATCAACTAAAAACAAGTAGGGACCATGTGACTCATGCTAGAAAGTGATGAGAGGAAGAAATTTAGGGCTGTGCAATGGCTCAGTGTGGAAAGCATTTGTCATGCAAAAAATGTGGATTGGCGTTCGGATCCTCAGCACATATGTAAGTGCCAAGTGGGTGTGGGGGCCCCCCTGTTAGTCTAGCACTCACGAAGTGTGAGATGGGATATCCAGAGCAAGTTAGTTAACAAGAATAGCAATCCTGGTTTTCAAGGGAGAGATCTGCACTACACATACATACGTACGTACACACACACAAGCAAACATTTATGCACATAAAATAAAAGTAAATAAATCTTTAAGACAAAGGAAAAGCAAACCTCTTATTCACAAATCATGTATATCATCAAGGCTGTCCTACTTGGGGAAGACATCCAATGTTAATTGGCTCCTGTATTCTTGTGCACATATGTGCATTATACTTGTACACACACACACACACACACACACACACACACACACATACATGTACACACACACACATATACACACCCATACACATTCACCCATGGACTCCACATATAGGAACAGAAATATACCCAAGCATACCACACATACACACACACACACACACACACACATACACACATGCACACAGACACACACATACAACACACACATGCATACACATACACACACACATGTTCTCCACATATAAGAACACATATACCCAAGCATAGCACACACACAAATACATACCAAAAGAAAATAAAGATTTTAAAAAGCAGAATTCCTGTTCTTATGGAGCAGGAAGTCTAGTGGGAGAGCGTTTATGAGAACATAGACAGCGCAGTTATGCTACTGAGAGATGCAGGGTGGGATGTGTCTGAGCATAGGAAGGAGAGGCCACCAATATATATAGGGTGGAGAATCCGGGATTCCTTGTGGAAAGTAAAGTGGAGATGAAGCGGCAGTGTAAGCACTCACAGACCTCAGAATTACTTAGCATCACACATCCGTGTTCTCTTCCACACATAACCACTGGACACCTTTAGTTTTGGTTGATCTTCTCACTATTAATAAAGGTCACAAGCTTATCATGGGATGACCATTCGAGCTGAAAATGCATGTCATCTATGAAATATCTTCCCTTTGCCATGAAAGTTATTAAAGGTTTAAAAGGTCCAGGTCAGTTTTCATGCAAAAAGAAATGCATATATTGTTTTTCTTCTGACATTAGCAACCTTGATATCCATATATGCATAGAGAACAATATAAGCATGTCTAGGTATGTGATAATATTTTCCCACAGTATAATTTAAAACCATGACTTTTATACATCATAAAAATTTATACTTACTTTATGAATACATAACACACTTATATAGTTATAATATAATTGCATTTATAAATGTAAAATAATCATATTTATATACACATACTTTCCCTTATGTGTTCTTTTGTAAATAAGCAGACCACAAGAAATGCTTCATGCCAACATACCTGAATCGAGGTTCTAGTTTTTTTTGTATGTACTAATATAGCAGGCACAGGTACTGTCTCATGGTTAGCCAGTTCTTCAGTTATGCCATTGTACATATGCAACTTTTATCTGTGCACTTTACTAGTTTTGAACATCAATTTTCAAGCCGTACAAAGATGTTCTCCTTATCTGTCTTATTTTTTTTCAGATATCTGTAGTGATCGATGGTACAAAGAAGGTGGTAGAATTTATGTTCCGGGGTGCTGAGGGAGATCTGTTGAACTATGTTTTTAAGAATCGAGAACTCCGTCCTCTCTTTGATCGTCAATGGCATAAACTTGGCATTGGTGTGCAATCCCGAGTCCTTTCTCTCTATATGGATTGTAATTTAATTGCAAGTCGACACACAGAAGAAAAGGACTATGTGGATTTTCATGGAAGGACAGTTATTGCTGCCCGAGCTTCAGATGGCAAACCCGTGGATGTAAGTTGTATCACTAATGCTAACAAGGAGCTTCCAATATTCCTAAGTTAAAGCAAAATATCTTATAAGACTGGCTTCCTGGGTCTGGGGATGTGGTCCCCATATGTAGACTGCTTGCATCATCTGCATGACACATGGCGTGTGATCTCCAACACCAAATAAGCCAGGAATGGTGGTACGTGGTGGTGTGTGCCTCCAACCCCAGAACTAGAAGAGCACAGATAAGAGCATCGGAAGTCCAGGTCAGGATCAATCTCAGCCACATTGTGAGTTTAGGGTCAGTGGGCTACATAAGACCCAGTTGAGAGAGAGAGAGAGAGAGAGAGAGAGAGAGAGAGAGAGAGAGAGAGAGAGAGAGATCTTCCTTTAATGATTACACACACAAAAGATCCCTCTCTCATCTATGTTTATACTGTCATGTATGAAGAATCTTTATTTTAAACTGTATGTTTCACATATAACTATATTCTGTTTTCACCCACATTTTCCAGTCAGCCAATTTAAAATAACTGGTTCATGCCTTTATAAACTAAGATTATTAAGAGTAACTTTTAGTGAAAAATTGAAAATACAGCACAAAGAAAGTCTAAGCATGGCCAAGCCTTTATGTTTTGAATAAAAGGATCAGAAAAAAGATGAACTTTAAATGGTTCCAGACTATCTGATGTTTTCATTCAAGAACAATAGCTAAGTCATTCACGCTCCTTATAGCAAGTCAGCTGCATTTCCCACAACTTATAATGTCTTTTTAGAGTTTCTTTGACAGAAATAAAGTCATTAAATCTATCAGTGGGTCATTTGGATGGGAAGATATGACCAAAAAAACCTCTTCTAGATGAAGTGCCCTTTAAAAATTACATTTGAAGCTAAAATGATATAAATTTACTGTTGATTTTCTTATAAAATATGGCCAGTAATCTTTTAAGGTTGAGATCTAGCTAAATTTAATAGCAAAATGTTTTCTTATGCGTAAATGATAAGAAAGTCTCCAAAAGTCTGTGTGAAGATTACCAACAATAAATGCCAACGCTGTAAACAAGAAGTGTGGACAGTAAAATTGCATTTCAGAAATAAAGCACTGTGTAAATATGCCTTTGGAGGGCTTGCACTTCCTAAAAATTGTTTGGATGAAAAAGATGTATAGATACAGATATATATTCAAGGAAATATGATTTTAAACCATTTTTTCTCTTAGAGACATTGTGTGAACAGATCAGAAAGACTGTCTGGATTTGGGGTCCTGCATGACCAGGCGTAGCGGCAGAGCAGAGCAGCCTATTCTAGGAGTCCATCAGAGCCACAGGGAGAGATTGCTGGCTTGAGTCAGAATCCCAGCTTGTATCTGTTAATTTGTTAGTATCTTCAATTACAAAATAGATTCAGTGCTGTTGCTTGTAATAGTATAGGGTTGGAACTGTGGTTCTTTTTCATAATCCGTTCTCTATAAATTAGAACATAGGGGGACACAAACACAACAACAACAACAAAAAACCCTGTTATTTTTCGCTTTCAAAACCTTCAAGCCAGCAGCAGGACTAAAATTTGTCAATAAATGGTGGGTGTTACTACCGATGTATCATTAATCATAGGCCCCTTTCACTTATTTTCTATATTTTGTCCTTTCATGATTCTCTAGTGAGCCATTATCCATCACGAAAGTAGCTTCTTTGATGAGGGTTAAGAAACTGCACTCATCATGAATACAAATATAAATAATTAGTATGAAATTGAAATCCTTTAAAATTGATAATCTACCTTTAGTTAAGTAAATGAACTCCTAGGCAGTGCTGAGCATGGTGTGACACATGATAGGTTTTCAATACCTGGTGGGTAAGTGTGGTGTGTTTGTGTGTGGTGTATTCATATGTGCTACATGTGTGTGAGAGTGCAGACAGGTATACTGTGCAGGTACATGTGAAGGCAGATGAGGATATTGGGTGTTTGGGATTCTTTCTGTATGGTTTCCTGCTCTTGAAACTAGATCTCTTGGTGAGCCAGGAGCCCGGTTTTTCCAACAGGCTTGCTTGCCAGTGAGCATGCAGGACCACTTGTCTCTACCTCCAACAGTTGGGTTATATAAAGACAAAGATTTGACATGGAAGCTGGGAATTCAAACTCAGGAGATCACAATTGTAGAGCAAGTGCTCTTGTCACTGAGCAATCTTGCCAGCTCCCACTTAGCCATTATTTTGATAACAATGATTAGAATAAATTTCACTTATAAGCTGCATTAGTTAATTATAATCTTCATTCTTTATATTGCATAATTTGTATTCTTTCTCCAATATTTTATTAGACTAAGTATTGTACTTAAACTCTTCATATGAAAATCCATCTCAATGACCATGTAAAATTCCAATAAATCTGAATCTTGTACATTTTTGTGTTACCCAGAGACACGAGACTGCTAATAAATCCATTAAGTTTTCTGAAATGTCTGATGCTTTCTATGAGCCAAATTTATTTTGCCAATCTCAGTATAGTGCACATTAGAGCAAACCTCCTGGATTCCATTGTGTGTCTAGGGTGGGAGCAAGTTAGAGATTCACAGCCAACCAGATGTCTGTTTTCTATAACCACAGATGAACTCTTACAACACCATAATTTGCTTTTCCTATATAAAATACATATTTATTAACATCAAAGTAATACATAACCAAGATCTGTTAAACTGTCAATAAAGAACCACAGAGAAAGGGTCAGGAGAAAGGAGGGAAGGAAGCCGGGAGAAGGATAAATATGGTCATGCTACACACCAAGTCTAATATATACTTTTTTGTTAATTACAACCCCGAATTCACAACTGTAGGCTAAGTTCAGGACTCCAGTCAATGCTTGCTGTTATTCAGTATCATTTAATATTCCAATAGTCTAGGAGTTGAAGAAGATGATAAAAACACTTATCATATTGATATTTTATCAGTAATAAGCACAGTTTACCATGTCCTGGACAAATGTTCTGATCTTTCCATGAAAATTATGGTTATCTTTACCACGAAGCCTATTCATCTCTTGTCTAAATGCCAAAAAGGAGAATTTTCTGCAAATAGAAGAGACTCTTGTAAAAAAAAAAAAGTGATTTCTTTAGCTTTTGTGCAATTGAGACAGGATTGCTCTGGGAAGTTCAGACTGGCCTGAAACACCACATATAACCCAAGTTAGTATCAAGTTTACACTCCTCTTGCGTCAATATCATCAACGCTAGGTCTGCAGGCAGGTGCTCCTGGGTTCCGCTTTTGAGTCTTGCTCAGGGTCGTACTAATATGAAGTCCATCGGCTTTCTGTAGGCTTCATGAAATACAGGCAAACCCTAATTATCTTCTTTTCTGTCTTTTGAGAATGGCACTTTTACTTTATACCTCAACTAGAACTTTTCCTTCACATATTCATACCTTTGACCACCTCTCTGCAAAGTTTTACTTTTAAATGTAATTTTGTAAAGAATTACATTGTATAACAGCAGTATATCTCTAATTAAATATTTGTGGGGTTTTTTTGTTTATTTAATATTTCATTCTTATTGCTCGAGAAAGCTTTACCCAAGCTTTGCCATTGTTTTTCATGAATTCATTTCCTCTGTCTAATGACCTTCCTCTATAGCTGACTCTTTCTCAAATGATCCTTAAAGCAATGAATCCTAAATTAAAATTAAACATTATAAATATGTATCAGTCATTTATATTAGCTTTCCTTTTATTTCTATTTAAAGTGCTGTGGTTAATAATGCCTAAATTTGATTCTCAAAACCAATGATGTGTGTTGCTACTTACTTTTAACAGATTGAGCTTCACCAACTTAGAATCTACTGCAACGCAAACCTCCTAGCTGAAGAATCATGTTGCAACATATCACCTACTAAGGTAGGTTAATTTTCCTACCGTGTGAAACACACGCGAGTGTGTTATCTTTTAATTGGCGTTCGTCATCTGTAGGTTCTGTGTGTAGGGCACTTGAAGCATCTCAGTTGAAGCTGGGTGAGTAATTGATTTTCAGTATGGAACCCTTCTTAGAACCTGCTCACACTTCAACCACAGGGTTGCACACTAAAATTGGATGGGGATTTGTGCTCATGTTGGCCTCAACATAGTGAGAACCGGTCTTAATGTACACCTCCCCCATCCCCATCCCTGTTGCCTTGTCTCAGCTGAGGCTCCAGCTGAGTGGAAGTGCTGTCAACATTTGTCAGATCTTTCCCCCCTTAATGGACCCCACATCTTAAGATTAGTCAACCCTTGTCTAGTTTTCCTTGTAACGCATTGCATTCCTTTCTTCTCCCTGCCAAGTACATTTTTACTTTATGTCTGCTTTCACCCCATCATCATCATGCCAACTGCCTTTCTTTTCTTTTTCTTTTTTCTTTTTTTTTTTTTTTTTTTTGGTTTTTTCGAGACAGGGTTTCTCTGTGTAGCCCTGGCTGTCCTGGAACTCACTCTGTAGACCAGGCTGGCCTCAAACTCAGAAATTCGCCTGCCTCTGCCTCCCAAGTGCTGGGATTAAAGGCGTGCGCCACCACTGCCCGGCCAACTGCCTTTCTAATAAATTCTTTTCCTTGATAGTATACCACCAGGCTAAGTCTCTAAATCACTGAATTATGTATGTACTTCTTGTCTTCCAGCAAATATTTGTTATTAACCATTGATCTAGTAGATACTACACTAAGGAAAAAGACTGACAGACATGAGCAGAGTCCCAGTCTGGTCATCTTTTTCTCAAAGTTCTAAGTGATTCCTTGTTGGCAACAAAATATCAACCCAGTGAATTATAGTCTCCCATATTAAATATTCTTCACCCCATTCTACAACCATCACTCCCACATCCATAGTGAAAAAAAATCCAGTGCTCTCTCGGTCTCATTGTACTAGTCCCCCATGCTGTTGCAATTTATGAATATAATTATATTTGCTTTAAATTGATCAAAGTATAAATTAAACAGTGGTGGATTCACGTTCAAATTCTTTTGTATCTAGTGCTTTATTAACAATAGACTGCCAGCGCATGCATTAGTTTGTTTTCTATTGCTGGGATAAAATACCATGACCAAAGCTAACTTATGGGAGAAAGAGTGTTTTTTTTGGCTTATGGTTCCAGAGGTAAAGTCCATAATGGT
Organism: Uromys caudimaculatus; assembly: GCA_028551405.1. NCBI lineage: Eukaryota > Metazoa > Chordata > Mammalia > Rodentia > Muridae > Uromys > Uromys caudimaculatus. The sequence continues at coordinate 17,417,772 of CM052709.1, forward strand.
GGTGGGGAAGGGGAGGCCTGGCAGCAGGCAGCTGAAGCTGGAAGCTGAGAGATCACATCTTCTGTCTCAAACACAAAGAGAGAATGAAGAGGAAGTAGAGCAAGGCTATGAAGTCTTAAAGTCCTACACAGTGACACAAGTCCTCCAAGAAGACACCACCACCTCCTCCAAGGGCACCACATACTGGGGACCAAGTATTGAGATATCTGAGCCCCTGGGGATCTTTTCTCCTTCAAACCACCTCATAGCAGGAGCGCTTCATTTCTTGATTTGTTAACTACAAAATGAAAGACTTTCAAAAGGGAATAATTAAAAAAAAAAAACTCCCCAAAAGAACATATGAAAGGCAAAAGTCCAATATTCAATGTTTTGTCTCTTGGATCTTAATTTCTCCAAATTTCTACATTTACTGGGAAATTCATATGAAATTTTTAATCTGTGATTTTTTTAATTCAAAAACTCTTGTAACTTCTCTCATGTGGTTTGCATAGTAGAGTGAAATCGAGCCAAATAACTCAGAGTCTTTCAAATATTGTGCCTTGCTTATATAACTTGGCTGTATAAGGCATATCTCAGACCCAATTTACAGACCTCATTCCAGGCAAAGTGAAAGCCTGCCAAATATCTTTCTATAAATACCTTAAAAGATAGCTTGGATGCCAGTCTACAGACTTGAAATATCGAGGCCTCCTGAACCTATACCTTCAATCATTTTTCTTATTTCAAAAGTTTGTCATAAGTAATTATGATTGTGTTATATTGGGGTTCTTAAAATAACTGTTCTCTTTTACTTAAAAGTAATGTAATGACCTTTTTATATTTGTAAATGTTATGCTCTTTATCATTATTCATTGTCTTATGATAAAAATGGGTTAAAATAGAAATAGATGAAGAATTGGATAGAGTAGCTTAAGTCTGACATGACTTCACACATTAATAGTTTGCTAACCTTAACATTTGATAAACAAATAAATAATGATGTTTACAAGGATTATTTGGAAATCAGTTTTACAGTTGAAAGAAAGTTAGGAATTTATCCCAAGTACGTAAAAATAACCAAAACACAGTATTTTTCATGTTGATGATCATTTGTGGGGATGACATTACCATTTATTCTGTAATTAAAAGTAAATAGAAGTCTGACACATTTTACAAGCAGAAATACATAAATAAGATAATCCTAAAATCCATTATTTCAGTTGATGAACGTTTGACACCAACTGTCTTCTTTGCTTTCTATTTTTAAAAAACATCTTAAAGGGGGCTAGAGAGATGTCTCAGTGGTTAAGAGTGCTTGCCGAACAACCATGGTGAGCTGATTCTTGCTCTATTTTTAGCCTTAGTACTATAGTGGGTGGGTAAACAGAGCATCACTGAGGCTTGCTGGCTGCTACCCTCTCCCAGTACTGCAAGCTCCATGTTTCGGGGAGAGACCCTGTCTCAAAGAATAAGGTATAACACGATGAGGGAGGGCAGCTAACCCCCCTTGACTTCTGTGGGAGCACATAGGTGCACACACCTACACGCTTATACACACACCACATACACACAAACCACAAACATATTGATACACACAATGAGTGTATTCATAAACATATAAATGTCTAAAGTCAGAAACCGTCATTATATCTGTACATTTAAAATTTTATATGTTAATATTAAATCACACATATGATTTTTGTGTTAATATTTTATTGAGTACTTCAAAGGTGAAATTTGTTCAAGACTATCTATAAACATGCTCCATTTCTAATAAGTCAGATTTTTAGTCTCTGAAACAATCAAGTTTCACATGACTGAGGATATAAAGTAAAAAGTACATAGAAAATAATAAATCATCTGGGAGGAATGAACTGTCTGTGTAGCAATCTTGTTTCATCTGAATATAATTTTTAGGCTTTTAAATTGAAAATTTATTAAGATGCCCAATGATCATCAAATCTAGTGGAGATAAGCATGGAATCCGTAGTGCTAAATACAAGAATCTCATCACAGTGTGTCTGGGTGTGAAGTTTATTATGGGTCTTAGTGTTACTACAAGTATTAGAGTGGTATCTATTATTCATTATGAATCCTATGTTAGAAAATGCAGGAAGGGAATAAACATCAGATGCAAAGCTGAAAATAATATCGACCGTGGGCTCACACCACATTAGCTAGCCATTGACTCTTGTATTTGCATAACCTGAAAGGTTTTTCCACTCATGTATAATTTGTAGTATACAATGCAATGAGTGAGGAGTGAGTTTTTCCACCTCTTGCCTTGTTTATACTGAAGCTGCAAATAGTTAGCCATGGGGAGCAGTGTGGTATCAGGTGTTAAGAAGAGAAGATACATTGGGATTCTCTTTAGAATCAACATGTGATACTTTCTCTATATTTAAAAATATTTGTTTATATGTGTGTGTGTGTATGGTGTGTGTGTGTATGTGTGTGTGTGTATGGTGTGTGTGTGTGGGGGGGGGTGTGTGTGTATGTGTGTATGTGTGTGTGTATGTGTGTGTGTGCGTGTGTGTGTGTATGTGTGTGTGTGTGTGTATTTGTGTGTGTGTGGTGTGTGTGTGTATGTGTGTGTGTGTGTATGTGTGTGTGTGTGTATGTGTGTGGTGTGTGTGTGTATGTGTGTGTGTGTGTGTGTGTGTGTGTGTGTGTGTGTGTTCATGGGTGCAGGTGCAGAAGAGTACATCAGAGACTAGAGTAACAGCTGGAGTAGGTCTGCAGATGTAGGGACTGAGAACTGAACTTGGGTTCTCTGCAAACCAGCCCCGGCTTTAAAACGTTCTCTCTCCAGCCTCCTGAATGAAATTAGAGGGGGAGAATTCTTCATCTTTATAACCATGTTCAGCATGATCTAAACCCATCAGATTCCGAATCCTCCACTTTTATATCTTTAAAGAACAGTGGACTAGAATAGGTTATACTGTGATTAACTAATCATATCTTAGAGTAAAATGAAATAATTTCTAGCTTTACTTACAGTTATAACCAGCTTGCTGCAGTGCCTATATATTACCAACTAAATTTATATGCTTTTAAACTTTTGTTTGCCACATACTATTCACATTTTGCTTGTGTGAAGTATTTTATTGCAATAATGTACTACCATCAATGTACAATATTACTATACTTATCATAAGGTCACATAGTGTGGTTTTAACATTTCTCCCTAAAACAATGTTTTCATAAATACTTCGTGTGTTGAATACTGAAGGCTTAGTGATAGAGTAAGAATGTAATAAACTTTTATACGTGGATGACGATGCTTGGTTACTAAGAAGGAAAGATGGCAGGCATCCAAACATCTCTGGCTTGATGGAAGCGAACAGCAAGAACTGACGTAATTCTCTAAATTCTCTTTGGGGACTTTAGTGTCCAGAGCAAGACGACTTTGGAAGTACCACTTCATCCTGGGTGACCTCTCACACTGGTAAAATATCTTCATATCTGCCGGGAAAGCAGGAACTTAAAGATGCATGCCGGTGCATTCCAAACAAGGTATGTTAGCTTTCATGTGCCCACTGAAAGGCCACTCCATCTAGTCAGTGTCCTGAGCTCCTTGGCTATATAGCCCGTGGTACACAGAAGATGCCTTGTGCCTAATCAAATCTCAAATACAATAGTCATAAACATGGGCCAGAAAAAGGAAATTAAAGATTGCATTTTTGGATTTTTTTATTTTCCTTTCAATGTATGGAAGTTACAATTAATAGAAAGGCAAGGAGAAGAACCAATGGATGACAGGGAAGTACTGTGTACATAACACGTTGGAAATGGGCTACAGTTCAGGAAGTACTGAGTACAGAGCACATGCTAGGAATGGGCTGCAGTTTGGAAATTCGGTGCTAGATGAAACGTGCCTGGATTTCAACATAGACACTCAAAAACACAGTGCAAGCATTCCTCCTTTGCTGCTGGATGACTCACTTTGCACAGTGCCTGCAAATTTCCATCCAGCTGCCTCTTTCCTATTGATTGTCTCTGTGTGGCATATCCAATTAATGAGCTTCATCTGAATCTATATGGTTCTTTGATCAGTGATGTTGGGCCCATGGACCTCTAGGAATATATTTTTATGTTCATAGCAGTCATGAAGGTTTTCTAAAAACAGGCAGTTAGGGAGACAAATGATGGCAGGCAAATAAGGTAGGTGGCAGGTAGGTATGCAAATTGGTGATAGATGGATAATAGACAGAGTTGATAGAGAGATAGATAGACAGAGGATAGATAGATGATAGGTGATAGATAACAGAGAGAGGATAGATGATAGATACATGGTAGATAAATTGATAGATGATAGATAGATAGATAGATAGATAGATAGATAGATAGATAGATAGACAATAGATAGATGGACAGACAGATGATAGATAGATAGATAGATAGATAGATAGATAGATAGACAGACAATAGATAGATAGACAGACAGATGATAGATAGATAGATAGATAGATAGATAGATAGATAGATAGATAGATAGATAGACAATAGATAGATGGACAGACAGATGATAGATAGATACATAGATAGATAGGTAGATAGATAGATAGATAGATAGATAGATAGATAGATAGACAGACAATAGATAGATGGACAGACAGATAGATGATAGAAGATAGATAGATAGACAGACAGATCAATAGCGTTGGAGCAATGAAACAGAACGATTTTTTCACAGGCATTCCATTCTTCCTCAGGAGGAAGCAGGATTATCAGGAACTCTGGGACCCTTTGGACATAAAGGCGACAAAGGAGTGCCAGTAATGTGCACACAACTTGTACTGTTGGGATGAAGGGGTTTGCTCAAAAGTGACTTAAAAAGATTTGTCCACCTCCAGTTTATGATAAATGCATTTCAAAAAGGCTCTCAAGAATTATGTTGAGATGAGCTCGGTAAAGCTCTGTGTTGCACTAGCAGTCGAGTACCTTACTGACACCATGGTGTTAGGAAACTCTGAGCAATCTAGAACAGCCAGTCTTTGTACCTGGAAGTTCTAAACAACACTAAGAAGCAGGCATATGTCCCAGTGGCTCCCTAGCTTTCCTCATCACCCACTTTTCCAGACACCGAACAAACATATTTCCCTTATCTGATGACATGTCCCCATGGAGCAGGATCTTAATGACCAACCTTTGGTCTGTGGGAGGCATATTGCTGCATGTTTGAGGAGGAAACAAAGAACAGGATAAATGATTTTGTTTCCTGGGATATCATTCCTGAAGAGACATAGATGCTATAACTGTTAGATCCTATCTGAGAGTTGCAAGGTCCTGAGAAAACAATCCAGGCCCACTAGGAAGAGCTGACTATGAAGATGTTGTGTGTTCTTGATTGCTAAGTGTGCAACACAGGCCCTTTAAGTAGGTTCTAACTTATCTGTAATATTTTCTAGTCTTTTGAATGTGTCTTTCAATCAAATGAGGGACCTAATATATAATGAAAGTCGCACAAGTTGCTGGAGCCATGGTAATAAGAAAAGAGCACAAGGCCTGTCGGCATTGTGTGTATAATCTTTCGATGACATAAGTTACCACAGAAATGACACCAGTGGAAAGGGACTAAGAGGAATTAGTAAAGATGACAAATGTTATAAAATTAATAAAGTGTAAGGTCCATAAAATACTTTATGCAAAGATTTGTCTTAGAGTTGCAATGTGTTATAAGATTCCCCTCAATATGCTGCTTTAAACCATTTAATTTTGTTAGGAATTCCCATATATAAAATTCATAGTGACAGATTTTACTGTCATGTCAAATCAATTGGTGTATAATTTATTAGTAATCTACTACACAAAATTAAAAAAGCACACTTTCTTAATGTTTTTCTCTGTGCACAGACCCAAAATCTGTGAATTTGATTAAACCAGGACAGCTACTACTGTGTAAAAATGGTTTCAGGTGACCATGACCGTAAATACGATCAACTTTTTAGAAACTTGTAATCATCATAAACGTGTGATTTCATCTTAAGTAGTGATGGCATTGTAATGTGTAAAAATGTAGGCTTTCCTCAGTGTTTGATTTTGGTATAAAACTTATAGTTCTAACCGGTGCCCAGACTACCTGCATTTTGGAACCTCAAATGTTAAGATTGGGCAGACTGAATAGTTACTATTATGACATGACCAATGTTTCAGAGTCACTCAGGGAAACAGATGTTATTCTAGAGGCTTGCTTTTAGATCTTTATTTATTTATTTTTTTGGGAGATTGGAATTGTATTTATTCAGTTTTTCATTCTGGATCTTAATAGCTAACCGGATTCCTCCAGGTATTACCCCTGCAGAGACAGACAGCAACTACAATAGGTCTTCTGTGGGGGACCCACTGAGAAAGTTCAGCTCCAGTAAAGGCGACTTTCAAGGGAGGATGGAGCTAGAGCCTGGCTGCCAAGATTTTTTTTTTAAATTTTTTGATATTTTATTTACATTTAAAATGTTTCCCCCTTTCTAGGTCTCCTCTTCGGAAACTCCCATCCCCTCCCCCCTCCCCTGCCTCTATGAGGGTATTCCCCCTCCCACCCACCCGCCCACCCACTCCCATCTTCTGACCTTGACATTCCCATTTACTGGGGCCTCTAACACCCTCAGGCCCAAGGGCCTCTCCTCCCCCTGATGACCAACAAGGCCTTTCTCTGCCACATATGTGGTCCGAGCCATGGGTCCATAGATGTGTGTTCTTTGGTTGGTGGTGCAGTCTCCAGGAACACCTGGGGGAGGGGATCGGGCCAGTTGACACTGTTGCTCCCTCCATGGGGCTGCAAACTCCCTCAGCTCCTTCAGTCCTTTCTCCAACTCCCCCATCTGGGACCTCACTCACAGTCCAGCGGTTACTGTAAAGTGAAACTTGGGTATTCCGAACTTGTGGGCTAATATCCACTTATCAGTGAGTACATACCATGTTCCTTCTTTTGTGACTGAGTTACCTTGCTCAGGATGATATTTTCAAGTTCCATCCATTTGCCTGCGAATTTCATGAAGTCATTGTTTTTAATAGCTGCGTAGTACTCCATTGTGTAAATGTACCACATTTTCTGTATCCATTCCTCTGATGAGGGACATCTGGGTTGTTTCCAGCTTCTGGCTATTATAAATATGACTGCTATGAACATAGTGGAGCAT
>CM052709.1:17435422-17487924 GCA_028551405.1 Uromys caudimaculatus
CTATACCTATTATCCTTAGGTTCTGTCTTCTCATTGTGTCCTGGATTTCATGGATGTTTTGGGTTAGGAGCTTTTTGCATTGTGCATTTTCTTTTACTGTTGTGTCGATGTTATCTATGGTATCTTCTGCTTCTGAGATTCTCTCTTCTATCTCTTGTATTGCTTTTAGTTCTTTAAATCCATGTCGTGTTGGAATGAGAACCACTTTGGCACCAGAAGTCTTAGGAGAGAATATTTCATAGTAGCTTTGATTCCTCAATAATATCCCATCAGTGTTTGATTGTGAAAAAGGACAACACTGTAACACATACAAATCACTTACATTATAGATATTGAACGTATGTATGTTCTCCTCTTCTTTCTATTCAGTGGGGTTGAAGGAGAGGTGGAACTCAGCCCTTTCAGGGGTTTATGTTCTTTCATATGTGACTTGACAAGACACAAATCTTCAGTTATGAGGCAATGTCTAACGATTTTCAATTGATTGAGAGGCTCAGTGCATAAAAGTTTGGAGTTAGTTTATTTTCTTTGATAAATAACAATAGTATATTAAGTTTCTATCTTCAATTATATGAATATTGAATTCTGTGTTTTGTTTCCAGTATTAGCTGGCCTTTTCTGGATAGTGGTTATTAGTTTATGAATGGGTTTTTTTTTTTACATTTTAATTAGAACACAATGGATTCCAATTTGTGGACATTAGATAAGGAGATCAGAAATAATTGGACAGTTTTACAATTTACATTACTTATAAACTATTAGATATAATTTAGTAGCTGTTGGTAAATTTGAGTTTTTGAAACAATGAGAACGAATTTGAGAAAACGACCTGAAAACACCCTTTCTAATTATTTGACAGGGTGATATTTCTACAGTTGTTATTTGAAGGGTCCTTATTGTAATGTCACAGCTTAATAAAGACAAATTCTCATTTTTATTTATGGAAAGCTATTAGTAGTTAAATAACAAATCTGAATAAAAGTGTAAGCAAATCCAGTCTCACCTGGTCCAATGTCTTCTAATGACTCTGTGTCTTTCTGAAGATATCTCCTACCCTCTCACATATATTTCAAGGCATTGCATGGTTTTGTAAGACTGCAGTTAAAACGTTGCTGATTTTCTTATTAAGCGTGCCGAATAATGAGTTGTCTGTGACATTTTCACTCAGGTATCACATTATTGCTCATGTCGGCCCCTTATTACCTACTCAGTCAGCCTTGTCCCCTTCCACCGCTTCTCTCCTTTCTCAAGAAGCCCCCTTTACAAAGCTCCTAAACTTTATGTTCTTGAACATACATGTGACCTGAGCAATTTGGAAATTAATTTTCCAGTTTGCTTTCGTACCATTCTGCATTCTCACGTAATTTCCCCAAATTTGCTGTTCATGAAAAAATTTTTTAACAGATGATGCTAGCATAAAATGTTTTTGTACATTAATAAAATCTTAAGTGATAGAGCCAAGCTCTAGTGATAGAGCCACTCATTTAAAAAGTAACATTACATTCCATTCTTTCAAGAATAAATTTGTTGGACCATCTATATGTGGACAGCATGAGGAAGAATCTGAAGCATATTCTTTGGTGCCCACTTAACAACGCACATGGGAAATGCTAACTCTCTTTGATGTTAACAGTTAATGTACCTTTTATGAATGTCTAATGAATAATTAAGGTATTTTAGTGTATAGCTAGTGGTAAAGTCGAATTTGGCACCCTGGCATTCCTGGAGCAAAAATATGCTGACTGGCTATTTGATTAACCTTAGTGCCAGTTTTTATATAAAGCTGAGTCAGGCAAGAAGGGGAAAATGCAGAACTTTGATTTCTTGGGGATCAGTGAACTGTGGCCCAATGCTAGGGCTGCCAAAGATATCAACTGTAAAGTTTTGTAAGTGAACTTCCAGAGAAATACAAACTCACTTGCTTTTTTGTTGTTCAAGGCTACCTTTAAGCAACAAACAGGCTAAGGAATTGTGGCAGAGGGTACAGGTCCAGAGATGTCCAACTATAAACTTCACGGCTCCTTGGAAAAATGTTTTCCTCGGGAATATAAAAAAAATAGTCTGTTAACGATTGGGCTTCTTACATTATCAGTTTTATGGCTGATAGAGCATCTTAATATTTTAATTTTATATAATTAATTTATAATTTATATAAGATTATATAAATGTATATAAAATTACATAAGGTAAATCACTTATTATAGTACTTCTATTTCAGTCTACATTGAATAGCACTATGTAAGATATACAACTTACAATACAAGAACTATATTTAGGTCTATCAATAAAATGATCCGATTTAGTATCTAGATAATAAAATGACTGCTTTTCAGATTTCTCCTCTAATGCCATAGGGTTATTGTAAATAATCACTTCACTCTCAGGAGGTTAATTCAGAAATTCCCTCTATTACCTGGAGCTAGCACGAAAGTGCTCATCAGCAGCACCAACACTCAAGAGGCTGAAGGAGGAGAAATGCGAAAATCTCAGCCAGCCTGGCTATGCTGCAAGACCCTGTATCCAAACCTAAGAAAAATGCTCATTTTCTCATGCAATCTTTACAAAATTTCACATTTGCATGTTAAAATAATTAGCTTAGTTTCACTATGCAGATTAGGCCAAAACTAGTTAGTCGTCACATGCTGATGCTAAAGCAAGTTTTTAGGAAAATCAGTTTTTGGTGAGCAGGCGAGTCCCTCCCACGGTGCTATCTTGAGGCTATGACCCTGTGATATTACTCATATGCCGCTGTCACAGGATTCACTGAGGCTGCACTGGTAGTTCAGGTGTAAGGCAACATAGTTTGTTAATGTGTATTGTTTGTCGTTGTTGTTGCTCTTTTGTTATTTTGGTGATACTGGCATTCAAACCCAAGGTTTTGTGTGTGCTAGACAATGCTAGACCACTGAGCTCTGTTTGCAGCACTTGAGATGAGTACTTCTTTTTTTCCCATTCAATGTATTTATTTACTTTACCTCCTGATTGCAGCCCCTCTCCTCCCAGTCTCCCCTTCACATGGCCCTTCCCCTACTCCCCATAACTTCCCCCTCTGAGAAGGGGGAGGAACCCCCTGGTTACTAACCTACCCTGGCACATCAAGTCACCGCAGGACTAGGCACATCCTCTCCCACTGAAGCCATACAACACAGCACACAAGACAGGAAACAGGATCCACAGGCAGGCAACCGATTTTGAGGGACAGTCCCTGCTCCAGTTATTGGGGGACCAGCATAAAGATCAAGCTGCACTTCTGCTACGTAGTGCAATGTATGGGGTGGTGGTGGCTAGGGCCAGCTCCTGTATGCTCTTTGGTTGGTTGGTTGTGTTACAAGAAAAAAAAATCAGATTCTTAGAAAGGAAGGAACATGTGGGGCAAGTTGATGACGCATTAGAGCAATCATCATGGCGCAGAGAGCAGTATTACTGAGTCTCTGTATTTCAGGTCTTGCATCTTTCCCTAGAGCACACTCCTGGAGGCAGGATACTGGTTCATCTTGTACTCCACTTAAGTACAACTTCAATAAAGGGCAGAGGGGCATGGCGGCTGCTTATAACCCAGTTGAACCAAGTCTTTCTTAGAATTGGGATTCTGAAAACTTGGGACCTATTTGGCCAAAACAGCGGTTGGGGGAGTCTTACAAAATCAGTTAATGAGTATCAGGGCCTGCTTGATCAAGTGTTCTGAGAATTTGAAAAGCTAATGTAACAAATGTGTTCAAACTCTTGGCAAAACTGTTCATCAAATACTCCCCTAGATACCTCCAGCCGTTTATTTTCCCATCCGGGTTACTTCAGTTGCTCCTAAGAGTTTCTTGGGCTATAGATTCATTCAGTTTCCAGTGGAGCCAAATATGGTATCAGCTTACATCGATTTTTCTGTAGCCAGCTTCATGCAGCTTCAGAGACCCCACTTAGTGGCTAGTATCACCCTAGTACTTACAGAAACACTTTGACCAAATCCTCTTCCCAGGGTCTATATCACTCACTGGTGGTGCCAGCTCTGCTCCTAACTTCACTTTATTTAGCTGTGAAAAGGATTTAAAGCTCACAGGTGGAAAAGAACTACCACTCCCAGGGTGGTGGTCTCACTTTTATAATCCAAAGTTTATCGCTTCTTTAAAATCATGCTAATGAACATGGGCAAAGTAAAATTAACAAGAAAGTCACTGTTATTTTATTTGGTGGTATAGTTGATATATATTACAAAGTATGCCACTCTAAGGAAGAAACGTCAATCTTTTAAACCTCCAAAAATTTAAATCACATTGTGAGTAGTATTTCTTGCCTCGTAATAAAAATACCTTATTTGATTTTTGGTGTTTTGGTTGTGAGCATAACCTTTCCTTCATGGCTGAGTCATCTCTCCAGCCCTGATTTTTATAAATTAATATCTAGAGAAAATTATTAGTTCACATATCTTATGTGATTAAATGATTAGAGTCGCAAATCTTCACAGCTCAGTTTCCCACATTTCCATCTGGTATCTTTTTTAGTCTAACAATTTATATTTTTTATTCACTTTACATCCCAATCACAGCCCCCTCCCTCCTCCCTTCCCAGCCCCATCCTTACAAATGCTTCTCCCCCCTTCCTGTTCTCCTCAGAGAAGGGGAAGCCCCCCTTGGGTACCATCCCACCCTGGGACATCTAGTCCCAGCAGGACTAGGCACATCCTCTCCCGCTGAGACCCAACCAGGCAGTCCACATAGGAAGAAGCAGAGTCAATGGCAGAGAAGAGCGACCAAGACTGTCCCACTGTGCTTGTTAGGGGTCAGTCCCACATGAAGATCAAGCTGCACATTTTCTATAAATGTATATGGGTATCATACATTGTGAATATATGGACATGTTCCATGTCACCTAAACAGCATCACTGAGTTTAACTAAGTTTTAGCCCTCTCAGTATTAGATAGATAGATAGATAGATAGATAGATAGATAGATAGATAGATAGATAGATAGATGTTGAAACATCTTGGAGCAAGTGTGCAGGCGATCTGCCACAGAACATACACCTCAAGCACATTATTCTCAAATGGAGTGCTTTTCTATTCAAGCTAGAAACTGATTTATGATCATGGAATGAGGCATATTCTCAGCAGTATTAAGTAGAATTTGCAAGCTGGTTCCAATTTATATTTCCACATAATACGATATTGTAATAAATTAAATTACTTGCATGCAAATTTTATCGTTCTTGCATGTTAGACTTGCATGTTGAAGCATGATAGCAGTAATTATTTTAAAGTGAAGACTCTAAACAGAGTAGTAGTTATCCATGGTTGCCTTTTCTTTGGCGACAGAAGCAAAATAATACACTATGTAGCACTGTTTTGTGCCATGTACTTTTGGAGAATGGAGTTGTTTGGACTTTAGAGATGAGGAATCATCTTTAAAACTAATTATATTCTCTTACAAATTACCTTGTCAGCCAGTGCAGACATAGAGTAGGCATTCATCACTGTATACAAGCCTTTCTGTCAAACATCACAAGACAGTCACTATCTGCATTACACTGACCCAGCACATCTATAAATTTGTCAAAGTTTGGTAAATTAACTGCTGTATGTTCATAGGGAAAAATTCCATTCTATAAGAAAATACCTGTTTACTTCTGGTAAACTTAGACAGGTAGTGAGGAGCTGCTGCCAGTAAAATGAATAAGTGGGAGGGATTAATTTCCAGGAGAGATGAATGCTTTAATGCAGAGTCACATGCATACACATACCAACACACACATGCATATCCCCACATACACTTGCATACACACCCCTTCCCTACACACACACACACACACACACACACACACACACACCATATGCACACAGGCACTTTGTCCTTCTGGTCTGAAGTGGGAAGATGGGCTGAGGATCCGAACAGCCAATGAATGTCCTGCAAATTCAGCTCTGGAGCCACACTTGCTCTAACTTCTGCATGTTTCGTTCAAAAAATTGTCTTACTTCCTATTACTTCCTAGTTCACTGATGTGCCAGTACTTGGGGGAAAATGTAGATACTTTTTAGAAATATGATTATTTTCCAATAATATCTATTTTAATTATGTGATCATAAAAATATAACCAAAATACAGCCCAGATCATGCTAAAGTACTATTTACTTGCTAAACAACTAATTTATTTCCTAAGGAGAATCCCCCCGTCTTATGAGACAGGGTCTCACCTTGTAGCCCTGTCTCGCTTGGAACTCACTAAGTAGACCAGGCTGGCCGCAGACTGAGGGATCCTCTTGTCTCTGTCAGTTGGGCTCTGGAATTAAAGGTGTGCCCCACCAGGCCAGCCAGGAGGAAGCAGTTATTAAACTACTTCTGTTCCTTATGGAGTAGGTAGAAAGCAAATACTAGTCCTCAGAAATGTGCCTGACAATAAGCAAGCAGAGTTACACTACCTGGATCAGGGTTCTAGGACAACAATCCTTCTCCTTTAGCAAATGGGAATTATACTGGACACATGTTAGCTTGATCTTAATGACAGAATGAGTGGTTCAGGAAAGAGTGAGCTTAATGACGGGTATAAATGTTTAATATCTAGAGGATGCATTTTAAACACACAGCTTGATGATGCTCTTGCTCCAAGCTCTGGCTTACTGTGAGACTAAATCAGAACTCACTTGAGGGAATTTATTTTATTTAACATTTATTTAGCAGGAAATGTTAAAATAAAACTCAAATATCTTCTGAGTCTTTGACCTCTTTAAAAACAACAACAACAACAACAACAACAACAACAACAACAACAAAATTAATGTTCCTAGACCAGTGGACTCACTCAGAAGGATTACACGTAATGTCACAAACTTGTATCATGCTGATAAAAACAGCCACTTATGCAATTAGTAGTATGTGCTAAGCACTGCCAAGACCCTCCTTCTTTACATTAACTGATTCAATACTTACAGACCTTGTAGCTCAGATTTGTTTTCATTTTTGGATTAAGAAACTGGTATAGAAAGACAATTAGAACATCCCTAAGTTTCATCGCTAGTAAGAAGTGGGTTAAGAGTGAAGCCCTGCCCACGTGAACTCACTGTTCATGGGCCTTCCTGCTGTCTCGTCACCAGGATGCTGCCAAATACCCTGCTTCCCTTCCACACTCAGCTAGGGTTAAATCGCAAATCCATTTCCCTTGCAGCTTAGGGAGCGGCTTGTGAAGTTTGCTCCCTAGATTCTGCTGTGTCTCTCATCTTTAAGTCTATGAACCCCTTTAACATAAGATCTTTTAACCCGAACACAGGCAGAAGGCTGTATCTTTTGCCCAAAAATTACTGCAAACGAGTTTATTCACCAGAGGAGAGGATTTTTATAGTTTTACCTCCAGAAATAAACAGACTGAAAATATGATGGTTTAATTTTGTTCATTTTTCAAATTTGAAATTAGATTTGAAATATTCTCAGTGTCCAGAGGTGACTCTAAAGACCTGTAGTCTGTCTTCCATGGGCCATAGCCCACTCATGGCTGGTCTCTGGGTTGACTTGAATACCCAACATAAGACATTCTACCTTAATACCCACTACCAAACATGGTTTTGATGCATGTGTACGCATCTCTATACATACAGAGTACTATCAAAGACAGTAGCATTAAACTTAGTACCCTGACATTATTAAAATAACCTGCAATGGTAATAACACAATGGGCCAGTTGCTAATTTGCCTGTTGTAAGAAAACAGCTAGACTGCCCTCAGCAAAATGAACCTTGAAGATAATGGAGCTTGTCTCCATAAACTCTGAGCTCCCATTCATTGCACTGAATATGCAGAAACGAGATTTATTCATTCTTCATTGTCTTTGCATTTCTTCTCTTCCAGGGAATGAAATGATGGTGTTTGAATCTTGATTTTTCCCTAAAAAGGCTTTTGTGAGAACACTCCAGCTCCAGGAAATAAAGGCAGATGTTGTCTCAGTTTATGTATGTGCAGACGAGTCCTGTAGCTGTCGTGAATCCTAATGACTTCTGTTCCTGCCTGGTCCAGATGTGGCGTTAATGCCTCAGAGACTAAGAAACTTATAGGCGTTTAGTGAAAATAATTTTTGTTTAAGTCATTTGGCTTCCTCTGTGCATTTCTAGTTTCACCTAATTTTTCCATGGACAATCAGAATTAAGCTCATTTACACAGTTTCTCCATAAGTTTAGAAAAAATTAATATGTATTTGCACATAACAATTCATTATTGAAACTGAAACCACTAAATGAGAACATACAACTTTATCCAACAGTAGGATTTTTTTAAAGATTTAATAGTATAATTACATTTATTCCTGTCTTTCCTCCCTCCAAACCCCCTCACATGCCCCTCCTTGCTCTCTTTAAATTTATGGTCTCTTTTCATTGCTATTGCCTGTATATATGTATATTCACATACTGATATATTCATAAATATAACCTGCTCTGTCTTTGAAATGTTACTTATATTCATGATTTCAGGGCTCACCATTTGGTATTATAAGATAACCAATTTTTGTCTCTTTCCTCAGGGAAGACTATTTCTCCTGCTCTCAACATCCCTAGTTGCTTGCAGTTCTTTCTGTAGGGTTGAGGGCTCATGTACTTTCCCCAGTCCACTTTGGCATGGCTATTATTATCATCCTTGTTCAGCTCCTGTTGAACAATACAACCTTTTGTCAAGGCTGATAAAATAGATGTGAAATTTATGTTAACAAAAGAATCATCACTTGCATGTGCACCAATATCGCCAATTATAAATGTGCTGTCTGTGAGAGCAAGACAATGAAATCTCAGTGTTTTATTTCACATTTCCATTAAACTAGTAACAGTTTGTAGGGTTCTCAAGTAGCTATATAATCAACTTGCATTTTACAAAAGCGGTATCATCTGTATGCCTGTGTGTTTTTTAAAAAATTTAGTAATGAAGGACTCATGCAATCTTATAATAAGCAATACTCATAGAAAAATAACCACAGCATTATAGTTTCATTACTCTACCTTCTGTCACCGACTAACATTCCAAGGGTAACACGAATTATTGATAGAATAATTGATGTGGAATGTATTGCCATTGTCTTATCAGTCAGGTCTATCGATACAATACAGCCTCCAAATAAGCAAAGCATTAGAAGCACAGGGCTAATCGAGAGACAGGAAAGAGAAAGCTGGCCACTCTGCAGCTGACTTTATTTCTCAATGGTTTCTTATTCCCTCCTAATGCCTCCACTCACATCCCAAGTAGAGCAGTTGGCAGGGAGCACAACAGATGGACGGCAAGCTCAACACATGTAGTGTAGCTGGCACCCAGGCACTTGACTTTTATTTACTAAATGGTTAGGCAGATCTCAGGAAACCAATCTGCTAACACTCTTATTTGGTTTAATGTGCAATCAGTATCTAGCACATAAATATTAAAATAGTACCTGGAGAAAGATCCCACACTGATTCTTTCCATAGCTCAGTGGCTGATTATCTTATTCTTGGTGTAGATTACGAACATAGCGAACAGTGGATTTAAAAACATAACTGCTATCATTTAAGCCATCTGTGACTGTAGATAGTAGTCTCCCTGAAGTGGCTCCATCAGAAGCATCTTTCAGCCAGCCAAGCCAGGGTTAATTGTACCAGGTTATGGTAATGGGTAAAGCTATCAGGTAAAAGTGAGAGGCTGAAGATAAGTTCAGATAATTGGTATCTTGATTCCTTTACCAGCCCCATCACAGATTTCTACCTTCAAAGTTCAGGCAGGTTTTTTAATGAAACCTTCTGATCCACCAGGCAAAACTTGAAACACTTCTGTTCTTCTAACTTAGTATTTTGTTTGCATCACCAATTTTGTGTGTCCATGTGCTTGGGCACTCCTGGAATAGAAGGAACTATTGTCTCTTGTCTCTCTGTCGTGATTGTGCTTGGACCAACAGAGGACACCCAGGTTGATAGACTCTTCATAAGTTCAAGCTGAACTGCACAGAACTCCAGGAAACTTAGCTCCAAAGTACAGAAGGGAAGTAATCGGGAAGGAAGAGTAAGAAAGGTAGGTTAGTAAGAACTCCCAAGGTTTTATGCGAAGCAGACTTCAGAGAAGTAGTGGGGAGGAGAATCTCTACCTAGCAAAGCTTACAAGTGAGGCTTCCTAGGACGAAATGTAATAGGGGCAGCGTGTACAGCTCCAGAACTTGCTTCCCATTTCCCCATCACCTGCTCTCCCAAGAAAGCCTTACTGCAAGGCTAAGCTAAGTTAACTGATGGCTTTAGCACAGCTAGGCTCCAGTAGAGGTAACTGATACGGAGTCACGCTATCAATTACTTGTCACGAGGAATACTCTGGACAGGAAATGGTTTGTGGTGACTGGTGTCTTACTGTCCTCAATTAGGAGCTGACTGATGGCACTGTGTTCTATATCTTAAGTCATCTTTCACTTGGTGGAGTGCTTGCTGTGGGTGTCAGGAACTACAGGTACCAGAACCCCCATCAGATGATTCATAGTCAACGTCTTAATTTCCCTACCACGGTTTTGCAGTATGAAAATTATTTAGACTGTCTTTAACCTACTCTGACAATACAATAAGCTCAAATCTTTCTTTCTGACAGACCCATTCCTAAAAGATCATATCAGTCTCATAGGATCCCAGAATTTTATTAGATTCTACAAAAATTGGCTAAATCCCCCTAACTTCACTAGGTATTCAAGAAAACTTTCACCTTCCCTCCAAATAATTTCTAAATTGTTTATTTTTTCCTAAGCTCAATATAACTTTCGTTTGTCTAATTTGGAGAAGGGCTGGAACTTGATTTTTTTCCTTGAAAGAAAATCTTAGAAGTGTTTATATTTGGTTACATACTCAGTATATGAAACTACATTTTTTAGAAGCAAATTACATTAATAGAAAAATGACTTTAGCATCCAAAACAACATGGTGTGTGTGTGTGTGTGTGTGTGTGTGTGTGTGTGTGTGTGTGTGTGTGTGTTATGGCTCTACTTTTGTTCTGTTTGGGACCATTTCTGACATAATATGCTGAGTTTTAAAAGCCACATTTCAAGAGACGTATTGACTGGTTAGTGTGTACTCAGAGAGCAGGATCATATATTTAGAGAATCCAAATTATCGCTAATGGTTTAATGAATGGAAGCATCAGAAGTGACCCAAGTGGATATCATGTTTAATATTTGAAAGAGTTTTTTCTCCTTTAATGTAAGACATCAGAAGTAAGACTAGTGCGAAGTGATTTAGGATTAGGAAGCTTTAGTTCAGTAAGCATACATGTGTGTTTCTTTTTTTTAAATTTGTGCCCCACAATGTGAATCAGACAGAAAAATCAGTTAGAAGTTTATAATAGTATTTGGTGGCAATGGTGAATATAAGACTATCAATATAGTTTCTGTATTGTTTAGTTTGGGGAGTGAGTGTGTGAGCGGCGCTCATGGGGAGGTCACTAGACAGTTTTCAGCAGTCAATTCTCTGCTCCCTTCATGAATGTTCCAGAGATTAAAAGGCTTGTAATAGAAAGAATATCCCCAGAAATAAGTTTTGAAAGGTATGATTTGTTTGAAACTACTGATTATAATTTTTTTTCAATTATGAACTATAATCTAGTTTGGAAGATAAAAGAGGAGCATCTTATGCTTTCTTTAGGACTAGACTGGTTAAAAAGGAAGTAGGAACTCAAAACACACACACACATGCACACACACATGCACACATGCACACACACATGTGAACACACACACATGCACACACACACATGTACACACACATGCACGCATGCACACAGACATGTGAACACACACATGCACACACACATGTACACACACATGCACACAAGCACACACACATGTGCACACACATACACACACGTGCACACACATGCACGCAAACACACACATGTGCACACACATACACACACATGTACACACATACAAACACACATATGCACCCCCACACACACTATATACATAGAACAGATCAGTGCCCTTTCAGTGGTGTTAGGCAAGCACTGATTTTGTTAGGTTTTCCCTGACTGCCCACATTTCTTTGGGCTTTCTCCTCTATTTCAGAATAAGCACTAAAGTGACTGATGTTACCAACATAATGTTTTAGACTAGGTTTTTATAGAACCAACACTTGGCATTAGCATGTTTGGACTATGTTCTTTTGAAGTTTTCATAGTAATTCATACACCTTCCCCGTTTTTGAGACAGAGATTGGATCCAATAGGCTCACACTCCTCCGATGGACTAAAGGCAAATAGAAGTGATTATAAGCCTCTAAGTAGGGAAAAAAGGGAGATCAGTTAACATTCGCCATAGCGAATCATAGTATCTTAACTACAGGAATCGCAGACCGTCAACTGGAGACACGCCCGTGCCAGTAGTGCAGGCACGCAGTATGTAAAAGTCGGCTGCTAGCAAAGCTGTCAGCACTCCTTTTTCCCTGAAACGGGTTGTTGGCAGTGTGAATAGCGTATCATTGTACTTTGCAGGATTATATGCTGTATCTGGTGATCCTGAATAACTTGCAATATGATATAAAACATTATATTGGATCAACTGAGGAAAATAATCTTCTTCTTAGGGACAAGTGGGCATACTTCAGCGCTGAGTAATATTAGAAGCTCTATTTCCATAGAACGTTCTTTGGCGTCAGTGACTTAATGCGAGTTCGTTATCTCGCTATCAAATGTTACTGCAGCTTTCCACTAGTCTTGACTGGTGCCTCGGGTCAAGAATCATACAAACTTTCAAGTGATGGAAATGCTTATTACGCTGATAATTTTGATGCTTCTACATGTAATTCTATATCACAAACAAATTTTGCCTGTACTAGGACGACGCAGTTATACTATAGAGTACTTTGATAGTTTAAACAAAGAAAACTCCTAACTCTTAAAAAAGTGTGTGCATGCATATGGCAGCATGCTTCTGGTAAAAAAGAAAAAAAAAAAAGAAATAGTGAAACTTTCCAAAAATGTAGTAGTAATATAATTAAAATCTCAATATTTAGGCAGAGTATCTCGTTATTTTAAAATGTGAAGATGTGGTGTTTTTCTTCATATACTTAAACTTCCTTTAAATAATTCTTAGAAATTATATCTGTGGTCTAGATAATACTTAAAAACTGTTATTTTCTAAGTGAATTTTCAAATATTTCACAAAAACAGAGCAGACTGTAGCGCTATTGGCTTATTTTGAGCTGCCTGAATCTTGACACTTAGGAGCCAGAGTAAATTCCTAGACCCAAGATGCCTGAGGGTCCACCAAGAATACATACACCCTCCCTGGAGTGTCTCTTTCTGGGTGGTGTGCTGTTCACAAAGACTTGTCAGAGCCATGACCAAGAATTCCAGTAATGGAACCTGATAGGCATCTGCTGAAAACATTTATGCCCATGGCAGGAGCCAGACAAGTGGAGTGGGAACTGTCTCATGTAGAATTGCCTTTGGTGTGATTTCAGAATCCAGCTTACAATCATCAACAGATATGGGTAAGGGAATAAGCACATGAACAATGTGACAAGAATATCAAGACATGTATATATATATATAATATGTATATATAATATGTATATCAGATTAGGTAAGAAGATACTTATAAATCACAATTAAATTGGTTGCCAGGGACCATGTAGGGAAGCAGGGCATTTGCCACAGCTGAAGGGCCAGTGTTTGAAGCCCAGTCACCGTGTAACAGTCTACGGAAGATGATTATGAGACCGGCAGCTCTCTGATGAGTTTGTTAACAATGCCTACTCATAAAAAAGCATTTACTCATATACACCAGGAAAAAGAAAGGAAGGAAGGAAGGAAGGAAGGAAGGAAGGAAGGAAGGAAGGAAGGAAGGAAGGAAGGAAGGAAGGGGGAAGAAGAGAGGAAGGAAAGAAGGAAGAAAAGATTAGATTTTTAAACAGCACGTGGACTGCATAGGATTTGAAATCGTTGTGCACTTACTTGTAATCTCAGGTGATGCTACAAGTTGGATAACTCAGAGAGTGGTATTTAACATGTCAGAGCCCTCATATACTCCCCCATTCCTTCGCCTTAAAATTTGAGGTGATTGCCCTGTAGATGTGACATGACAGAATTGGAAGACCAGATGCACAAGAGATATCCAGGAGAATGTTACCCTTCCTCATACTACAGGGCCCCCTTTTTTTGAGGGTCTTTTTCAGTATCATTTGCGACTGATGACATTTATTTTGGTTACTCTTTTTAGGGTGAAAATGGCTTACATGGTACTCCAGGATTGCCTGGTCAAAAGGTAATGGATTTTTGTAAATGTTTCTTACAAACTAAGCTAGTAACCCAGTCTTTCCAAAGAGGACTCAGAAGCCTTTCCTTTTGGAGCCCTTCCAGGGAAACATTCATTACAGAGTGTTAGTAGCACTCTTCCCGGAGAATCAGTAGTGATGCTTTCTAAGGGCCATGGGAGACTTAGAGGGGTACCAGAAACACTTTGACTGCTGTCAGTCAGAGTGAAAAATAGGAAAGTATTTCCTGCAGTCATTTCCCATTTGCACAGGTTGAGTTTCTCAGATTGGATGAAGCAAAAATATTTACAATGACCTAAAATATCTGACATTACAAGGACGTTATACAAAAAACTAAGCTCTTCAAAACACCTTTTTTTGCTTTGGCCTGGGGGTGCAGACCAATCCTCCTAGCTACACAGGAGACAGAATCAGTAATATTGCCCATTCACAGCCTGCCAGCCCATAGTGTGAGTCTAAGGCTAGCTTGGACAATTTGGTGAGATCATGTCTCAAAATGAAAAGCAAAAGGAAGGCTGGGAACAGTTCAGTGCACAGTTCTTGCTTAGTCTGTAGGAGGAGGCTGTAGATTCAACCCCCATATGGGAAAAATAAGCCTGCAGAATGTCACATTCATATTCATGATGAATGATAACTTTAACACCATCCAGGGTGAGTCTCTCAGTGCCCGAGATCTTTCTCATCACCAAAACGAACTTCTTTTTTTTTTTTTTTTTTTTTTTTTTTGGTTTATCGAGACAAGGTTTCTCTGTGTAGCCCTGGCTGTCCTGGAACTCACTCTGTAGACCAGGCTGGCCTCGAACTCAGAAATCCGCCTGCCTCTGCCTCCCAAGTGCTGGGATTAAAGGCGTGCGCCACCACTGCCCAGCTCAAAATGAACTTCCTCTGTATCCTTTAATATCTCTTCAAGGATTGCTTTCTCTGGGAACAAACTTGACTGCTTGTGCCAAGCATTACTGGATGCTCCGAAACTAATACACTTCAGATTCCGAGAGGGAAGAGGAGTGACTTTAGGTTGGGGCCATCTGTTATGATAAAGCCCAGACAATCCCACCATGAGGGAGAGCATCACTGGTGCAATTTTAGATGGTCCCTCAATGCCAAACATGTCATTTCTACGTTCCAGTGAAGTGTTAATGGTTTTAATAGCAAAATAACTGAAAGCACTATCCAACTAGGATTTCTTATATAGCTGGCAATGACATTTGAAAAGAAACACTTTTACGTATAGTTACAGCAACTTTTAGGGATGTTTTCTTACATAGCCCCCGAGAGAGAATAAGGTTGGATTGGGAGGCATGCAATGGCATGCTTCTAAGTCTCATCATAGCAGTTCTAGACCAAGCCTAGTGGTGCAGCATGTGCTGTATCTGTGAGCTGAGTTGCAAGCCAAGAGATGTGCGGATTTATCTGCTGGGAAATGGTTTTGGACTTTCCAGCAGCTGTTTGTGGTGGCCGCATCGCATACTGACACTGTGGCTGAGGCGCTAGGGGCACTTAGCAGCTTCAGTGTCAGCTTGAATTACCGGATGGAGTCAAATTCTATAGTTTAGGGGAAATACTATTAAAAGAGAGGTAGGCCCATGTACCTATGAACTAATCTATTGTTTTCTGGCTAAATGAAATAAAAAGATTATTTAATTGTGTTTCAACACACACATATATTTTGATTGTGTTTATATGCTAATAAGAGCTCACACTCGTAATTAACGTAGATTTTAATTAAGTCACTCACCACTTTATGGGGGCATTGCAAAAATGCTAAGATCTGAAACTTTTCACCATTAACTACATATGCTGGCATATGTTTATTTATTATCCCAGCAAATAATAGTAACGAAGTTAGGAGGATCTGGAGTTCATGAAAGGCCATTGTGAGCTATATCATGAGTTCAAGGACAACCTGGTCTACGTAATATCCTTAAATAGAAAAATTAAAAAAAAAAAAAAACATACAAACAAAAATGCTGGTTTCTTATGCCTGTACACTCAGAAGATACTGGCTGGATGCCTTACGTCATGACCCCCAGTGCATGCACGGCAAATATGAGCCATCTCTACCATTCACCTCACACCTACGTAGCCACAGGTCCCTGGCATGTAGGAGATGCTCAGCATTTTCTAAATGTTTGATCAGAATGTCATCAATCTATGTCAAATTAAATCTGAAAATAAACTTTTAAAACAGGAAAGGAATCAGCTGAGGAAAAGATGCTTGTACCTTTTAGATTTAAAGGACAGCATAGAGAATGACCCCTTTCTTTGTGGCTCTGAGTCACATGAGCAGAACAGAGAAAAGCCTGGGGCTGCAGGCTCAGGACTCCAAGGTTCACAGCTAAATCCACTCATTATGAACCTCTCATTATGGCCATGTTGTGGAAGGTAGATCTCAGAGAAGTCTGTGTCTTTCGTGTTTGATGAGATGGTAGTAAGGACAAGAATGTTAATTCAGTCTGAGCTGCTTAATTCAATTCTCAAAGCAAATGACGATGGTAGCATCCTCAGTCGCTAACTTGTGGGATTCTTGGCTTTAAGAAGTAAGATTTTCTAGAAGGTAGGGAAATATTCAGAAAGCTGTTCCTTTAGTATTTTGCACTATTCAGACTTTGTTTTGTTTAATATTAGCTTGGAGCTTCATAGCACAAGGAATTATTTAAATCAGTGATTATTTACTGTTAGAAATATCACTATTATTATGAAAAGTCAATGAACTGCAAGTACTGTTCCCATTACTATACACCATGTTCTTCTTTTACAGGGAGAACAAGGACTTGAAGGCATCAAAGGAGAGATTGGTGAAAAGGTAATCCTTTCTATATGTGTTTGTAAGGACGAATTATGCTCCTGAAATAGCTTAATGTGACATTTAGCTCCTAATGTTCTATAGGGCATATGTAACAATTTTATGGTGATGCTAAAATATTTGCATCACTTAGAGTAGTCTTAATATATTGGTGATTGACAGGAATAGTTCTAAACTTACTTAGTGGTCAGGCTTCATTAGTTAAATTTATTCCATTTATATGTAAAAGGTGTAAAAAGATTTATTGAGCACTGTATTTTTATGTGATGGTATCATTGGTCCACTACGGCTGATGACCGACTAAAAGCTTGCTAGTTTGGACAACTGGTTTGTCATTGGATTTTTTTCCTGGGGGGATTAAGAAAGCAAAAGAGTCAATTGTAACAGAAAAGATACCACACAGCCCGGCAGTGGTGGTGCACGCCTTTAATCCCAGCACTCGGGAGGCAGAGGCAGGTGGATTTCTGAGTTCGAGGCCAGCCTGGTCTACAGAGTGAATTCCAGGACAGCCAGGGCTACACAGAGAAACCCTGTCTCAAAAAACCAAAAAAAAAAAAAACCAAAAAAAAAAAATCCAGAAAAGATACCACACACTAAGCTCAGAATTATTCCAAAATGTTTAATGGAGGGGGAGTTAAACTGTAAGGGTGATATATAAGAAACTCTGAAGACTTTAAAGTGCCTTGGGTCACATTACAAGAGACTTGTTAACACCATGAGGTTACAGATCTAGAGTCAGAGAAAAGTGTGGGGAGACTTCAGGCAGGGGCTGAAGGAAGCACTTTTCCAAAGCAGTCAGTCCCAAGTGTGAACCTTGGCAAGAAGTATTCCATTGTGCCCTGAGCTCCTGTTGGCTAAGCAAGCAGAGCCAGTCAAGTGGATGTACCCCATGAATATGGGTACCTTGGGGCTCAAAGGAGGATGGAAACTGGTAGACTGTGTGGTCCTTGAGGGAACAGGCACAGATGCCATCCCTGTAACTCAAGGGTCATCACATCATCCTCTCACAAAATCGAATTCTGCATTTTATACCTTTAAGTAGTGTTTTATTCTATACTCAAATAAATAAATAAATAAATAAATACTAAAGTCATCTAAATCATTCAAACAACCATTCTTTTACAAATGTACAGCTTCAGCAGGTGGAGTAAATGATCTCAAACTAGCCAGCATTGCTTGCTTATGTTTACCATTCTTGGCAGTGATCAGTTATTTGCCTCTTCTGTAAGTATTTATAGAGACAATGAGCATCTTCCATAATTACAGGACAAATTACACACATTATAAGCTACATGATAATTACTTTTCCTCACTGAAGTGAGAGAGAGCACCATATAATAACCATGCAATTGAGGAAAAATTCCATTAAAATTATAACCATTTTTACAAGGATCTTTTAGAAATCCCTTGGGGGGGAATATATATTTGCTTTAGAATAATAGGTATTATCAGGCCATGCCTTTAGATCTTATTTACATGTATTTTTGGTTCCTTCGTAGTATTATACTTGTAGAAATAAATGAAACTAAGCAGTATATAATATGCTTTCTATAATTTAGTCACC
This sequence comes from Uromys caudimaculatus, assembly GCA_028551405.1. Lineage (NCBI taxonomy): Eukaryota > Metazoa > Chordata > Mammalia > Rodentia > Muridae > Uromys > Uromys caudimaculatus. The sequence continues at coordinate 17,454,017 of CM052709.1, forward strand.
AATACCCTTAAAATTTGATTATTTTGTTATTCTCTGAATATAGCTTGTGTTTCATGGTAATAAATGGATTCCCACAGACTGAACATGAATGAAATACATTTATGTACATGTACCACAATGCTATAATAAAATTCATTATGTATAATTAATATGTTAATCAAACATTGAAAAAGAACACACATTCAGAGTATTTTGCTTCTAAGTTTTCTCTTCTGCTTCCTCGTGTTTATTGACTGCTGCGTTCAAGCAACCCCTTCTACCATAAGGAGGGAACAATTATGGAGACTGCTTTAAATAAGGTAGAAGACAATAAACTTCAAAGATAAAAGACAGTGGCTCTATTGAGAATCATAATCCTGATGGTTTACAGTCACTTAATATTCATGTAACCATGTTTATTTAGAAGGGTCTGCTTTAATTACTGTTAACTGTATGCTAAATGTTTGATCCTTTTCAGTATTACAAGCTGAAAAAAAAACACATGAATTATGCCTCTGTTTGTTCCATGAAACATGTATTTTTCCATAAGTTGAATAAGTAAGGTCATATGATTGACTTTGGTTTTGAGATAAAGAAATAGAAGTCTGTAACAGTCCTCAATTCGGTATGAAAAGAGCATAAGGGTCTTGGGTGGCTCACAATGCATTATTTCCTGAACAAAATCAACCAGCCACACTCAAATAACAATTCCTTATGGAAGAATAAGTATATAGTTACTTTAAAAACATTTCTTCTTAAAACATCATGCTTTCTTTTTGACTGTGTTTAAAATGTGATGGTTTTGAGTGACACCATACACTAATTGTAAACTAAACAATTCAGGACGTTATGAAGAATTTCATGTCTATCAGGGACACATGGTTATGGCCAAAATTAATATCGACTCTGAAATACAGTATATTATGTGTTGATTTTCAAATGTTATTTCTACAGGCAATAGAAGCCAAGTTCAGAAATCTACTATTCATCATATCCAGAAAATAAGGCTTCAGCCTAATTTACCTTACTAAATGATCATGAGATTCCTCCAAAGTCAAATTTATAGATGTACTGTTCTTAGTCCAAAGTACATTTCAGTCTTAACAAGTCAGATGTGTTTAACCACTAGTATCCATGGGAGATTGGTTCCAAGACTCCCTGAACATGTCAAAAATCTGCAGATACTCAAGTCCCTTAAAGGGACTGGTGTGTATCCTATGCATATCCTCCTGAGTAATTTAATTGACTTTAAATTATTTCTAATACATAATGTAATACAAATGCTATGCTCTCTTGCATTGAATAACAAGAAGAAAACACTGTGTGTTCAGCACAGATACACTTTAAGCACAGGTGTGTCTATTCTTTGAGAATTTCATGTATACAACATATTCCGTTCATATCTACACTACTATCCTCATAAAATGCTCCCCTCCCAACTGCATCTCCTCTCTGCTTCTTTCCTCTTTCTTTCCAATAACTCAAGGCTAACTGATGCTTCTTTTATTCACATAGCTGTGAGGCCATCCACTGAAGCATGGGAACCCACTAGTCGGCACGCCCCCAAATTCTTTCCCCCAGGCAGCAATCGACTGCCAATAGTTCCTCAGTTAGGGGTGGTGTCTCATAAGACTTTCCTCATCCATCCTGGAACTTCAATAGTTTTGACCTTATGCTGATCTAGGGCAGGCAACCACAGCTGCTGTTATTCATGAGTGTAACAACTCCGTTGTGTCTGGAAGACAATAATTGTAGCATTGGTGGTCAAGTGGTGGCCATAGTTGCCATCTAGAAGACAACACATCACAGAACTCTTCCCCTCTTCCTCTTCTTCCAGCTCTTACAATCTCTCTATCTCCTCTTCCATGATGTTCCTTGATCTTTGTGGGGTTGGTGATATAGGTACTTTCTCAATTAAGGCTGAGCAGTCAAAATCACTTACTCTTATGAGCACTCCCTATTATAAATCTATGCTTTAACTACTGCCCACTGCAAAAAAGGAGCTCCTTTGAACAAGATGAAGAGTAGCCCAGATCTATGCATATAAACAAAGATATTTTGGAGGCAATATAATTATTTAGCAAACCAACAGTAGTAGGCTTCCCTCTCCATGAGCTTTTTCTTGGGTTAACAGTACCCTTTATTAATTCATCCCTATCAAACAGGACTGAAATCGACTCAGAAAGTGGTTGGTGACCTTCCTGTGCCACTACTACATCAGTAAGAATATTTTGTCTCATACATCCATATTGTAGCATTCAGCGTCCAGTGGTAAGACCATTGACATCTTTTCTTGAACCTACATGGCACCTCCATGTACTAGGAAGGCTAGACAGCAGAGAAGACATTTTCCAGTAAGTTCAGAATTGATTTCTCTATGTCTAGGAGCCAAAATGTGCAGTGTCTTCAGCTCTGTAGTTTAATGCTACAAGCCTAAATTATCTTGTGAGTCTCTGTAGGCCTGCTGACCAATAACAGAGGGAGCTATCCTATGCCTATTAATGACAATTTCTTTTAATAACCCATGTCTTCTGGAGCAACATTGTCTTCCCACACAGGATACCTTTATTTGAACTCATTGTTTTCTTAATTATATTTTTAATTATCTTATTTCATTCAGTATATTTTCTAGTTTGAACCATTTATTGAAAATTTTGTGATTTAGTCTTTTCTTAACATTTGAATAAAATTCTGTTGTGTATATGTCTCACATTTTCCTTATCTGTTCATTAGTGAATAGACATCTATGTTGATTCCACTTCCTAAGTAGCAATGTACACGAGTGTGCAAGTATCTCTGTAGTAGACTATAAAGTCCTTTGGATAACTATAAACAGCTACCTCTAATGATAGATAAGAGCCTTGCATGTTATTAAGCCAAGTCATTTCTAAGTGACACTTATCTTAAGGGGTGATTAGTTCTCTCAAAAACAGTTATTTATCAGATAGAATTCTCTAAGAAGACAGCTTCTCTTAAGTCTGCCATGCCACATGGTGGCTCATAACTGTAACTTCAGTTGTAGCGCCTGCTCTCTGGCCCCTGCAGGCACCAAGCACACATGTGCTATACATTGTAGTACATACATACATGTAGGCAAGACATTCATACACATAAAGGAAATAAAAGGAAATTGAATATTGGGCCCCGCTCAACCCATTGTGAAATCCCATTTCAGACAAAGAAGCACAGTTGCACCCATTTACTGAAGGCATATTTTTCCCGAAGTGCAGTTGGTTTTGATTTATTCATGAGTGATATTGACCATGGGCCAAGATATATCATAGATATAAGAAGGGCATAAAGTGTTTCAGCTACTTTCAGCATTCTCATTTGGGAAACTAAAGTGAACAAGATTGTCAAATCTCTTCATTTTAGGGGTAATTTTTTTATTTTTAGACTGTTTGAGCCAGGGAGTGTTGACAGCATGCAGCTCCCGAAGCATCCTCCGGCTTTGAGTGTCCACAATGAGCAGGTTATAGCGATTCATGTCTAGGCTTATGGGAATTACCCATTTTCACTATGCTGTTTATTGATGTTCTCCCCCACTCAGGGTTAGGCTAATAACAATGAAGACGCTACAAAACTAACAAATGCATATGGCTCACACTCTCTTAAAGCCACCACTGGAAAACTAGACCTTGTAAACGGCTGGTGATGTGATTTTTATTGTCCTGCTGTTCCCAGAGTCATCTTTACATGCTGAAATTCCACAAGATATATGTTTGTAAGTCAGAAAATTACGCTTAGCCAACTATTCCCCTGGTTTTATAAACGCACATATTTTTTACTGGAGAGTATCTGCTGGAAAAATATTCCACTGAGCCCCATTTCTAGTTGGCTTTTTTAAATACACACTATTTAATTCTATGAAATGTGTAACATTCAAATGAGTTAAATTACAAAAATTTATTTTATAGTCTAGAATTATATGCCTATATAAGATGTACATGTATATGTATATATTCACTTTAATATTAGAAAACTGTATGGCTTCATTTATAATTAAGCCGTGTATCACAGCATTTGTCATCTTTAACCACATCAGGCAATTTTCAGGTGATATATCAAATTTTCAGATGCCAGCTTAAAATGCAATGTGTGTATGTGTGCATGTGCATGTGAGTGTGTGTGCTTGAGTGTGTGTGTTCCTATTGTTGATTTTATTAATGTTCAGTTCACTAGCATTAGTTACATATGCACCAAGGTTATTTTTTCTGCTGTTTACTTTTGATGTTTCAGTAAGAAAGATGTCCAAAGCTTAATAGAAAATGTCTCTACCTGTGTATTTGGATTAGTCACTCATGCTGGGATTTAGCCAAGTGGAAAAGCAGTATTGAATCCATTCTTGCTGTTCTATTGAGTAGTATTTGTAGAATTAAATATCAGCAGCCTCTGCAAGTTTTATTTTCCACAAATAATAATGATATTTAATTGCAAAGCTAGTAAGTGAGATGGCGGATGAAGTTGGTAGAATTTTGTCCATTTATATCTGACAGATTATGACATATTTTATTTATAACCAAACTTGAAAGAAGAGACAATATTTTTATACCAGTATCAGAAATAAATGTCATTCATGAATAAATAACTCAACACTTACTTCTAACAGTATGTATCATGAGTATACTTCAGGCAATCAATAGTGATTATTTGCCCCCCAAAACAATGATTATGACTTAAATAATCCAGGATCTATTACCCAGAAAGCGTGGATACCTTAGCATATTGTTTAATTGTTGACATGTTAAAGGCACAAGGAACTCGAAGAATCAAAAGGGAGCCATGAGCCTTGGCCATGTAAAATTGAATGAGAAAATGGCCCAAGAGGAAATTTATGCAATGTTTATAATTTTTTCTTTGGAACATTCTAGGGCAGCATTTTAGGTCATTCAACAAGTCTCTTTCCTCAGATATAGAAGTCCACACTAGCTGAGACATCTTATGTCCTTGTCAGTGTTTGCTGGTGTGTATACCCTTTGTAACGCTAACGTATTAATAAACCCACATCACCCACATTTTATGTAACAGAACAGGAGCACGTGCTTACAACCTACCCAGTAGCATTCCAAAGAAAAGCTAGATTGACAACCTCTTGCAGTACTCGTGGCAGCCTGTGATTGACATAAATGAACCATAGGTTCCTGTATTCTGAGTTCTAGATCATCTCTGCTATGCTCTGCTATCTGTGTGGACCTGTGTGTGTGTTCTTTACCATGGGCTTTTCCTTTAGAAGATACTCAATTCCTATCTAACAGGATAGCTGTAGGAATTTAAAATATGCCTAACAAATAAAAGATATTCTGTAAAAACATGATTCAGCAATAACCAAACTATGAAACATATACAAAATATTAGTATTTTGAGAGAACAGGCTTGGCACAATTAATATCTTTAGTTTTTAAATTTTCACAATGTTAACTCCTAACTTTCCTTCTAAACAAGTAAATAAAATATTCAAGAATATTAGCTACATGTACAAAAAATTACTCCAAACCAGCACTGATGTAAGATAACATTGACTTATTTAGCATGTTTTTGTATGGCTTAGCTCGGTGATTCTTTAGTCACATTGATCCTGTCTACTTTGCTCAGATATCACTTTTATGCTGGAATGTTGGCTGAGGGTAATCTATGTTGGATTTTATTTTATTTATTTATTTATTTATTTATTTATTTATTTATTTATTTATTTATTTATTTTGGTTTTTCGAAACAGGGTTTCTCTGTATAGCCCTGGCTGTCCTGGAACTCACTCTGTAGACCAGGCTGGCCTCGAACTCAGAAATCCGCCTGTCTCTGCCTCCCAAGTGCTGGGATTAAAGGCATGCGCCACCACTGCCCGGCTTCTATGTTGGATTTTAAAAGGCACTATATCTTTATTTTAGATGCACACTCTCTTTCCAAGAGCTATCACAGACGTTTCTCTAGGCAAGTGTCCAAAAAACAACAACCACCACAAGTCAAACCATGCAAGGCCTTTCGAGGCTCCTTCCTCAGACCGAGCAGGCCACATCTCCACAGTATCCTGTTAGAAAGCAAGTTGTCCACCTAGTCCAGGCTCAAGAGGGATGATATTGAACACCACTCACTCACCTTTGGATTGTATGGATGTATGCAGGCATGGCAAGTAGCTAGATTTCATAACAAATGTAGCACAAATGAGATAAAATTCTTACCTTTAAATCAATGGTTTGGAAAAGTTGATTGATTTAACACTTTTATTGTTCTCATTCTCTCATAACCTGAAGTATATTAGTCATTCTTAGTAGGGTGCAGAGACTATGAAAAATATATTTCAAACTTGATTGACAGCACTATTTTATATGTAAGACCATTACAGAAAAATAAAACTCATTGTAGTGGTGACAGAAAAGTATTCATTAACTACATCAATGAATTACATTCTACTTTTATCTAATATCATGTGCCTTTTAATTTTAGTTACAATAAGACTATTAGAATAAATGGAAAATGCAAGTCAGAAATGAAGTTTATTTTTCAGAATTTTGCTATTAATGCTGTCTTGGCAACTATCCTTAATATTTAATATTCAGAACTAAGGCAAGGTTGCTAACTTCTGTTATTACAGTGAGGCGCTTTGCCATTATCACTACAAAGTGATTGTCAACCTGTCACCTTACTTCCTGCGGATTCTCCTGCAGTTCACCTTGTGGAATTCTCCTGAACTTAGCCTGCTATAGAATTATTTCATTTATCCTGATTACCTGTGCAAAACTTCTCCAACTTTCAGTCAGAACTCACGTGCTTCCCTTGACAGCTGACTTGAAACACGAAGAGAACAGATGGAGGAGAATAACTATAATTTCAAAAATCAGAGCAATTTATGTGTGGCCGCTGGAAATTGGTATAGGAGTAACCATGCCAACTTTCAATTATCCACGGTGACAGGCAATTGGAGCGCAGGAATGGCAGTGCCAAGTCAGAGGCTTAACATTAGTTAGTGCAGATTGTATGCTATTTCCCCAATCCTAACTGTGCTGTTGAACAAATACTAACATGGAGTATAGTTAACCTTCTTTTACTCATTAGTAATTACAGAAAATGGAATATTAAAGAGAAATGCATATACACAAATAAGAGAACAGTTTTCATGAGCCTTACTCATTTCATGTATTTCCAATGTCCATATATTGTTTCACTATGTGACTATGTATTATTTTATTTAATAATTCCCTTTTGGAAATATGTCTTTTATTCTGTGCCCTCTGTGATGCTAAGTAATTTTGGTGTGGTGATTGTTTTGTTGAAGACTTTACTTTATCAGGAATAAAGTAAAGAGACTGCTCAGCCTCCTCACAGGACTAGGAGGTGAAGCACTATAGCAATAGTACAGAGCTGGAGGGCACTGGGTTACTGAGAGGAGAATGTTTATGCATCAAAACCAAAGCATGATGCTTGAAAGCAAATATTCTGAACAAGATATGGGCCAAGATAAAAGAACGCACTAATAGGAAATCGGAAATATCTTATATGCCCTAAGGACTGTCAACCTAAAGCCATATAATGTCTCAGTCTTAAGGGATATCCACTAAAATCTACATGACAAATCTGTCAACATTGTTATTTAACAGTGCCCTGGAATTTTTTGAGCAGTGTCAATTTTACTTCTAAACTACATATAACTGAAATCAACCCATTTGTCTTCAGCTGCCTGTACACCACCTAACTCTAAGGATTCAGGGGTCACATCTTGTTCTCAAATCCACTCTCCAAAACTGTGGCCAGATGAATCTTTAAAAACCAATTGTGTGTTGGCTGCTCCACTCGGTGGTGGGAATTAACTACTGTCCGCCATTGCTCTTGTGTTTTAAGCTGGTTAGAGTGGTCCTGCCCCATGCATGTTCCCTCTGGGCTCAGTGAAAAGTTCTCTTTCAGTGGAGGATGTCTTCTCTATTACTGATGGCAGAGCTCATGAGGGCAAATAAATTCACACAATCTTAATGGAGGCTTCATCTGGAAACTGATGCAAAATCACTGTAATCAAGCAGAACAGGAGAATAAAGGCAGTCATTATGAAACCATGAAAAAAAAACCCAACCAATTGTGTGGCTCCCATTTTAAAAACATTCTCAAGGATTCCCACTAGGTTGAGGTCCAACCCTAATGCATCATATAAAGACTTGTAAGGGTCTGACCTGCACTTTACCCCTAGAGCCCTTTTTTGATTCTTTGACTTTGCCAGACTCGTCTTTCCACTGTTGTTTTTATTTTCTTTCCCGTTGTCATGACAAAATTCTCTGACAAAAAAAACCTAGGAGAAAGGGGGTTTATTTGGTTCAAAATTGTAGGTTTTATATGGGATGTCAAGACAGTCAGAACTTGAAGCAGCCTTCATATCACACCCACATTAAAAAGCAGACAGCAGAGAACTAATGTGACATGCCTGTGCTCATACTACTCTTGCAAAGAGCTAGCTGTCCCATCCCACCCAGGGGACCCTCCTGGGAGGGACTATCAACCAGGGTACGAGGTGTCCTGCCTGCAGGACACTCAGCTGCTGAGGAGGGGGGACTGCAGATAATGGAAAGATGACAGGAAACAAGAAATATCTGGGGGCAAGATGGTGTTCCGATCAAGATCCGATCAGCCTTTATTCCAAGTCCGTATAAAAGCACTTAGGAAGGAAAGGGGCAGGGGCAGGAAGGTTACCAGAGGTCACTATAGAGCAGGAAGATACAGGGGGTGTGAAATTTCTCAGAGCCACTTAATTGCAGCCAAATATTTACACCGCTGTAAATCAGCATAACAAGCCTCAAGGTAGTGGGATATCTTAAGGTCTCTTTGGGGTCACAAGCTACTATAAACAGATCATCTACACCTGCAGAGGGGAGGAATCAAAGGAATGTCTGCTGAAGCCTGGGACCCTCTGGCTAGCTGATTAAGAGCAAGGCCTTAGGTTCAAACAAGATCATTTGGTCTCCGGCATACTCTCATCTTTATATTACATTCAGGATCTCCTGCATAGGGAATGAGTTGCTCATGAGAGGCAGGTCTCTCCACCTCAATCAGTGCAATCAAATGAACCCTCCATAGACACGCCCACAAACCAACTTGATTCAGACACTCTCTCATCATGATTCCTTCTCCAGGTTATTCAGTCATTACACTTTGAAAGTTACTTTTCCTGCTGTTGTAATTTCTAAGAAAACCTTTAACACTGTAATTCACCAGTAATTACTTATCACAATTTACAATTAGAAGTTCCTGGCATGTGATTTTTTTCCCTTTATGCTCATTTCCCCTCAGTCAAATAGAAATTCTATGACAGAAGATAGCAGCCTCTAGTTTTGCTTTTATCTCTAACACCTAATATAATGCTTAGCACATAAAAGAACTTAATCACTTCATTCATTACCACCAGGAAATAGTGCGGACAAGGTTTAGGGTTTCTTTTCATCTTCTCAAAGTATTTGATAAATATGTTGATGCACTCAATATCCTGTTTTTCAAACTTCTGCTATTAAACTTATGAGACAGAGTTACTTGGACATAATATTACATACACATAATGTATATGCATATGTACTCACTCTATTACATTAATTCTATATGGATTACTGTAATTACACCTCAATGAAGATATAAAACATTGATATATTCAGCATTATGCTAAAATATGCACAGAGTAAATCGATTTAAAATAATTCAACTTTTATTATTTACAACTTACATTTGTCAGGCACAACAATCTAGCTCTATATTAACTGTCAAAACTACAGGATGCATTTAATACCAGATATGACACTGTCTTTTAAATTTAATGGTAATATTAAAAGTTATATACCGAGTCCTGTGCTGTCATATTGAGTTATAACTATGGCAGAATTGTTAGCTGTTAACTGTAGTGACCTTAAAATGCTTTTATTAAAGGAATTTATTCATTCATTATTTTGTGCAATTTGAGGGCAAAGAGATATGAAAATCTGGAGGGACTTTAACAAGGGCCAAGCAGAAGAACCTGGACCTCACTGATAGATTTAAAGGGTTTGGTTAATCTCGTGGTTTCCCTCCTATTTTGACTTTCTAGTGAGCCCAGCTCTTTTCGCAGGCTCTGAGCTACCCAGGTTTTCCTCTTCCTGCTTTGGCTTCCAGTTCTTCTTGCTCTGGCCATCCTGTGCTACACCCCTTGTCTGCTCTTTGCTGCCCCCAGCTTCCTCATTTATTTCTCCACCTATGCCCCTTTCTCCACACCTATTTTACTTCCCCGACCTTCCTTTACACCCCTCTCTGAGTTTCTCCTCAGATAGTTTCATGTTTCATTTTTAGCAACTCTAAGAAGAGATTGTTTCTAATATAAATGTATATGAGTTTCTTAGCAGGTGACTTGAGAGTGTTTTCACATCAAGGAAAAGGATCTGTCATGCAGTCCTGCCCCTATTACCACCCCTGAGCTTTTTTGCATCTCAGAAGATTGAATCCAGGGTTCTGCACATGCTGGGGAGCTACTCTATCACTGAATTGTTTGCCTAGTCTCTATTCTTGAAAATATCTGAATAAGATCATGTTATATATGTAGAATGAGGTCAAGGTTGTCTTTACTTTTGATGACAAAGTTCTAGTATGTAAAAGAAAAGTACATGATTTAAACATTTTAACTGGAATAATTTAAAAATTACTTAACCTTGTAATTTTTTTTTTCAGAATTTCTTGGGCATTCCAGATGCTAGAAAGGCAACCTGTGTTACAAGATATTATTTGGCAGGTGCATTGTTTTTATTTAAAAGCCACTGCTGTGTAAACATCTTTCATAATAATTGTAGGAACAATTCACAGTATAGCAATTGCTGAATGGATGTATCTGAACAAAGTAGTAGAATTCCTGGCCAGTAGGCAGAGACATTGATGTAACTGCTGCGTCACATGAGGCTTGTGCAGTGGCTGGCTGTGTGAGGCTTATGACCCAAGCTATGACCAGCCTTTGCTTCTTATTCTAATATCTTCGAGAAACTATCTTCAGCTTCTTCTTTGCCCTGATCATCCTCACAATCCCCTTTAAGCCATACAGCTTTAATAGGAGAGGAGGCTTAATGAAACAAGACACAGAAATCCATTAATATCCTCTTCCATTTTCGGTCCTTTTCTTCATTGTCTCTCGCTGTCTGGCTGCTGACGATCATACTGCACAGTGAGACACCAGGACAAAAATGATACAACTGTGATGCTTGGAGCAAGAATTTCATAGAGGTTTATTTTATATACCTGCCACAGTCCAGCCCGGGGGCTGTAGCAGTGCAGATGGTGTAACTGGTTACATTCCAGGCAGCTCAATGATAGGGATATTGCTTTCCACTTAAGGTTTACTTACATGTATTGATGATTCGTGGGGATAGTATCTTAGTAACAGTTGTGGCAAGGGCACACGACAGCACCCACTAAGTGCAGGCTAAATCAATGTTTCTTTCTTAGTTAACAGGAAATTAGATGATCACCTACATTGGTTTTCACCGTTTATTTAAATTTTATTAGATAGCCCGCGAGGACTTTCTCATTAAAACTGATAGAAGATAATTTTTTTTCTCTAAGTCAAAATCTCCTCTTTTGATTATTCCATCTGAGTTCTGAAAACCCTTTAGAGAGTTGAAGGCAGTTGCTGTACTTTCTGGTACACTGTTAATGTCCAGGGTTGCGTTGTGCTTCATTGATAAATTTACAGACTCCTAATATTCCTCGTGGATGCCTTCCTATGCTGCTCTACCTCACAAGATGCTGATGTAGTTCAGAAATGGCTCTAATTATTCTTTTGTGTGTGCATGCATTTGTGCGCTAAATCACCTAAGCAGTGCAATATATGAACAGAGCCCCAGTTCAGTTCCAACCCCTGCTAATTTCACGGTTCTCTCAATGTCTTCACCTGGGCAAATAGAGAATGAGGCTGTGTGGCCTCATCTAGAGTCACATGTGACCTGACATAGACTCTCAAAATATGGAGAGATTCTACTACTGTTGGGTTATGACCTTGAATCAGAATATAAGCATTTATATTTATAAGCGGGTCACTTCTGTTTTGGACCTGTGGCCTTCTAGTCTCCATGTATGCTTTTGACTCTGTTCTATTACAGTTAGCACCTTTTTAGCTTTGTAATGATTGTGAATTTCACACATATGAATTCTGGTGACCTGAGTCACTGATATTAGTACTGAATAAAGAAAGGTTTGCCACTGTCAGCGAATTTTCTTTCTGGGAAACAGCCAGCCATCTCTGAAGATAAAACAGGTATTGCTGTTCGACCACTTTCATATCTCACTGGTATTTAACACATGCCTCTCAACCGATCCTTTGTTCAATGTTTGACTCAGTTAAAATAACTGAAATCACAACACAGAAGTTTTGTTTTAGAGATCATCTTACTCCCTATAAATTCCTTAAAACCACTTTAAAAAAATCATTCAATCCAGATATCTGCCAAAAATCCTTATTAAAATACCTTTACTGTGTATGTATTTTTAAAATGAAGATATATCATTGTATAACAGAACTTCAAGATTCTCAGAGACTAGTGCCAGTGATGACCATGAACTCTGTTATCTGTCCTTCATCTGTGCTCCCTAGCTTGATGTCTGCTTTGGTCCCAGGGGTCTCTAGCTACAATCAGTTAATTAAAAGGCCTTCTATTTCTTTTCCAACTTGTTTGATGTCAATGAAACTCAGTAAGATACAGAATTCCTTCAAAACACATGCTGGGTCTTCGAACATATGTGTTTGTTCAATCACCCATTTATTTGATCATTTAGAACCTACTCCAGGGTAGATACTGTGTTCGCCATTAAGGTGACATGAAAGGGACTGAACCTCCTCTGGAGGAACATGTGCAATGTGTTTGATGGTGGCTTGTACAGGATATGGTGTGAAGGAAGAGAATGGAGCATGCACTGCCTAAGATGGAGGGAAAGTTAGGTCAAATTTTATTCATTAGTGAATCCTGAAGGGAAAATAAGATTTTTCTGAGCAGGAAGAGGTAGATGAAAGTTCACACGTTCAGTGCAATACATTTGGGGATGTGTAGGGAACCCGATGGTGTCTATTGTGTGTCAAAACGGATAGCAGTGGCCATTGCAAGAGAAATAAAAGCTCTTCAGAAAATAATTGAAGCACAGCTTCATGTCCAAGGCCGGTGGAGGGAGAAATACCAAAGGAAAAACATCAGAGGATCACTTGGAGCATTTGGTTTCTGACATCTTTAGCTTGCTTTCCTCAGCAAAGGTACCTTCAGACCACCAAGAAACTAACCACCTTGGAAAGGAAGCTGAGTGTTGCTGGGAGAAACCTCTCAGGAGAACACCCAACAGAAGCTTCCAGACAGGCGATTAGAGGCTAAAAGTCCTGCAAAAATCTCAAGGCAGCATCAGCAGGACTTTTGTTAAGCTCTCTGTTTCTTCTCAAAATGCACAAAAACTGTACAGTTTAGTCTACTGAGGAAGACAAATATGACCTCTAGTATAAGCTTATTCTCCTAGGAAAAATCTTGAGGTAATGGTATAGATGATATAAATTCAATCATTTAATCATCCCTTTGAGTAAATGAGAGAGAGAGAGAGAGAGAAAGAGAGAGAGAGAGAGAGGAAGAAGGAGAAGGAGAAGGAGAAGGAGAAGGAGAAGGAGAAGGAGAAGGAGAAGGAGAAGAAAAATGAAACATAGTTTGGTTTTGGTTGTCAAGTGTTGTTAGTTACTGATCTTACCTGCTAACAAGCAGATACAGTCGCTTAACAATAACAACAACAAACAACAGCAACAACAACAACAACAACAACAACAACAACAAGACTCATCTAAATTTCAACAGTCTCCTGGCTAGCTGTCTAGTCTTTACCCCGATCTTGCTCTTCTGTCAGAGTAAACTCAGGGATTCTGTGTGACCTCCAGGAATTGACATGTTATTCACAAGTTTCTTTGCTAAGATTTCATCTTGGCTTTTGAGAAGTAAAAGATTTCAAGTATAACTGGATTTAGCAAGCTAAAAGAGAAAGAGGAGACAGAGAGACAGAGACAGAGACAGAGAGAGAGACAGAGACAGAGAGGAACACAGGGAGACACAGAAACAGAGAAGAAGACAGGGAGAGAGGCCAAGGGAAGAGAAGAACCAGCAGAACTGTTAAAAGGGTGAAAGGTAGAAAATGTAAAGAGGAAGAACAGATGGAAAAAAAGACTGCTCTACCCTTTATATGATACATGTTTTTAAAGGTGTGTGTGTATGAGTGGAAGTATGTGTGTCAGTATGTGTGTGTGTGAGTGTGAGTGTGTGTCTCCCCACACGTACTCATACATGTTGACAAAGGTATGACATAGTGCATCTGTGGAGACCAGAGGCCAGCCTTTAGTGTCAGCTCATCTCTTCCACTTGATTTAAGACCATATCTTGTTCACTGCTGTGTACTAAGTTTCCTGTCCCTTGAGTTTATGGGGATTTTTTCTAGCTCTGCATCCCATCTCTCCTTAAGGAGTACTATTTCCAATGTGCTGTATCACATCTGCCTTTACATGGTTCTGGGAATATGAAGTCAGGTAGTCATGTCTGCATGGCAATACTTTATCCTGCGAGCCACGTTTCTAGAACTTAATATATTTTCTTTTTTCTTTTCCTTTTTGTTTTTTAGCATTTACATGACATACATAAAATTTTATGTTTCAGTGACAAAAAGTTAAGATTAAATGTAGAGACTACATTTAAAAATCCTATACCTAGTAATAAAATGTGAAAATAGAGAAAATGCTGATTAGAAACTATAGCAACTCAATTTCATCCACAAGCACATACAGAGATGCATTAAATAAGACATCAGCAGATAGAATTGAACTGTTTAGCAAAACCTAGGGCAAGATTAGGATGTCCATGGAGATTCCTGTTAAGAAATTACCAAGTACACTACATTAACCAATTAAAGTATTGAAAATGAGTTGTCCTATTGACATAGACTGAAGCTTTGTATAACATGAAGTAGTCATTGTTGATCTTGGAGGAAAGTCCACTCCCAGACACTCTAACATGCCCAGGATCATAGGATCAGAGGTGAGGATGACACAACATCTGTCCCAACACTGGGAGTAATTGGGACCAGCAGGATCCAGGGACCCAGGAACTCCACCTGACCAGTGGCACTAGTTCCTTCCAGTCTGGGCCAGTGCCCTGAGCAGACCTTGGATGCGAATTCCACAGCCAGTTCTATAACACCCAGAGGAAGCTCCACTCCCAGGCACTCTAACATGCCCAGGATCACAGAATCACAGGAGCTTGGTCCCATCAGGATCTCAGAGTCCCAGAGGCAGCTTGACTCCCAGGAGCTCTGACATACCCAGGATCTCAGGATAACAGGATCCCAGAATCACAGGATCCCAGGGACAGCTGGTCTCTGAGGAGTTCTGACACAACCAGATTACAGGAAGAACAGGCTCTAGTCAGGAAGGCAGGTAGCACTAGAAATAGCTAGATGGCAGGAGGCAAGTGCAAGAAAATAAGCAACAGAAACGAAGGTTACCTGGCATTAACAGAACCCAATTCTCCCACCATAGCAAGTAATGGATACACCATTACACAGGAAAAGCAAGATTCGAATGTAAAATCACTTCTCATGATGATGATAGAGGACATAAATAACTCACTCAAAGGTATACAGGTGAACACAAGTAAACAGCTAGAAGCCCTTAAAGAGGAAACACAAAAATCCCTTAAAGAAGTATAGGAAAATACAACCAAACAGGTGAAGGAATTCAACAAAACCATCCAGGATCTAAAAATGGAAACAGAAACAATAAAGAAATCACAAAGGGAGACAACCCTGGAGTTAGAAAACCTAGGAAAGAAATCAGGAGTCATAGATGCAAGCATCACCAACAGAATACAAGAGATAGAAGAAAGAATCTCAAGTGCAGAAGAGATACCATAGAAAACATGGAAACAACAGTCAAAGAAAATGCAAAATGCAAAAAGCTCCTAACCCAAAACATCCAGGAAATCCAGGACACAATGAAAAGACCAAACCTAAGGATAATAGGTATAGAAGAGAATGAAGATTCCCAACTTAAAGGACCAGTAAATATCTTCAACAAAACTTTAGAAGAATACTTCCCTAACCTAAAGAAAGAGATGCCCATGAACATACAAGAAGCCTACAGAACTCCAAATAGACTGGACCAGAAAAAAAATTCCTCCCATCACATTATAGTCAAAACACCAAATGCACAAAACAAGGAAAGAATATTAAAAGCAGTAAGGGAAAAAAGTCAAGTAACATGTAAAGGCAGACCTATCAGAATTACACCAGACTTCTCACCAGAGACTATGAAAGCTAGAAGATCCTGGGTAGATGTCATACAGACCCTAAGAGAACATAAAAGCCAGCCCAGGCTACTATACCTAGCAAAACTCCTAATTACCATAGATGGAGAAAACAAGATAGTCCATGACCACTTCAAATTTACACAATAACTTTCCATGAATCCAGCCCTACAAAAGATAATAGATGGAAAACACCAACACAAGGAGGGAAACTACACCCTAGAAAAAGCAAGAAAGTGATCTTTCAACAAACCTAAAACAAGATAGCCACAAAAACATAATTCTACCTCTGACAACAAAAATAACAGGAAGTAACAATCACTTTTCCTTAATATCTCCTAATATCAATGGACTCAATTCTTCAATAAAAATCCATAGACTAACAGGCTGGATGAATAAACAGGACCCAGAATTCTGCTGCATACAGGAAACACACCTCAGTAACAATGACAGAAACTACCTCAGAGTAAAAGGTTGGAAAACAAGTTTCTAGGCAAATGGTCCCAAGAAACAAGCTGGAGTGGCCATTATACTCTAAGATCAAGATCAACAAATGGGACCTCGTAAAATTGCAAAGCTTCTGTAAGGCAAAGGATATCATCAATAGGACTAAACAGCAATCAACAGATTGGGAAAAGATCTTTATCAATCCTACATCAGATAGAGGGCTAATATCCAATATATACAAAGAACTCAAGAAGTTAGACTACAGAGAATTAATTAACCCTACTAAAAATGGTCTACAGAGCTAAACAAAAAATTTTCAACTGAGGAATATTGAATGGCCAAGAAGCACCTAAAGAAATGTTCATCATCCTTAGTCATCAGGGAAATGCAAATCAAAACAACCTTGAGATTTCACCTCATACCAGTCAGAATGGCTAGGATCAAAACTCAGGTGACAGCAAATGCTGTCGAGTATGTGGAAAAAGAGAATACTCCTCCATTTCTGGTGGGATTGCAAGTTGGCACAACCACTCTGGAAATCAGTCTGGTGGTTCCTCAGAAAATTGGACACAATACTACCTGAGGCCCAGCTATATCACTCTTGGGAATATACCCAAATGATTCTCCAACATATAACAAGGACACATGCTCCACTATGTTCAAAGCAGCCTTATTTATAATAGCCAGAAGCTGGAAAGAACCCAGATGTCCTTCAACAGAGGAATGGATACAGAAAATGTGGTACATTTACACAATGGAGTACTACTCACTATTAAAAATGATGAATTCATGAAATTCTTAGGCAAATAGATGCAACTAGAAAATATCCTGAATGAGGTAACCCCATCTCAAAAGAACACACATGGTATGCATTCACTGATAAGTGGATATTAACCCAAAAGTTTGGAATACCCAAGATACAATTCAGACCACATGAAGCTCAAGAAGAAAGAAGACCAAAATGTGGGTACTTCGGTCCTTCTTAGAAAGAGGAACAAAATAGTCACGGGAGCCAATGTGAAGATAAAGTGTAAAGCAGAGACTGAAGGAAAGGCCATCCAGAGACTGTCCCACAGGGGGATTCATCCTGTATACAGTCACCAAACCCTGACACTATTGTGAATGCCAAGAAATGCTTGCTTAAAGGAGCCTGATACAGCTGTCTTCTGAGAGGTCCTGCCAGAGCCTTACAAACACAGAGGAGGATGCTTGCAGCCAACCATTGGATTGAACGCAGGGTCGCACATGGAGGAGTTAGAGAAAGGACTGAAGGAGCTGAAGGGGTTTGCAACCCCATAGGAAGAACAACAATATCAACCAACCAGACCCCTCAGAGCTCACAGGGACTAAGCCCCCAACCAAGGAGTACATATGGCTCCAGCTTCATATGTAGTAGAGGACAGCCTTGTTAGGCATCAATGGGAGGAGAGGTCCTTGGTCCTACGAAGGCTCGATAGATGCCCGTTGTATAGGGGAATCGAGGGTGGGGAAGCGGGAGTGGGTGGGTAGGTAGAAGAACACCCTCATAGAAGCAGGGGTAGGGGGATGAGATAGAGGGTTTCCAGGAAGGGGGGGGGACCGGGAAAGGGGGTAACATTTGAAATGTAAATAAAGAAAATATCCAATAAAAAAACAAGTATCATTGTTAATTAAATCCCCAGGTAATAGGATCTGATAAAATATCTTTACTGAAATCCAACTGTAAATATTTCTTGTAGAAAGATAAAAACTATATTAGAAATCCAATAAGCAAAGTTAATTCCTAAAGGTTAATTTTCATCACATGAAAATTAAATAACATGAATTGGGAAAAAATGATATTAATCTCTTCACTGTAAAGTGAGTTTTAAGAAAATTTCAGAGAACTTGTTAGAAAAATATCTTGTTTATAAGAGAAGTTAATTTATTAATAGCAGATGTATTGAAAATTGATGTATTTTATTAAAAGTCAATTTATATAAAATGATAAATAAGTTATTAAGTAGTAAAATCCATAATAATCAGGAGAAATTTTAAGAAAAGACAGAACACTTGTTAACAAATCACAAGTATAGAATAAACTCTGAAGGAATATACATTAGAACTACTCTCCCAAATGACAATAAAATAGTTCAGTGATTCAAAATTAATTCACAAATTTAACATAATAGAAATGGCAATTCCAAAATGTTTTCAATTATTTTTTTAAACTTGGATACTATCTCCTGAAGTCTATATGCATAGTTAATGAATGAACATAGCCATTTTTTTTTAACAGGGGCAAGGGAAGAAGAGTAATGTTTATTTTAAAAGACATCATCATTATGGTGTTATTTTTCTTTATAAAATTTCAAGAGCATTACTTATTAATATTGGTGGGATGTGTGACACCTGTGAGCTTATGATTATTACTGAGGATGGATGGAACCCTGTGGTGGTCAGGAAAACCTTCCAGGCTCTGTTCTCCCCTTCTACCATAGGTCCCATGGACGGAGCTCAGATCTAGTCAGGCTTGCACACCAGGGTCTCTGCCTACTAGAAAAATTTACCAGCCAACGATATTACAGAATTCTTCATTTCATCTTAGGCAAAGGCTGATAAGCACATCATACTAACATTCTATAAGATTTCTGCATTGCTGTAAATATTTTATCACATACAGGAGCAAGATGCAGAGTCCAGGACCTGACGTCTCTATTCTATGAATGAAATAACTTTTAAGTTTCAGTCAAGTCTTCTATAAAGACTCTGGAGCCATTGAATTTATTCACATAAAAGATAACTTACCCCCAACGAAAATAAATTTCAAATGGAAGAAAGTGTTAAGCCAAAAATCAAAGCAGAGTAAATAGAGTGTATTTGTGAAAATTAAGAACAAGGTATGCATACCAAAATATAAAAAGAAAACATGGAAAATCGTTTATTAATGCATATAAAAATTGAATATTGCAATGGTACAGGATGATGTTAAGCAAAATCAAGTAAAACTATTAACATGGTAATAGTTAGCATTTGCTATTTCCAGAGGATTTTAAATTTTTGAGGCAAAAAACCCCCAATAACTCAGTTTTTAAATGTGTAAGATATATGAGCAAGCAGTCACTAAATAGCAACTTCACAATATTAACACAGTAAAGCTAGAGCTTACTGGTCGTCTGTGGTGTGTAATTTAAAGCAATTATGAGACGTGACTTCACACCCATTTGGCACCTGTTGCTGGATGGAATTCAAGGGTAAAGGCATGCCATGCGTTGCTGGTAGTATGCACAGAGCTATATCTTCTCTGGGAAGCAATTTGGCAACATCTGTTCAGAAATGAAACATGCATAATCCTTTTACCTAGCAATCACCATCCTGAGAATCCTACTACTGTGAAGTATGCCACAGGCAAATGATGGTGTTTATGGCTTTTAGAAGTATAAAGCGTCAAGGCAAGTCCTAATGGAGCCAGCTGAATTCAACCATTTATTAAGATCTGCACAGTTGGCCCACAGATGTCATAATATAAGTATCACCTATTATGTATACAGTACAAACTGTGTAGAGAGCTTCCTTGTGGGGAACACATTGGTGTTTATTGCAGTGTTACTTGTGATGGCACAAAACTGGAAAGTCAATGTTCTTAGCAGGAAATAATTTAATACAGTATGTTATAGCTCTATTATAGAATATTATGAAAATTATATTATATAATATTATATATTTTGCATTATACATTATATATTTACATCAATATACTTATATAACTATAAATACATATAATATATTATGTTATTTAATATATTTATATATTTACATTTATACATTCATATTTTATTATATATCACTTCTATAATAATACATATTATATATTGTATCTATAACAATCTAATATATATTTAATAATAATATATTATAATAATATTATTATAACATATTATAGAATATTAAAGAAAATAGGGTCATGACTATACGAGTAATATAAATTAATGTCATATGTAATGTTGAAAGAGAATATAAAATTGTAAAACTGTATGTATGTAATAGCCATTCATAAAGGCCAATTGTTTTGAAATTAAGACTCTATATATGTATGTGAGTTTACATAAGTAAACTGGAAGGATATATACCACATTGATAAAAATTTGATGTCCAGATGAGTAAATGCCATTTTCCCATGGACTGTGCTGGAGATATAGGTCAGCAGTAGAGTGCTAAGGGACCTTGGCCTGATACGCAGCTCAGCCAAATGTAAAGAAAAGAAAAGAAGACAACAGTGAGGCCATAAGGAATGGCTGACTCTTTAACTTGGAAGCGTGCATATTATACATGCCTTTATATTTTGAAATACTGAAAATGTGTTTCATATATTTTGCATTAATAAAAGTTAAATTCATAACAATTGCTAAATATATATTTGTATTATGTATCCTCATAGACGATAAGTATTGTTATTCATGTACAAATATTAAATAACATCTTAATATCTGTATTAACATATATTTGTATATAATGTCCATATATATATGTTTTAGCTATTTTTTTGTCCTTTTTTTAAAAAATGATACAGGCGATCCAACATAAGACCTTGCTCACAGTAGCCAAGCAGTCTACTTCTGAGCTAAATCTCTTTCCTGAGAAGTATTTTATTTAAAAGTATTGCACATAAGAAATGTATTGATGAATGGAAAACAGCTTAGATAAGTGCCATAATGATCAATAATAAATTGAAGCACAAATATGAGAACAGTAATGGCAATGCCCCAGTGACCATGGGACAGGGAGGTGGCAGACACTAAAGCGATTGGTAGTAGAGATGACACAGAAAGGAAGAAATGAAGGAAGAAGTCCCTAATCTGATCCCGGGCCTACTTATTCTCCATTCTTGTAGCAATATGACACCTCACAGGTAACTCACCTCCAGTGAGCATTCTGCAAGAAACATGCACGCCTCTAGCTCTTTAAGACTGTCTTGGGCAAACTAGTATCTTAGAATTTGTGTATCACTTTCAAAATTAACTTGTCAGTGTGAGCTCTCACATACAACCTGATGAGATATTAAATGAGTTGGTTATTTTATTTTAGTATATATGTCGATTGGAATTTATATCACAATATCGAATCATCCAATTCACAATATACATACTTAGGTTTTTCTTGTGTTAGGGTTTATTTTTTTAGTTATGTGTATGTATGTGTATTTGTGGGAATGAGTACATGAGTGTTGCTGTCAATAGAGACAGAGACACTGGGTTCCCTGGGGGCTGAGTGACAGGCATTTGTCAGCTGCTGGGTGCTGGGAACCAAATTCTGGTTCTCTGCAGAAAAGAGCATTACTTGCTGTGTTCTAAGCCTGTGAGCCATATTGTCGGCCCAGGTTTCATTTATTCTTAGTAATGTCTTGTCATTTTCACAGTAGAGGTAACCTTTGTTACGGTTATTACTAGGTATCTGGTGCTCTGGGGGGGGGGTGTATGTCTCTGTGTGTGTGTGTGTGTGTGTGTGTGTGTGTGTGTGTGTGTGTGTGTGTGTGTGTGTGTGATGCATGTGTGTCCCCAGGTGCATAAGTGGTGGCCAGAGATTAGTGAAGTGATGAAGGTTGTCTTCCTTCATTTCTCTCCACTTTATTTTTGAGACAAGGTCTAAGACTTTGTAGGTCACCATGTGCCATACATAAATAGTTCCAATTTTTGACCTCACATCTGGGAAGACAGAACCTCAACTGAAAAACTGCTTTGAGCAGCTTGGCCCGTGGGCCTATGAGTGTGTCTGTGAAGTATTTTTTAATTGCTCAGAGTACCAACTCAGTAAGTAGAGTTCTTTTAGGGTCTCAATTTCAGTTTTGCTACCAGGTTCCTGCCTTGAGTTCCTACCTTGGCTTTCTTCCATGGTGGACTGTAACCTGGAAGCCAAATAAATGCTTTACTTCCCCCAGGGCGCATTTGTTCAGAATGCTTTCTCAGAGCCACTGGAAGGCAAGCTAGAGTATCGTGCCATAGGAACAAACATTTCCAGAATTCAAGTTCATATTTCTTAGATGTCCTTCTTGCCACTATGCAAAATAATGTATGTACAGCAGTCTTTACAAAAGGGGTGCAGTGTGGATCTTTGCCAGTTTTCTACAGTCAAGGAAGAAGGATTTAATATTTAATATTCTTTATTCACAGGGTTCAAAACACAAAGTGTACCCCAACATAGGTCTTTTAGGGAAGAAATTTTTTCACCAGCATTGCAAAACTAATTCTTTAGTGTTAATAGCACAAGCAAGGTTCAAAGTTACAGTCAGCCTAAGTTCTGCAGTGGGGGAGTGTTCTGGTTTTCACCGGCATTACCCCACTTTCTGAGGTGGCAAGTTAAGACTTGTGAAGGAGTTTACCTCGCAAGAGTTGGCGAGAAATGATTGATCCCAAGCATGGGCAATATGATGATTCCTGTGGCCCAGAGCTGTGTGGCCCAAGGGTGACTTTGGCTCTGTTGGAACAGTAAAGAAGGCTGAGGGGCAACTCTAATGTCTCATTTAGACCCGTTTGTGAGAGACCTAGTCAGAAAAACTATGACTACTTACAAGTGAATGGTAAGAGTGGAAATGAGAGTCAGGATTGTAAAATTCAAATACAGTTCTTAAGCAATAGTTGAGCGGAAGCTCTAATAACGCGGATCCTGGAACTCAGTTCCATTTATTATTTATGAACATTGTCAAATGTTAAGCTTACACTGCTTTGTTCACAAAATGTAGGAATTCCTTTATTTCAACAGCTCACTAAAAAATAAATCTCCCTTGAGAGTCTTTGAAAATTTGGATCATTTAAACGGCATATTATTAATTTTACTGTTAATAACCATTATGATCTAGTAGTGAGGATAATATTTATCGTGGGACATCTTAAAATGCATATTATCATAAAATGCATAATAAGAACTTTCCACCTATATAAATTGAATTTAATAGATTATAAGAGCTCAAGTGGGCCCAGTAGGGTTTTTTGAAAACCCGGTTTAGGACCTTGTTAAAGCATGCATTCCTTTCATGTCCTATTTTAGAGATTTTGCCCTACCTATGTTCAAACTTGATGAAGTTTGTTTTGCTTAGTTGTGTAAAGATAAAAATAGAAAAATAATTTTTCCAGTACATTAGTCTACTAAAGGAGAAAAAAATGTTTTATGATTAATCTTATTGGTTTTAGTTTTAAATAACACACATAGAAAAATGTCTATTAAAAATTAATAGCTGTACAAAACATTTTATGACATATTGCCATGCACTGAAAAAAATCTATTTTTTTGCATGTCACAGTATGAGAAAGTATGTGTTTCTGTTTAAGCTGTAGTTATTGTTAATTACCAATGAATATACCTTAATGAGAAGCACCAGATATAAATTATACTCAGTGTTTTTCATAATATGGCTTGCAGACTGCCTACATTGAAACCTCCTGGTCCACTGGATCAGAGGCAGCCATGTGCCTTAGAAGTTTGTATTGTAAGAAGTTCCCTCAGAGATCCTTGCACAACAATAAAAGACTGAAAAGCACTGGTTATTTATTTATTCATTTATTTATTTTTGGTTTTTTGAGACAGGGTTTCTCTGTGTAGCCCTGGCTGTTCTGGAACTCACTCTGTAGACCAGGCTGGCCTCGAACTCAGAAATCCACCTGCCTCTGCCTTCCAAGTGCTGGGATTAAAGGCCTGTGCTACCACTGCTCGGTTGGTTATTTTTATCTATAATTATATATACACATGTAATGCAGGGAATACCTGGGGTTATGTCTCTAATGAGCACTGCCTCTATGCTTCCATCAGGCTACATGCTTCTACTCACTACACAGTGTATGTAACACATCTATAAATGTTCCCTTGGGGGAAAAATATCACATCAGGCCTAGTATCAGTTTTCTGCAGCCAAGGAGCCATGCCCACTTTGGCATGCATGAGACATCACCCAGCTTTGGGACTCACTACGAATTTGAACACAATCATCTTCTACATATTCTCTTCTAAGATTCAGGGTCTTTTGCAAACTCTGTTTTGATGGGTCAAATTAAAACCTACCACCTATGTCAACTCATGCCTGCTTGCTTCCTGGTTCCATCTGATTGGAGAACTTTCACCAATCCTTTTACTATGAGGCAGTATCAATCTTTAAAGTTAGATGTATTTCTAGAAAAAAAAAAACTACATATATTGTGTTTCTTAATCCATATGTCTTTTAGTTGGAGAACTGAGGCCACTGATATTCAATGTAATTATTGAACCGTATGTGTTAGCTCCAGTCACCATGTTGGTGAATTTTGGTGCCCGTGTGTTCTTCAGTGGAATTCTGTGCTTTAATAATTACAAATTCTATTTTTCCCAGAGTTTCCCAGCTATGCTCATTCTTTCTTCATCCTGATATCTTGCTTCCTTTGTTTTCTTTAGGGTTGGTTTGGTAGATATAAACTCTATAAGGCTGTTTATATCATGGAAACTTTCTCCTTCAATTATGGCATATAGTTTTGTGTGGTATATTAGTCTAGGCTCTCTGTCATGGTCTTTTAGGACGTAGACTCCATTGCTTGAGGCTCTTCTGGCTTTCAAAGTTTCCACTGAAAAATCTGTTACTCTGATGCGTTTTCCTTTATCTGTGACTTTGTTTTTTCTCTAGGAACTCTTCACTACACTTTCTTTCTTATGCATACTTAGTGTTTTAACTACAGCAATGCTATGGGGATTTCCTTTTCTGGTCTTGTCTATTGATGTTCTGTGTGTTTCGTGTGTCTGAATAGGCATTTCTTTCTTTGGTTTGGGGGAACTTTTCTTCTGTGATCTTGATGAAGATCTGTTCCATGCCATTGACTTGGGATTCTTCTCTCTCATCTGTGCCTATAATTCAAAGGTTTAGTGTTCTACGTTTCCTTTATTTTCCTTTCCCATGGATTTTTAAAAAATTTTTCATATTTCTGGCTGCTTTGGTCTAGGTCCTCTACTTTAGGTAGAGTTCTGGCATTCTGTCTTGCTTAATTTGCTCTGCTTCTTAGGCTGTTCTTTGAGTTTTCTAGCTGAGATATTGGTCCTTTCCATTCCATCTTTAAAGTAAGTGTGTGTGTGTGTGTGTGTGTGTGTGTGTGTGTGTGTGTGTGTGTGTACACATGTGTGTACAGGCATGATTACATGTGGAGCCTAGAGGACACATTTAGGTGTTCTCCTCAAGTCTTCTCCAGCTTATGTTTTGAGAACAGGCCACTCACTGAAGCTGGAGATCACTAGTAGTGCTAGGCTGGCTGACCAGTGAGCCCTAGAATCAATTTATGCCTCACCAACTCTTAGACCAAGGACATGAACCTCACCTAGGGCTTTGATACTAGTTTTTTAAATATGGGTACTAGGGCTCTGAACTTGGCTCTTCATGCTTATATAGCTGAAGCATCTCTCAAGCCACCTTGAAATATCCTTTTCTGTGTGTAAAAGTCATTTATCACCAATATCTAGATCCACTCATTCTATGAGGGCAGCAAAAATGGTGATATTTGAACTTTATTATTTCCTGTATTTTATTAGCTCTAATATTTCTGTAGGAAAAAACTTTCTTGAATCAAGTCCCCGATTACCCCATGTTGTACACCAGTAAGAAGGTTTTGTTAAATATTTTCCACTTTATACAGTTTTCAAAACCAAGAATTCGCATCTGCAAATGGTTACCAATTATATTTTATTGTTTTGGTTGTGGTATAATAGATCCGCTTTAATTCATTGACCTTGTCCTCATTGATACTAAAATTGTCCCCTGTTTGGTTAGTAAAGGAAATTTCACCTAGCCCCTGAGTCTCTTCGTCATGAGCCATTCATCTTTGTGAGCCGCAGCTGTTAGGATGACAGATCATTTAGGTTTTAATGTACTGCAGGGGCTAACTTAGCTTTTGTCTGCAACATAAATGTTCCCCGAGCATGACTACTTATAGTACTTTCTTTACTCTTGAATTCACCTGGCTTTCAATATTGTGGGTTCCCTTGCAAATTGCCACAGATTACTCTTCCCCGAACAGCAATGATGAGCTCGTCTATCCGCAGTGCTTAGTACAAGACTTTGTACAAAATTGGGATGCTATCAATTTGTTTGATTATTTAACACTTCACAACATAAGTGGGCTTATCATTATAGAAACGTTTCCAAAATTCAGTAGAGGTACCCTTGCTTGCGTATTACAGCAACTGCAATCTGATTTAGTAAAAATGTTTTCCAATCTCGAAGGTATAGTTGAGTGCATTTCTTCAGTCAAGGTTCAGTGACTAGAATTAAGCCACACAATTTATAATAATAGCAATAAGATAAACTCTTTAAAACATATTTAGAGACTAATTAGAATGCTTACATGTAAATACACAGATGAAATAGTCAGAGGTAGTATAGGAAAAGTGTTCACATTTTTCTGCATGATAGAATAATAACATATTAAAGTAACACCTTACTCTTGACATACCAAGAGTGCGTTTTTCTGCGATTAAGGATGCCATCTCATTTTCCTATATGTTATGTGACTTCTCTGGGAGACCTGAGCAAGTGTGTGTGTTCATCTGGGGATGGACCAGGCCATAGAACAAGGAAATCATTCCATCCAAATTTAGCTTGGTGAACCAATGAACTTTGGGGGTCCCTTACAGGAACATGGGTAGCTCAAAGACAGAAAGCCTAACCCACCATGGGAGAAGACTAGAGAAAGCTTCCCAGTGAAAGGTCTTCGGTCCTCAGCTGTTGTTCAAATAAGCTTAGGGAGCAGCTTTGAGACCCTGTAACTTTCTGGGCTTCCTGAACCTTATACATTTTGTTGGCTCTTTGAGTCTGAATGAACTTTCCTCCTCCTTCCTGAAGGAATGTTTCAATCCAGAGGAAAGAACTACACAGATCATACTACTGTTTTCAATATAATGAATTTATAGTAATGGATGTTTCTATTTTGACATAAAACAATTTATGGGCAGTTCCTAAACATCTTTCACAGGAACTAGGTAACACCCTTAGCTCAAGTTTACAGATAAAGAAACTACAGCTCAGAAAAAAAAGTCATGATTTTTTTCTATCATAAAATTCTTTATGCTCAGCATCTTAATTCTAAGAGAGTGGCAATTCATTTTTAAAAAGTATTTTAGAAACTTTCATTCCCAAACCAACAAAGAAAAAAATCTGGAATGTATTCATCCTAGTTAGACAAGAAATGAGTTAGAGACAGAGAAGAGAGCAATGGCTCCCAGACCCAGTTGAAATTGGCCCACGCTGATTATGGACAGTTCCCTGGATCTGTCATTCTGTCTGGATAACAGGCAGCAGCTGCAGAAGACCGAATTGCTTCTCTCAAATGTGTATCGAGTTTCATTTCCTTTCCGCATCAGCAAAATAAAATGAAATGGGGAATTTTGGAAATGGTCTGAAATATTATCGCTGACATCGCTGTAATTTGGAAATGGTCAGACCATTACACAGATGATTTGGCAGTTTGGGGAATTTACTCTGCATGTGGCACCAGGCCTGAGTCAGCCTGACAGTGTCATTTCAGATTCCATCGTTTTCCTAGGGATTCTCTGTGATCTTCATCAAAGCGTTGTTTGTGGGAGACCTACTCTGTGCCCCAGTCCTTGTGTACACCCGAGAGCCGAGCCAGTCCAGATTAGTAACTTTGCGGAATGGGCCTTTAATGTTTCATTTGATGTCTTGCTTTTGCTCATCACCTATCTCCTGTAGACATCCCTTTGGACCTGGCTTCCCCCTAAAGCACCACTCTCTTGTTCTATTCCACTAGCTAGGATTTATCGCTATGCTCCTCTGCCTTATAAAAACCAGCCACCCCTCCCCCACTCCCCTTCTGCCTCTCTCCTCCATTCCTATTGTCTTGCTCTCTCATTTCTAGAGGACTTGCTTCTTACTATTTGCCATTTATCACCTAGAAACTGTAGTTGTAAATGATTGGAAGGGGTGGGTTGTAATGTCCTACACTGTCATGTTTCCCATGGTGCACTGGTTAATTGCGGCTTGTCACCATCAGAAGTTATGGGAACAATTCTGAAAATTCCTCTTTTGTCTCTATTCCAAAAATTCGGGTTTCAGGAGCCTGGAAATTCTGAGACTACATTAGTGAGCATGAATGACCATCACCTAGGTGTATCTTTCCCAAAGGCTGATTCTAAGAGAGTCTTGCATTTTGCAGTGCTCCTATAAATGTCAACTGGGCAGTTTTCCTCCTGTAGCAATTAGCAGAGTTAACTGCTAGCCATGACTCTGGGAACCACAATAGTCTTTAGGGTAAACTGTTTCTTAAACAGAACTGTCTACTGTTTGAGTCAGCAAATCATCACAGAGGCTGCATCTTTCTAGATGTTGTTGTTGTTGCTTGCTTGTTTTTGTATAGTTCTGACTGGATGGCTTTCAACTCAAGTTTGTAAATCCAGCTAGGCTTGAGCTCACAGAGGTATACCAGCCTCTGCCTCTTAAGCGCTGGGATGACAGGCCTGGGCCACCACTCCCAATCTGTTTTGAATGCCAGTGACTAGAGAAAAATTTTAGCTAGACATGCATTTTTGTGTTTCAAGTAATAGACCTTACATTTAGTCCTTAGAAATATTTTGAAGAACCCCACTGAATGTGTCTCTTGAAAAGCTTATTCTTCAAACATAGAATAGAAAACAGGTCTCAAGATACAGGACTGTAGGAAGGGAGAGAGTGTATAGGACTTAAGGAAGGAGTATTGGTTGTTGGTGAGCTGCTTCTCAGTGAGGGCACCTGGGCAAATGTTACTGAGGTCGCCTCAGGAAACCAGAAGATGGTGGCATGGAATTGTCCCTCTCTTGAAGCTGACATGCTAATGGACTAACCCTCGTCACCTTTGATACTCAGGAGCATCAATTCCTCTCACTCATCTATGCTGTCTTGCCAGGGTCAAATTAATTTATTGGCTTCAGGACAATTCAGAAACAGAAAGCCAAAGAAAGTGCCAAGGAGAGAGTTTGAAATGCATGTTGGCATGGGTGGCGCACACAACTTTACAGGAGCTGTCCATCAGCTACAGCCAAAAATCAATGAAAGCTCCTGGCCCGTGGACAAAGGGAATTTAAACCAAATGAGTTTGCACTTTTACTGAAGAAGTAACTTGGAATGGTGGAAGTTATTTGAGCATGGAAGTTACTTATCATCTCTGAGCTATACCAGTGAGTACAGATGAAAATACTAACCAATTGTGGTTTCTGAGAGATTTGAATGCAGCACTTATGGAGCTGGAGAAATGAGTCAATGGTCATTCGTTTACTTTTCTATTGTGACAAGCACCATGGCCAAGACAACTTACAAAAGAAAGCATTTAATTGGGCTTATATTTTCAGAGAGTTAGAGTCCATGATGTCACAGGAAAGGCATGGTGGCAGGACAGTTCACATCTCTATCCACACAGGTAGGAGTCAGTGACAGGCACACTGGGAATAGTTTTGTGAAATCTCCCCCCTCACCCTCAGTGACACACCTCCTCCATCAACGTCCCCCCTCCTAATTTTCCTAAACAATTCCACCAACTAGGGTTCAAGATTTGATACATGAGCCAATGGGGGCCATTCTCATTCCAACTGCTACAGAGCATATTTTTGCAGAGGACCAAAGTTTGGTTCCAAGCCCCTGTGTTGGGAGAGTCACAGCTACTTATAACTCCTGTGAGGATCCAACATCTCAGGCCTCTCTCCAGGCACATGTTCTCATATGCACAGACACATTAAAAAAATCTGTCCAGCATAAAGCAAAGACCCTGGTAGGGGAAATATGTGCCGTTATGTTATCGATGATATCTATAGAAATGTACAACACTAGTATTAATAACTACCTCTTTTGCAGACATTTCAGGGTTAATTAATACACTGTAAAAAGGACTTTGCTACCTAAGTACATGATCTAATCTTAACATTAGTTTCATGAAAGAACAGACAGTGGAAAAGTCATCACTGAGACTTAACTCCTCCATACTTTGGTTAGAATTCTTAAGGTTAGAATTGATTTTAGGTTCCCATCAGTTTAACTTTCCAGGGTTTTATTTTTAAAAAATCCTTCAGACACTCTATGTCTTTTAAAAAATATTTCATCTTTTAAAACCACATCAAATACCAAGAAACAACCTCTGCTCCTCCTGCTTGCTAATCTCTTCTGATGTCAAAGTAAGGGCTTCTTAACTTTGAAGATAAAACTTTGAATGCTATGGTTTCGTTCGTGCTCATTTCTCTCCAGTGGAGAGAAAGAAGCAGCTGGTTACTATTTTCAACTTTCTTTTGTTTGAGATGTATTAAATATGCAACACATGAATGTATGTTTTTTTCTTGTCTGGATTTAAAACCCACCACTGGGTTTTTGCAAACAATGATAGAATTTAAAACAGAGAAGCCATCGCGATCGTCTGCTTCCTGACCAGTTGATTCCACTTAAAACAGGCTTGTCATCTAACATCTATGCACTTCTTTGGTGTTTTTCCCCTACTCACTTAGCCTGACAACCAGTTAGAATATACTTCTTTCTCTAATAAATAATGAAAAATTCTCCATTATTTATTTCAATCAATTTGCCACCAAATAATATTGTCCTAATTTATTCTTGATTTAAATTATAGTAAATGTGTTAGTTTGTTAATAATTTATCAAACATGCTACTTTTTCTCTATTATGGATATCTTGTTTTGGCTTGGGGATGCACTGTCTGCTCTGATCCCCGGCTACAATCAACTATCCACCCTTTTCATCCTCAAATACTTACAAGGTGGCTGTGGCTCAACCCAGAATTAAGCGCCAGACTGCACATTTCATTCATTGCTTTCATTCTTTTATTGCCACATGGTTCTGATCACTGAAATGTTTCACACCACAGATAGATTACATATATACGCTATACACACAATAAATATATCAATGGCTTTCTTCACTGGAAGTAGTGTTACCTTCTAGGGGACATTTAGAAATGTTTGTAGACGTTCTGATTTGCTGTTAGCGAGGAGACGTGGAGTAGAAGTCAGGCTGGCTTCTGGCCTAGAGTGAGAAGAGGCCTGAGATGATGCTGACCGCTCAGCAGTGTGGAGGACACCCTACAGCAGAGAGTTGCCAAGAGTTCTGAGGTTAGACAGTACAGATGACAAGTACATGGGTATGTAGGTAGTGAATGGACCTTTACTATGTACCATGATTCTACCAGTTGCACACCCTTGGATAAGAACACTAACCAGCCTATTTTCCTTTTTAAAAAATATGTATTTATTCATTTAGTGTGTCGAGAGGTGAGTGTGTGTGCATGCACACACACACACGCACACACAAACATGTGCACATGCACTTGTGAGCACATGTGTTTGTCCATGAAGACCAAAGCAATCATATCCCCTAAGAGCTGGAGCCACAGGCAGCTATGAGGCATCCAATGTCAGTGCTGGGCACAAAACTCAGCATTCAGGAAGAGCAGCAAGCTCTGTGGACCACCAAGCTGTCTCTGCAGCCCCTGGGTGCCTTCTAGGACCCACACTATGAATATTTTAAGGAATTTTGCCTCTTTCTTTGAAGAGATCCAGATGTGCTGTGTTTCGGCTTCATAATGTTTTTGTGTTTTGAAACAAATGAATTTAATAGGTTTAGAATGCTGGTTTTAAATCAGGGTGCCTGAGTTGAATTAGGGACCTTGGACATATGACTTAAAATCTCTTGTTTTTGGTTTACTCCTATGTAGAATGTTGGTGCTTATTGTAGTTTTTATTTATTTATTTATTTTTTATTTATTAACTCGAGATCACTTTGAAGAGGTATGCTGCTTCTTTGGTTTTCTGGTACAACACATCCTCTTACCCTATGGATTAACTTCATCAGACTATCGGCTCTGTTCACTGCAGCATCACAGTCACTAGAGACAACAGCATCACCAGCATTACTACCACCATCTTCACCCTCATCCTCACCATCATCATCACCACCACCATCATCACAGACGCTCAAGTCCCTTTGCCCTTCTTTCAGCCAGTGCCAAGTTTTCTAATGTCCCATAAGAATATACGTTTTTAATTTTGAGATGCTGGAAGCTGAACCCCAGATTTCACACAATTTATGCTGGGCATACAAAGTGCCATAGAACTGAATCACTAACCCCAGAGTTATTTCAAACTCGAGATTGTATTTGCGGTCAAATACACTTTAAATATTGATGATGGTACCTGTGAAATTCTATTTGTCTTCCTACGCCAGAAATTTCACTCCACTTTTATAAACAACTGTTATGTGCTTTATAGGCAGCATTTTTTTTGTAAGTAGATAAATATTTTCTTCTCTGTCAATGGAACTCTTTTTTAGAATTTATTTTTATATCTATGGGTGTTTTGCCTGCATGTATGCCTGTGAAACACATATGTTCCTGGTACCTTGGAAGCCAGAAGAGAATGTCAGATACCCTGAGACTAGATTTACAGACAGTTTTGAGTTCCCATGTGGGTACTAGGAAATGGAGCTGAGTCCTCTGAAAGAGCAGCTAGTGTTTTTAACTGACAGCTCATCTCTTTGGCCCTGTTAGTAGGACTCTTGTCCTTAGAATCTGCAGTGGATTTTTTGTTTTTTACTTTATGAAACTGATTGTAACAGAACAATCATTTTTTGATACTTTATTTACATTTCAAAAGTTTCCCCTTTCCAGGTCTCCCTTATAGAACCCCCTATCCCATCCCCCCTCCCCCTGCCTCTAAGAGGGTATTCCCGCACCCACCCACTCACTCCCATCTTCCCTCCCTGGCATTCTCCTATACTGGGGCATCTAACACCCTCAGGCCTAAGGACCTCTCCTCGAACTAAGGGCCAACTAGGCCCTCCTCTGTCACATATTTGGCCAACACCATGGGTCCCTCCATATGTATTTTTTCGTTGGTGATCCAGTCTACGGGAGCACTGGGGAGTCAGGCCAGTTGACACTGTTGCTCCCTCCATGGGGTTGAAAACTTCCTCAGCTCCTTCAGTCCCTTCTCTAACTCTTCCATCTGGGACCCCACGCTCAGTCCAATGGTTGCTGTAAATTGAATCTTGGGTATTCCGAACTTTTGGGCTAATATCCACTTATCAGTGAGTACATACCATGTTCGTTCTTTTGTGACTGAGTTACCTCGCTCAGGATGATATTTTCAAGTTCCATCCATTTGCCTGCAAATTTCATTAAGTCATTGTTTTTAATAGCTGAGTAGTACTCCATTGTGTAAATGTACCACATTTTCTGTATCCATT
>CM052709.1:17488024-17505801 GCA_028551405.1 Uromys caudimaculatus
GCTCTGTTCCCCATTTTTTGATAGGGTTATTTGGTTTTCTGGAGTCTAACTTCATTAGTTCTTTGTATATGTTGGATATTAGCCCTCTATCGGACATAGGATTGGTAAAGATCTTTTACCAATCTGTTGGTTGCGGTTTTGTCCTATTGACTGTGTCCTTTGCCTTACAAAAGCTTTGCAATTTCATGATGTTCCATTTGTCAATTCTTGATCTTAGAGCATAAGCCATTGGTGAACTTTTCCCCCTGTGCCCATGTGTTCAAGAATTTTCCCCACTTTCTCTTCTTTTAGATTCAGTGTATCTGGTTTTATGTGGAAGTCCTTGATCCACTTGGACTTGAGCTTTGTACAGGGAGATAGTAATGGATCAATTTGTACTCTTCCACATGTTGACTGCCAGTGAACCAGCACCATTTGTTGAAAATGCTGTCTTTTTTCCACTGGGTGGTTTTAGCTCCTTTGTTGAAAATCAAGTGACCGTAAGTGTGTGGGTTCATTTCTGGTTCTTCAGTTCTATTCCATTGATCTACCTGCCTGTCACTGTATTAATACCATGCAGTTTTTATCCCTATTGCTCTGTAGTACAGCTTGAGGTCAGGGATGCTGATTCCCCCAGAAGTTCTTTTATTGTTGAGAATAGTTTTTGCTATCCTGGGTTTTTTTGTAATTCTAAATGAATTTGAGAATTACTCTTTCTAAGTCTATGAAGAATTGAGTTGGAATTTTGATGGGGATTGCATTCAATCTGTAGTTTGCTTTCTGTAGGATGGCCATTTTTACTATATTAATCCTGCCAATCCATGAGCATCAGAGATCTTTTCATCTTCTGAGGTCTTCTTCGATTTCTTTCTTCAGAGACTTGAAGTTCTTGTCATATAGATCTTTCACTTGTTTGGTAAGAGTCACACCAAGATACTTTATATTGTTTGTGACTATTGTGAAGGGTGTCATTTCCCTAATTTCTTTCTCAACCTGTTTATCCTTTGAGTATAGGAAGGCTACTGATTTGTTTGAGTTAATTTTATTTCCAGCCACTTGATGAACTTGTTTATCATCTGTAGGATTTCTCCAATGGAGTTTTTTGGTTCACATAAGTATATGATCATATTATATGCAAATAGTGATTTTTGATTTCTTCCTTTCCAATTTGTATCCCTTTGACCTCCCTTTGTTGTCTAATTGCTCTAGCTAGAACTTCAATTACTATGTTGAATAGATAGGGAGAGAGAAGGCAGCCTTGCTTAGTCCCTGATTTTAGTGGGATTGCTTCAAGTTTCTCTCCATTGAGTTTGATGTTGGCTACTGGTTTGCTGAATATTGCTTTTACTATGTTTAGGTATGGGCCTTGAATTCCTGATCTTTCCAAGACTTTTATCATGAAGGGATGTTGAATTTTGTCAAATGCTTTTTCAGCATCTAATGAAATGACCATGTGGTTTTTTTCTTTGAGTTTGTTTATGTAGTGGATTACAATGATAGATTTCCGGGTATTGAACCATCCCTGTATCCCTAGGATGAAGCCTACTTGATCATGATGAATGATCGTTTTGATGTGTTCTTGGATTCGGTTTGCAAGAATTTTATTGAGTATTTTTGCATCGATATTCATAAGGCAAATTGGTCTGAAGTTTTCTTTCTTTGTTGGGTCTTTGTGAGGTTTTGGTATCAGTGTAACTGTGGCCTCACAGAAGGAATTGGGTAGTGTTCCTTCTGTTTTTATTTTGTGGAATAGTTTGAAGAGTATTGGTATTAGGTCATCTTTGAAGATTTGATAGAATTCTGCACTAAACCCATCTGGTCCTGGGCTTATTTTGGTTGGGAGACTTTTAATGACTGCTTCTATTTCTTTAGGGGTTATGAGACTGTTTATATGGTTTATCTGATCCTGCTTAACTTTGGTATTTGGTATCTGTCTAGAAAATTTTCCATTTCATCCAGATTTTCCAATTTTGTTGAGTATAGGCTTTTGTAGTAGGATCTGATGATTTTTTGGAATTTCCTCAAATTCTGTTGTTATATCTCCCTTTTCATTTCTGATTTTGTTAATTTGGATACTGTCTCTGTGCCCT
The DNA here is from genome assembly GCA_028551405.1 of Uromys caudimaculatus. Lineage (NCBI taxonomy): Eukaryota > Metazoa > Chordata > Mammalia > Rodentia > Muridae > Uromys > Uromys caudimaculatus. The sequence goes on from CM052709.1 coordinate 17,490,094, forward strand.
CTGGTTGGTCTGGCTAAGGGTTTAATCTATCTTGTTGATTTCCTCAAAGAACTAGCTCCTGGAGTTGTTGATTCTTTGTACAGTTCTTTTAATTTCTACTTGGTTGATTTCAGCCCTGAGTTTGATTATTTCCCGCCTTCTACTCCTCTTGTGTGTATTAGCTTCTTTTTGTTCTAGTGCTTTTAGGTGTGCTGTTAAGCTGCTAGTGTATGCTCTCTCCAGTTTTTTTTCTTTTCTTGGAGACACTTGGAGCTATGAGTTTTCCTCTTAACACAGCTTTCATTGTGTCCCATAAGTTTGGGTATGTTGTACTTTCATTTTCATTAAATTCAAGGAAATCTTTAATTTCTTTCTTTATTTCTTCCTTGACCAAGTTATCATAGAGTAGAGCATTGTTCAGTTTCCATGTGTATGTGGGCTTTCTGTTGTTATTGTTGCCATGGAAGACCAGCCTTAATCCATAGTGATCTGATAGGAAGCATAGGATTATTTCAATCTTCTTGTATCTGCTGAGGTTTGTTTTGTGACCAATTATGAGGTCAATTTTGGAGAAGGTATCATGAAGTGCTGAGAAGAAGATATATTCTTTTGATTTAGGATGAAATGTTCTATAGATATCTGTTAAATCCATTTGATTCATAACATCTGCTAGTTTGACTGTGTCTCTGTTTAGTTTGTGATTCCAAAATCTGTCCACTGATGAAAGTAGAATGTTGAAGTCTCCTACTATTATTGAGTGAGGTGCTTTGAGCTTTAGTAAAGTTTCTTTTATGAATGTGGGTACCCTTGCATTTGGAGCATAGATGTTCAGAACTGAGAGTTCTTCTTGGTAGATTTTTCCTTTGATGAATATGAAGTGTCCTTCCTTTTCTTTTTTGATGACTTTTGGGTGAAAGTCAATTTTATTTGATATTAGAATGTCTACTCCAACTTGTTTCTTGGGACCATTTGCTTTGAAAATTGTTTTCTAGCCCTTTACTCTGAGATAGTGTTTGTCTTTACCACTGAGGTGTGTTTCCTGAATGCAGCAAAATGCTGGGTCCTGTTTATGCATCCAGTCTGTTAGACTATGTCTTTTTATTGGAGAATTGAGTCCATTGATGTTAAGAGATATTAAGGAATAGTGATTGTTGCTTCCTGTTATTTTTGATGTTATTTTTATGTTTGTGTGGCCATCTTCATTTGAGTTTGTTGAAAGATTACTTTCTTGCTTTTTCTAGGGTGTAGTTTCCCTCCTTGAGTTGACATTTTCCATCTATTATCCTTTGTAAGGCTAGGTTTCTGGAAACATATTGTACAAATTGGTTTTGTTATAGAATATCTTGATTTCACCATCTATGGCAATTGAGTTTTGCTGGATATAGCAGCCTGGGCTGGCATTTGTGTTCTCTTAGGGTCTGTATGAGATCTGCCCAGGATCTTCTAGCTTTCATATTCTCTGGTGAGAAGTCAAGTGTAATTCTGATAGGTCTGCCTTTATATGTTACTTGACCTTTTTCCCTTACTGTTTTTAATATTCTTTCCTTGTTTTGTGCATCTGGTGTTTTGACTATAATGTAATGGGAGGAATTTCTTTTCTGGTCCAATCCATTTGTAGTTCTGTAGGCTTCTTGAATGTTTATGTTCATCTCTTTCTTTAGGTTAGGGAAGTTTTCTTCTATAATTTTGTTGGGGATATTTACTGGCCCTTTAAGTTGGGAATCTTCACTCTCTTTTATACCTATTATCCTTAGGTTTGGTCTTCTCATTGTGTCCTGGATTTCCTGAATTATTTGGGTTAGGAGCTTTTTGCATTTTGCATTTTCTTTGACTGTTGTGTCAATGTTTTCTATGGTATCTTCCGCATTTGAGGTTCTCTCTTTTATCTCTTGTATTCTGTTGGTGATGCTTGCATCTATGACTCCTGATCTCCTTCCTAGGTTTTCTATCTCCAGGGTTGTCTCCCTCTGTGATTTCTTTATTGTTTCTATTTCCATTTTTAGATCCTGGATGGTTTTTTTCATTTCCTTCTCCTGTTTGATTGTGTTTTCCTGTAATTCTTTAAGGGATTTTTGTGTTTCCTGTTTAAGGGCTTCTAGCTGTTTACCTGTGTTCTCTTGTATTTCTTTAAGGGAGTTATTTATTTCCTTCTTAAAATCTTCTATCATCATCATGAGATGTGATTTTAAATGTGAGTCTTGCTTTTCTGGTGTGTTGGGGTATCCAGGGCTTCCTGTGGTGGGAGACCTGGGTTCTGATGATGCCAAGTTGCATTGGTTTCTCTTCCTTATGTTCTTGTCCTTGCCTTTCAGCATCTGGTTATCTCTGGTGTAAGCTGGTCTTGCTCTCTCTGTCTGTGGCTTGTCCTTCCTGCAAGCCTCTGCGTTAGTACTCCTTGGAGACCAGCTCTCTCTGAGAGGAATTTGGGTTTGTAGAGCTGTGGTACAGGACCAGCTCTGGGGTGCAGACAGAAACCAGAATGATCCTGCCCCCAGCTGTTCCTTAGTTCCTGTGTCCTGATGGCTCTGCAAGAGTCCCTCTTGATCCAGGAATTTGAACAGACGTGGTGGTCTTGCCTGTACTCAAAGGTGTGTCAGCACTCCTGGGAGACCAGCTCTCTCCTGGCACTATTTGAGTATGGAGCCCTGTGTCACAGGATCAGCTCCCTGGCCGCAGAAGGAAACTGGAAGACCACTCCTCAGTACCTGTGTCCTGAGGGTTCCGGGTGGATCCTGCTGAGCAGTGGTGCTTGTCTTACCTCTACTCACGGACTTTTCCACCCTCCTGGGAGGCTAGCTTTTCCCCTGCACTATTTGGATATGGAGCCTTGTGGCACAGGCCACAGGTGTAAACCGGAAGGCTCCTGTCCCCAGCTGCTTCTCGGTCCCTGGATCCTGATGGTTCCAGGCCGGTTCCACTGAGCACTGGTGCTCGTCTTACCTCCACTCATGGTCTTGTCCACATACCTGGGAGGCTACGATTCTGCAGGTTTTAAAGGTCCTTTTGCACACCCCATTAACCACATCTTATAGTGCTAGACTCTCATGTTCTAAGCTTTTTTGTCACAGGTAACATTCTCTGTCCAGATCATCACTGTCCAGGTGCATGTTCTGTCATGACAGAAAATGCCTGGATCTCAATGAAATAAGGCCCCTTGAAATGTGTCTAGGACAATTGAGGGATGACTTTTAAAATTAGGTTCATTCATTGTTTTTTGTTTTGTTTGTCTTTTTTTTTTTTTTTTTTTTTTTGGCTTTTGGAATGGGGGTAGAGAAGGGCTCCATGCTGTCACACAGTAGTGAGAATCAGAGGATAGCTCAGGGAACCAGTTATCTCCCTCCACTATGTGGGATGAAGATGTTGATATTGAGTCCCATAGCTTAGTGGCAAGTGACCTTACTCACTGAGCCATCTCATTGGATAGAGAATCACCTTTTAACTTTTTAAAAAGATATTAATCCAAAGAGACATATGTGGCCAGTGGCCACTGAGACTCTGGAGCAGCTCTTCACCTGATACTTTAGGCTAAGATCCTCACTGCATCTCTAGTCTTTATGTGCTATGAAAGTTGGGGTTGTTCATTTTATTTTACCTGTGTGTATGTATTATACTCCACGGACTATTCATACTTCATTTCATTATATGCTAATAATCTTAGATCATTGGGACTACACATACGTATTTCTGTTTATAGACTATTTCACTCTTTAAAATGTACTAATTTCTTAAAATTGGGTGCTTAATTTAATAGTTTTGCAAGAAAAATAGCAATGCCCATCAAAAAATATTTTATAAAGAATAGAAATGAAAAAAAATCACCTTAGTGTTGCAAAGCAGATATAGTACAACATGATCACACCTTACACACACAACACACACTACATACACAACACACTATATACACACATACTCACACACACTAAACAGTCAATACACATTCTATACACAATATGCTCTACACAAAATACTGAAGTATGGCGTGAAGACAAACAATTGTATTGTTTCTCTCCCCCTGCTATTATTCCTAAGACCCGTAGAAAGCTGATGTAATTAGGTAGATGGATATACAGACTAGCATTTCTATTAAAGAAATTGAATTGAATAGGTTTACATGCTATACCAATAAATATATCTACTTTTCAGACAGAAATCGAGCAAAAATATTATGTCACTATTATTATGTATCATCTACCATAATTTTAATGTTCTTGAATAATTGTGACTTAATAAGAACATATGCCATCTGCCAGAAGCCTCTTATTAAGGGGTTGAGCCTACAATGTATCTCTATCATTTATGCCAGGGTTTTGACTGGCTTGGTCTTGTGCTGGTAACTATGGGCACTATGCATTAGTGAGTATGGTAACTATGTCTTGTCCAACAAACACTTCACAGACTCCTCTGCATCCTTCCCTTTCTACTTCCTTTCCCACAAAGTTCCCTAAGCTTTGGCAAGGGGGGTTGTAATAAATAAGTCCCAATTGGAATGAAGACTCAATCTCTTTTTTAAAAAGAGTGCATATTGTTTGAAATATATACACTGTATTTTTCAATTTGTTCTTTGGGTTCTACTTTTTAGATACCAGTAATTTTTTTTTTTCTTTTCCAGGATGATATATTTTATTTCTTTCTTTTTTTTTCTTTTATTTATTTTTGATACTTTATTTGATACCAGTAATTTTATAGTATAAAATAAGCATAACATGACTTTTGTAGCTGCGCCATAGTCCATTTATCTATGTGTGATAATTTATTGGATCAGGTCCTTATTCCTGAGCATGTGGAATGTTTCTCGTAAATACCACTGTGTTCGCTTTTAGGCACCTTAAGCTTTTCATCTGATTATTTCCTTAGGACACATTCTTAAAGTAAAAATCACAGGGCCAGGTGGAAGGAACTGATTTAAGAGCCTTGATATATATTGCCAAATTGCCCTCCGGAAAGTTCTTTCTTGCTTATAGAAGAGAAGAAATAATCCTTCTTCTAAGTCTACTCTAATCATTTTTATGTAGTATTCCTTTGAACCTTTGAACCTCTCTGGTTTTAGGGCTCAGAATTGCTTATTTTTAAATACATGTTTCTTTCAGGGGATTAGCAAATTAATCACTTTGTACATATATAGCCAAATGACATAGTTCTCTTGATTTTTCTTAGTAAAGGTTTTGAAATATGACATTATTTTATTGTTTAACATTTCTTTCCAGGGTGAACCAGGAGCCAAAGGAGATACTGGTCTGGCTGGCCTTAATGGACAAGATGTAAGCCTAATTCTCTTTTTAATAATGTTCTGTTTAGATTTTACCACGGAAATATTCTTTCTAATGCAATTAAAGCTGGCTGGCCTTGGCAGAGCCGGCCACAGTCAAACAAAAGGAGGGATGGAGGTTTTTACACAGCTATTTTACAGCAGTGTTTTAGTTTCATTACTGGACTCTCAGGGCTTCATTTGTCTCAGGAATGTCTTTACTTCATCCTTATTTCTTGCCGATTTTTTAAAAAGCCTTACTTTCGCTATCAATATTTTCCTACCTATGTTCAGCAGGGACCTGCATTCCCACTGGCTTTCACAATCCACGTCACCCAGGTCTCCCTCTAGAGAAAGGCTGTGTCTGCAGGACTATATTTATGAAAAGAGAGAAAGGGAGAAAACGGATGCTGTGTATACGGTTCATACACTCTTCCAGAAAGCAATGACCCTTTCACCACCCCATACAAGAGTAGAGTGCTTCAAGCTAAAGCATGCTACAGCCGTTGACATGTTTGAATCCGACTCACATCCTCCCCTTTCCTTAGAGAACTATTGTCCCTCCTTAGAGTACTACCACAGATCTTAGAACAAAATTTGAATAATAGGCTAATTTTCCACTTTTTAAATGTACCTTATTCAAATCAACAACCACCACTTTCTATTGGAATGCAAATTGAACTGAGAGCTTACAGTAACAACCCTTACCCTCTGTTTATATTCTCATTTATACATACACTGCTTATGTGGTTTAAAGGGCCACATTACCTACTTTACGAATCAAGTATAAGGAAACACTACCCACGGCTCTCTCTGTTCAGCTCCATAATACCTGGAAGCCTTTGAAATTCTTGCCATGCCTCCAGGTTTTGTAAAATCCATCTTGTCTGTGGTAGACCTTCACAACAGGAAGGAAGGCTGAAGGCCAATCTTTGTGGACTATGGAGGAAGTAAGAGAGTTCTTAAAAGACTTGCTTCCAAAAGAGAAACACCCCAGGAGTCACCCCTGACCCAAATTTTCTTTGTGCCACCCTTGGCTTTAGCTCATGTATTTCCCAAAAATATCCATTCACATTGTTACTGTGACACTAGTCCTTCTTGCTCTTCACCTTTGCGGTGAGTTTCATAGACTGTGTTAGGCACTAGAACCAGTGGCTTCCAGCCAAGGAGTCTGTACATACTCTCGTCGCCTTCTCTTGCTATATCAGGATGCTGATCCATTTGTTTAAATGCAGCATCTAACCTACCTTGATATCACTGCACTCAGTTCAATGGTAAGAGTTCATAAGCAAAGGCCCATGTTTTACCCTACCTGTTCCATTCATTGAATAGGGCCAGGCCTATGGAGAGTGCCCTTGTGGGGAGATACGCATTCCTCCTGAATGGAATGGGATGGTCCAGCAGGAGTCAAGCACAACTCCAGCAAGGAGGGTTCCATTCCTTTCCCCCTTACTATGGAGCATGCCACCAAGCCACAAATAACCCATTAAACTTCTCAGCAAGTCACCTGCCATAATACCCTGATCTAGCCAGCCAAAAAAACTAGCAGAAGACTGTTTCAAATTTCTAATAGAAGTAGTTTCTGGCTGGATATGTGGCAGAAGATTGCCTTATCGGGCATCACTGGGAGGGGAACCCTTGGTCCTGTGGAGGATCAATGACCCAGGGTAGGAGGATGCCAAGGTGCTAAGGCAGGAATGGGAGGGCGGCTGGGAGAGCACCCTCGTAGAGGTGGGAGGAGGGGAGGGGATAGGGAACTTGTGGAGGGGAAACTGGGAAGGGGGATAACATTTGAAACGTAAATAAATAAAATAACCAATAAAAATATGACAGGAAGTAGTTCCTTCAAAAGAATGTTTTCATGGCTACAGCATCTTCACAGCTAGTAAGACTGAAGAAGAAAGCAAGCTATTGGTACTTGCTCCTGTTTCTTGGTCATGGTTCCTCAATATCTTGGGGAAAAGTCAATGAAGAAAAACACCAACTAAGAAAATAGTAAAATCATCCTTTAATCCTGAATGCTTGACAGAAGGTCTCATTTTCCCAAGAAATCATACCCCACACCACTGCCTGTTCTTTGGGGTGAAACACCTGACTGCAAACCAAAGCATGTCAGCACTTGCGACAATTCATGCCAACCTTTTAATTACAGGCACACCTTTTAGGGAATATATGGTATGCTAATGATGATTTTAATATAGGGATTTTAGCTTCCAGAATATTCAGTTAAAATGCAAGTGAGCAAATACAATATACCAAGCTTTGCCACCTTCTAAGCTACTTTCTACATTACAGTGACTTGTAATGGTTTAATATTTCCACTAAATGAATTCGAACAGGCCTGTCTTGATGGCTTTCACTGTTGCATATTGGATTTAGTGTGATGTGATGTATCGTATAATACATCTTTCTGTGCCAACTTTTTCACAAAATAGCTAGCCAACTTAGTTTAGAAAAAGGAAGCACGCTGTGGTCCTCTTTCAGCTGGGCACTGTGGGATTTAGGACAAGACAATTCTCTGCCATGTGAGATTGTCTTTATGTATATGTATGCATATATATGCATACAATAACATTTAATTTTAAAAGAGGCCATGAGTTTGAAAGAGAGCAAGGAAAGGTGCGTGGGAGAGTTGAGAGGGAAGAAAAGGCGAGGAGGAATGTAATTATATTGTAAGATCTCAAAATGAAAAAGGAAAGCAGAATATGTTGTGCCCTCAATGTCCTCAGGTAATATAGCCTTTAGTCATCGGGACAACAAAAAGTGTGTGTGTGTGTGTGCGCGCGTGCGCACGCATGTACACATACACACGCACACGTGCGCTTGCATGAACTTGTATGAACTTTGGGTTTAAGCTCTAAAGAATTAATACATTTAATTCCACTGCAGAACAAGTGATGGATACTGAGCAATACAGAAATTGCGAAAGTTTTAAATTTCTACAAATTACCCTTCGAAACATAAGATCTTGGTTTATTGGATAGTTAAATGATGCTGTTGTTATCTGGCATGAAACAAATTCAACAATAGTGTCTTAGAACAATAGTATCTTAGAATAGTATCTCTGTTCTAATATATATGAATATATATATGTATATATGTATGTATATATATATATTATGTATCCTATTGTAACCACTGAAGCCACGCTGTCTGGTTCAAATCCTAGCTCTTCCAGCATCTACAGGTCACATGACCTTATTTATCCTCCTAGTTTCTTTATTTGCACAATGGGAAAACCAGATTATTAGTACTTGCCAATGTCCTGGGAGAATCAAAGGAGTTGTCATGCATGCAGCAGTCGAAAGGCGCTCAGCACACATAAGAATTGTGGGGGCAATCATTTTCTGTTATGAAAAGCTTTTAGATGTGACATATTACCTTTAATGGATACCTCTTTCATTAATTTCTTTCCATTCAACCTCAGAAGAGGAGGTTTTAGTCATTCAGCTGAGTCTCTTCTTTATGCTTATTTTAATCTCTGAGACACCCTCTGACAAAATTACTGTAACTGACATTTCTCGAATTATCACACAAATCTCCACACACCAGTGTGATCTGTACTACTAATTATAAAAACCCTGAAATCACAAAACCAGATTTGTGACAATTATCATCTGGTGACAGCTGTTGCCATTTCTAGGAAACAAGATTAGATCAGTAGATAGGACAAGGAATTCATTAGTAGCTTAAAATTTTAAATAAATAATATTTTGTACTATCTGATTTTTAAAAATGCTATATTATATGCACAGTAGATTTTCCCAATAAAAACTCTGCCGTCTATTTGCTTTATGTGACAATATCCCTCGGCTTTTATTTTGCCTTTAGAGAAAACTTCTCATCTCACATTACATGCAGATACAACTACCATGCTTCAGGGAATAATATTACTGAGATTCCTAATAATAGATACCCATCCATGTCTCAAGTTTAAAATCCATTTCATTTGATGTTTTGTGCTTTTTCACTTAAAGTTTTATAGATTAAAAAAATAAAAACTTTCCTAGGTGAATCCTGTGTTTGTAATATTTCCCCTCCCCCATCTCTTCCTCTAACTTCTCCCATATCTTCCCTACCACTCCTCAAATTCATAACCTCTTCTATAATTTTTCTTCACACACACACACACACACGCACGCACGCACCTGTGCGTACACACACATGCGCGCACATGCACGACCAACTGAGCCCATTTTATGATGTTCTTATGTCCTTGTGCTTAGAGCTGATAACTCTTTTAGGATTGGATAACCCATGACTGGGCACATCCCTTGGGAGAAGATTCCTTTCTTACCGCCATTGATTGCTGATAGCTCTTCATCCAGAGATGGGGCCTTGTGGAATTTCCCTCATCTGCCCTGGCTTGTCCACAGGCGTTGCCATGACGCAGGCCTTGTTTAGGCCACCATATTGTCAAGGGCAACTCTGCTATCTAGAAGGCACAGCTCAGGCATTAAAGGCCAACACTCACATTTCTAAACATGTTTTATGCTTTTGTGCTGTGTCTTTTTTCTCCCCTCTGGCACTCAATAACATTGATAGCAGCAACAGCATGATGGGAGAAAAATCGTACTTGCAGCAAGCGTTATGGAGCTGCTTTTCGGAGCCTATTACAAACCCATAGCCTTAACATCGCGGTACTTTGTCACTGGGGACATGAGTTACATGGGTCTCCTTCCATGGCCGCAGCTGTAGGAGCCTGAGGAATGCAGTGCCTCTGGGCTGCATTTTATTCTCTATGTCTTAAAGCACACTTGCTACATATCTGTCAACCTGAGTGTGAAACACCACAATAAGTACTATTAGTTATCCCTTACTTGCCCAAAAAAAAATAATAAATAACCTTTGTTAAGAAACAGCCATCTACTAACTGTTCTTACAACAATGATTTTTGAGTATCTCTTCAAAATACCTATTGCGTATACCTTTTTTAAATGCAGGTACCCTGACTACCTAGGATGATGCAGTAAATGCTATTGTTTTCCTGACTCGCAAATGCCATATTGCAAAGTCTTGAGCATATCTGATACATTTACTGGCTAATAATGTTGAACTGGCATCCCACTTAGTTAAAAAAAATCCTTCCCATATCTATATGCTGTGACCTCTGACTGACCTTGGCTTAATGCCATATGTCATAAGATGCTGCCTTAGCGACTTTTCTACTTGCTGTTTACATCACCTGTATACTTTTCCCCGGGACTGTTCTGGGATGGAAACCTTCTAAGCAAGCAGTCCCCTGTATGCAGAGCTGGTTTTCTAACCATCCAACCTGAGGCAGCTCCCTGCAAGCATCTGTCTTATCATGTCTACTGAAATGCTTACTGTCCATCTCACAAGTCGTATAAATGGCAAGAATCTTAACTTTGTGGGAGAAAAATACCTGAGTTTGTTTGTTTGTTTGTTTGTTTATATTTATTGACTATTTGTAGCAAGGAAGACTTGTTATTTAAAATGGCTATAACAGGGGGATTGTAGTAAGAGTGGGTGGCAGGCGCATCTCCAGATACAACGAGGACCTGGTTTTAGATGCAGACAGCAGCATAGAGGAGTCAATGTGGGGGGAATTACTAAAGGGAAGTATCAAGTACAGCACAGTTCTGGTTTAGAGAGATTCTTTTTAAAGAGAGCCAAGAACTAGATGTCAAAGGAAGGAGATGAAGACCAGATTCAGTTAATCCTGAGATTTGCCAGAGAAAAAAACAATTCTACCATATGGGCCAAATTTAAAGTAAGCCTTATTTAATATTAACTACTGAACAAGGGATGGACTTTTGTTACGCTCATTCCCTGGAGTTTCCCCACTGAAAACGGCTTCAAGCCATGAGTTGCATGGGGTTTATAGGGACAAATCTATAGGCCACTGTACTTTCCCATGAGGCTTTATTATTTTCCAAGAACTACAACTCCCAGCGTTTCAGGAAGTCACCTAGTCCTTGGGCAGGTGGGGCTTATGGGTTAATTTAGGGCATTGCAATTCCAAGGATGAAAGAGTTTTGTAAACTGACTAGCAACATGTTTAGATAACTAGGTTGGGCAAGCCAAGAGCAAGACAAGGGTATAGTCCAGATTTAGGAAGAGTGCTCAGAGGAGCTTGATTAGGTAATGGAGGTTATCTTTGTTACCATCTTCTTTTCTTCTGTCTGATCTCCAAAGTGGTGCAAAAGTATAGAGAAAGCTACAAACTCAAGACAAAAGTAAATATGTTACAGTTTCTATTAGCCATGGTAGAGAAAGGTAAAAGAAACGGGCAAAATTACTTTTACCAATATAGATTACTTGATTAATTATTGCCAACATTATCATTTCAATGGATAGTATAAAAAGTATTAATGAACTATCTAATATTATTTTTCTTATACTGGAAATACAGTTCAGCAGTAAAGAACTTGACAGCATGACCAAGGCTCTTGGCTCAGTCCTTATCACTGAGAAGAATGGGGTTAGAAAAAAAGATCAACCAATGTGCAGCTACTTTATCAGACAGTGTAGGTCTAGGATAGTAAGTGGCCACAAGGTACGTGGAAAATATTTAATGGACATGTGGATAAATGAATGATAAAAATCCATTCAGAGAAATGGTACTTGTCTCCCTGTAAGTCATTAGGATATACTTCTGCCAGCTTCTGCTCTCAAGTATCTACTGTTTTAGACAGGAATAGGTGGAACATTATTCCAAATAATGTTCCAAACACAGTATAGTAGAATACTACACTTTAAATATTATTTATTAAACACCAAAATAATTATTAAAATATATTAAGGTATTTATTCATTTCAAAGTTGTTGGTTTTTTTTTTCAAGTTGAATGATGTCTTATCCATCCTTTGTTCTTGTTAATGTCTGACATGGTCTTCACATTCTCTGTGCAACAAAATTGTTTCATCTAATTACTTTTATTACTTTGGTCTATTCTTGGATTCAATACTGAATACCTGTAGGTGCTGGGTGTCCATTATTTATTCCCTACACAACTCCCACACAGTGATAGCTAGGAACAGCAAGATGTTTAGACTTACTGTGTGCAATATCACTCCCAAATGCACCCTTTTTCTACTATTCCTTCTCCCTCATCCCATGTGTTCAAAATGAAGGAAGGTATCCTCCCTATTTACGCCTAGTAAGGACGTGTCCATCCAACTCACCTTCTGTTTCCACAGAGGACACTTTCAGCTGAAGAATCAATGTGGCCATCACCAACTAAGTACCCCTAAATACCCAAGAATCAGGAGGATTTGTGAAAAAACTTACCTGACAAATTTTCTGTTTCATGTAGTTCCGTTTGATATCTTTATAAATCCAGGTTAAAAAAATAAATAAAAAACTGAAACATAGTCTCAAATGGACCTGACGCTACACTTTTCCCTCCAGCCCAGTGAGTGACAGAACACAGTCTCTTTAGCCCTCCTCCCAATCATTAAATTTCTTGATAGAGACATGAACATGTTTTTTTGATGTAACTCATGAATTTCTTGGCAAGCTTTATAAAGGCAAATCAATGCTAAATCAGAGGTATTTACAACATCCACAAATTTAATCCAAAGAGGATATTTCAAAGCTCATATAGATCTGAATGATGGTTCCCCAGATGGTGAATTAATGTAATTTTAGCAGGAAGCAAAGTTGCACAAATATGCAATATTGAGGCCCCGTGCTGGTTTAATGTATCTGAAGCCACCACAGCGCAGATGGTGCTTATCACAGTGGTGCCAGTTGCCTGTTTCCGTACTAGAAAGGAAAGAATGGGATTTGGGAGTTTAGGGAAGCATGAATCGTTTTGTTACTAATAATCTGTCAGTAATTGAAACTTTTGTTACTCTTCCATAGAAAATTATTTTTGTTATGCTCTTTTCAGGGTTTGAAAGGTGACTCAGGTCCTCAAGGTCCACCTGGCCCAAAGGGAGAAAAGGTACTGTATCTACACAAAAGCACACAGGCACATGGACACACACACACACACACACACACAGACCCGCGCACACCCTAAAGTAAGTGACTTCTTGTAGGTCCTATCTGGTTACACAAACATCCTGACTATAGCGGAAGGCCGTTGTGTGAAAAGCCTCTGAGTGAGGAAAGGCTTTTGGTTGCTTCAGTGTGAGGGATTGTGTGTGCAGCCACTAGTTGACATTAACACAGGAGTGAAACCTGCTGTTTCTCACCTTTGCTTGACAGCATGACGTTCCATCAGCACATTAGCAAAGGTGTCCTGTGTCAGGAAATTCAGTCAACAGTACCAAGCTGTCACCTTAGTGATCAGGCAGGTGGTGTTGGGGGGAAGGAAGCTCACTTTGTGCCTCCACTTTAGATCAAATTATCAATTTCTTGTGCTCTCCCCCTGTACCATTTCAACCCAGCATGTTGGAAGTGGCCTCTTAGTGAGAGTCAACGAATATTAAATTCAAGGATTGTGCTGAGTGCGGTAATTAGGCAATCCTGATTTCATGGGAGTTGTGCATGTCTACATTTTATTCTTCATGCTGAACACATACAGAATTCCTTGCCTATCTTAAATATTTATCTCTGCGCTAAAGATGATCTCACAGAGCAGTCCTTAGTAACTGATTTAAGTTCCTTAACAACTGTTACCTTTAATGCACTTGTCCCCAAAAGAATGGATATGCAATGCTCTGTCTTAAAACTTCAGACAACAAAGTTTAATGAGAAAAAGAGAAAATCCTAGCTATACTTAGCATGACAACCCCATGGCACACACCACAGACACATGGACTCCATAATGTTCAAGGCAACAAAAGCACAGCAAGGATACTCATGACTATGGAGTAGTTCTTATTAAATGACTAGAGCTCCTGAGAGAGAAAAACACCAGGGTGGCCCATCATGAAATTTGGATACTTTTCAAAGACTTTTTTGTTTGTTTGTTTTTTTGTTTTTTCCAGACAGGGTTTCTCTGTGTAGCCCTGGCTGTCCTGGAACTCACTCTGTAGACCAGGCTGGCCTAGAACTCAGAAATCCACCTGCCTCTGCCTCCCAAGTGCTGGGATTAAAAGCGTGCGCCACCACTGCCTGGCTTCAAAGACTGCTTTTTAAAGACACAGTTTTAGTAGGCAACCCTGGCTGGTCTGGAACTTGCAATGTCAATGAGGCTGGCCTTGAAGTCATAGAGATCCTCTTGCCTCTCTGCCTTTTGGGTGCTGGCATTTAAAGTGTATACCACTGTGCCCAGCATTTTCAAGGACTTTTTAATAGTCAAGATGCACACACCTGGAAACCTGTATTCACATAGCTCAGCAAAGCAATTCTAGTAATGGAAAATCCACAGACGGAGGGAGCTTTCTGAAAGCTGGAGGCACAAGTGATGCTGATTCAGCAGAGCCACGAGAGGTTGTGGGAACAGCTCCTTGCAGCTGGAAGGCATGGGGTGGGGCCGGGGAGGGGGGATCCACTTACTATTTCTGCTGATCCTCATACAAACTTTGTCAGAAAAATTATCTGTCACCATGACGCTTCCCAGCTGCTCCATTGGCAAGTAACCATATTTGGAAATATAATTTTTTTTCTAATTTTGGATTTGTAGTCAAAAGAATAAAAAAAAATAGATTATTTTAGTTTTTCAAAACACGCTCTGCTATTGCAAAAGGCATGAGGGCACACAAAGCGATTTTTATATCATAAGCTCCAAAAGGAAGATGATACAGCTCTCATTGTGCAGACTATTTTATCAAGAAAAATTCTATTTTTATGTTCTTTCAAATTACGAATTTGCTGATAGGGAAATTGGGAAGGGTTTGGGAAGAATCGGGAAAGAGGAGAAGGATATGATCAAACTACATAATGAAGTTCTCAAGGAAAAGAGGAAAACGGCAAAGAAGACTTATCTTTATATATTGCTTCTCTCCATAACCTCTTAAATTATGTACAGAAAGGTGCTGTTATTAATTGCAACTTTGCTTTCATCAATTTTAGGGTGATATGGGACCTCCAGGGCCACCAGCCTTAAGTGTAAGTAATTTAAAAGAAAAAAAATAAAAATCGAAATGTTCTATTTGTTATTCATGCTACATCATGACTGAGATACAATTTAAGTATTACAGGAACTGATAGTGAACTTTGAATATGCCTGGCAAACTTTCTCATTTTAAAGATGAATTCCTGCTCTGAGCAATGATATATTTGACCCAAAGCCTTAGGGTTATTTTGTTTTTTATAGAAGTCTATAATCAGTATCTACCTCAAGCAAATTTCTACATTCTTACCATGGTTCATAACCATGCCCCTGTGGTTGGTTAGGCATTATTTTTTAAATAAAATATATATTATGAATAAATGGAAGTGGACAGTTGCACTTGGCCTAAAAATTGTAAAAGTGGCACTATATATAAAACATCCAATAAGGAAAAGCTCCTTCCTCCCCTCCCCTCCCCTCCCCTCCCCTCCCCTCCCCTCCCTCCCCCTCCCTCCCTCCCCTCTCCCTTTCCCCTCCTCTCCCTTCCCCCTCCCTCCCCCCTCATCTCCCCTCC
>CM052709.1:17506301-17528299 GCA_028551405.1 Uromys caudimaculatus
AAAAAATGGGGAACAGAGTTAAACAGAGAATTCTCAACTGAGGAAATTCGCAGGGCTGTGAAGCACCTAAAGAAATGCTCAACATCCCTAGTCATCAGGGAAATGCAACTCAAAACAAGTCTGAGATTCCACCTCACACCAGTCAGAATGGCTAAGATCAAAAACTCAGGTGACAGCAGATGCTGGCGAGGATGTGGAGAAAGAGGAACAATCCTCCACTGTTGGTGGGACTGCAAGCTGGTACAACCACTCTGGAAATCAGTTTGGCGGACCCTCAGAAAAATGGACATAATACTATCTGAGGACCCAGCTTTACCTCTCCTGGGCATATACCCAGAAGATGCTCCAACATGTAGTAAAGACACATGCTCCACTATGTTCTTAGCAGCCATATTTATAATAGCCACAAGCCGGAAACAACCCAGATGTCCCTCATCAGAGGAATGGATACAGAAAATGTGGTACATGTATACAATGGAGTACTACTCAGCTATTAAAAACAATGACTTTATGAAATTTGCAGGCAAATGGATGGAACTTGAAAATATCATCCTGAGCGAGGTAACTCAGTCACAAAAGAAGGAACATGGTATGTACTCACTGATAATCGGATATTAGCCCAAAAGTTCAGAATGCCCAAGTTTCACTTAACAGTAACCGCTGGATTGAGAGTGAGGTCCCAGATGGAAGAGTTGGAGAAAGGACTGAAGGAACTGAGGGAGTTCGCAGCCCCATGGAGGGAGCAACAGCGCCAATGGGCCTGACCTACCCCCCCATCCCCGGTCATCCTGGAGTTTGGACCACCAACCAAAGAATACACATCTATGGACCCATGGTTCGGAGCACATATGAGGCAGAGGATGACCTCGATGGCCATCAGGGAGAGAGGAGAGGCCCTTGGGCCTGAGGGTGTTAGACGCCCCAGTAAAGGGGAATGTCAAGTTGGGAATAGGTGCATGGGTGGGCGGGTGGGTGGGATATGGAATTCCCTCATAGAGGCGGGGATGGGGAGGGGATGGGGGTTTCCAAAGAGGAGACCGAGAAAAGGGGAAACATTGGAAATGTAAAGAAAGTATCAAAA
Organism: Uromys caudimaculatus; assembly: GCA_028551405.1. NCBI lineage: Eukaryota > Metazoa > Chordata > Mammalia > Rodentia > Muridae > Uromys > Uromys caudimaculatus. The sequence continues at coordinate 17,507,383 of CM052709.1, forward strand.
ATAAAAAAATAAGAAAAAAAAAACTTATGCTCCATCAGATTGGAAAATCTAAAGAAAGGGATAATTTTCACCATATGTACTATTTACCAAAGTTAATTCAAGATCAGATAAGCAATTTAAGCCATCATTAAAATTCTCTCAAACAATAAAAGCCCAAAGCCAGATGATTTTAGAGCATAGAATTCTATGAGACTTTCAAAGAAGAGTTAATGTTGACACTCCTCAAATCATTCCACAAAATAGAAACAGAAGGAACATTGCCCAATTTGTTTTTACAAGCCCACCGTTACCCTGATAACTGAACCACATAATGACCTAACAAAGAAAGAGATTTACAGACCAATTTCCCTTATGAACAGAGATGTAAAAATTGTCAGTACAATACTTACAAACAAAATCCAAGAACATATCAGAAAGATCATCCCCCATGTTTAGGTAAGCCTCATCCCAGAGATGCGTGGATGGTTCAACAGTATAAATTGAAAAATATGGATAAATACTGTATGAACAAAAAAACCAAGAGACCAAACCCGAATGATCACCCCATTAAAGAAAGAAATGCATATGATAAAAATCTAACGTCTCATTATGATAAAAGTCCAATCTTCTTCATGACTAAAGTCGTGGAGAGATTAGAGGTCCAAGGGACACACCTCAACATCATAAAGGCAGTTTACAGTAAGCTCATAGCCAACATCAAATTAAATGAAGAGAAACTCAAAGCAATTAGCACAAGATAAGGTTGGCCACTCTCTCTATTCCTATTTAACACAGTACTTGAAGTCTTAGAGCAATAAATTACTGAAGGAGATCAAGGGGATACAAATTGGAAATGTAGAAGTCAAAGTAACTTCTCTGCAGATGAGACAACAGTAGAAATAAGTGACCCTAAAAATTCCACCAGGGAACTCCCACCCCTGAGAAACACTCAGCAAAGTAGCTGGATACCAAATTAAAGCACAAAAATCTGTAAGCCCTCCTAGATACAACTGAAAAATGGACTAAGAAAGAAAGCAGGGAACAACTCCTTTGACAATATCCTTAAATGATATAAAGTTTCTTGGTGTAACTCTAACCAAGCAAATGAAAGACTTCTATGATAAAAATCTCAAGTCATTGAAGAACAAACTTGAAGAAGATATCAGACAGTAGAAAGATCTATACTTATGGATTGATATAGTAAAAATGGACATCTTACCAATAGCAATCTACAGATTCAATGCAATCCCCATCAAAATTACAACACAGTTCTTCACATAGCTTGGCAAGAAAATTTTCAGCTACATATGGAAACCCAAAAAACCCAGGATAGCTAAAACAATCCTGAGTAATAGAAGAATACCTGATGTTAGCATTCCTGACCTCAAATAATACTACAGAACTATCATAATAAAAACAGAATGGTACTGGCATAAAAACAGATATGCTGATCAATAGAATTGAATAGAAGTTCCAGGCATAAATTCACACAGCTATCAATGCCTGATTTTTGATCAAGAGGCCAGAAATACACACTGAAAAATTGCATCTTCGACAAACGATGCTTATTAAACTGGATGCAGCTTTTAGAAAAATCCAAACAGATCTATATTTATGCCCTGCACAAAACTCAACATCAAACCAAATACACCAAACTTGCCCAACCTGAACTCATTGGCACAGGAAAAGACTTTCTGAAACTGAAAAGCTTCTGCTCAGCAAAGGATACCATCATTTGACAAGGTGACAATATACTGAATGTGAAAAATTTTTACTAACTATATATCTCATAAAGGTCTAATATCCAAAATATATAAAGAACTAAAAAATCCTATATATGAAGAAAAAATAACCCACTTAAAAATGGGCTACAGATCTTGACAGAATTCTCAAAAGAGATAAACTCAAATCACTGAGAAATACTTAAATGTTCAACCATATTAGTCATCAGGGAAATGAAAATCTTATTGTACACCAATCAGTATGACCAAGATCAGCAAAACACATGACAGCTCACAAAGGGAAGGGTGTAGGGTAAGAGGAATACTCATCCATTACTGGTAGAAGCCCACATGTCTACAGCCTATAAGGATACCAGTGTTATGTTCCTCAGGAGGATAGGAAGGCTTTTTCCTACCACAAGAACACTTGCTCAATCATGGTCACTGCTCCTCTATTCACAATAGCCAGAAATTGGAACAACTTAGTTGTCTATCAACAGATGACTGGATAAAGAAAGTGTCATATACTTATACAGTGGAATATTACTCAGCTGTTAAAAATGAAATCACGAATTGTGCAGGTAAATGGGTAGAACAAGAAAAAAAAATCATCCTCATGGAGGAAACTCAGATAAATATGATACCTATTTGCTTATAGTGGATACTTACTGCTGAGTAAATTATAAGAAAGCTATTACCCATAGAACTACAGAGGGTAGGTATAGAGTAAGAGACTGGGGTGGCAGATAAATCTCATTAGGAAAGGGAAATAGAATAGATAGTTTGGGATGGATGGGGGTCTGGAAGAGGAGAAATGGAAGAATGGGATAAGGAACAGAATATGGAAAGAGTGTTAAGATCCATTTGATGGGTGGAATGGAAACCTAACCCAGTAGAATTTTCCTAAAATATATACACATATAAAGGCAATCTTAATAAAATCCCCCCAAATTTGTGGGAGACAGAGCCCCAACTTCCCATCTCTTGCCACAAATGTAACAGCAAGTACTGGAATTGGGTTACATATAATTTAGTTATTGGCCAAAGGGGCTCCATGGGAATCCCAAACAACCTAGGCTGTTGCCTATGTGTTACTCTCTACAAATTGATGGGAAATCCCTATTGCTGAAGATAGGGCCTACACAACTCACTGAACATGGAGAAGTCAAGCTGGTGCCTACATAGAGCTCTAGATGCTAGCATGTTTGGTACAGGGAGGTGCTCTGCACACTACCAATGGAGAATCATAAACACCAACCTATCTGCAAATCTTTTGTTCTAGCTGGGCAGTGGTGGCACACGCCTTTAATCCCAGCACTCAGGAGGCAGAGGCAGGCGGATTTCTGAGTTTGAGGCTAGCCTGGTCTACAGAGTGAGTTCCAGGACAGCCAGGGCTATACAGAGAAACCTTGTCTCGAAAAACCAAAAAATTCCAAAAAACAAAAAACACCCCCCAAACAAACAAACAAACAAAACCATTGTTCTACAATGGTGTCCTGCCTGCAAGATATGCTAGTGCATAGGTGGCACGAAGCTTGTGGAAGTAACTAGCCAATATCTCATTTAATTTAAGGCCTTAGTTACTTACTCCTTATAGGTTTGCGAGACAGATCCTATATCTGACAACAAAAACCTGAGACTAAATAGCCAGGGACCTAGGGTAAAACCAAATACTACTGCTGCAAAACAAACAAATGAACAAATAAAATATAGCAATAAAATGATTGCTAATGAAATTCTGCTATACTCATAGAACAGGCTTTTGCTCTGTATCTTTAGAGAGGCTTTCTCCTACAGCAGATGGGACAAATGCAGAGACATATAAACAGGCATTATGCAGAGAATGAGAGATCTTGGTAAACTCAGCCCTAAACAGAATGTCTCCATTAAATGCGTCCCCAAAGGGCTCAGGGAATGAGGAGAAGGAGTGATTGCCGTTGTTTATATTTTATGGCTTCCAGTTTAATGTTTTTATGGGATTCCTGAGTGTGTGAATGAATAGGTTTCTTCATCTATATCTATTTCTTGTACCTTTTCTTGGGTTTCTTTCCTTGTTTGTTTTTTCCTATTCTGATGTATCATATTTATATCATATCATATCATATTAATTATATTATATTAATTATATTAATTATATTAATTATATTAATTATATTAATTATATATATTATATTATATTAATTATATATATTATATTATATTATATTATATTATATTATATTATATTATATTATATTATATTATATTATATTATATTATATTATATTATATTATATTATATTATATTATATTATATTATATTATATTATATTATATTATTATATGCCTGTTTTCTAGTGGGAGAAAAAAAGGGGTGGATTCAGCTGGGAGTGGCTGTGGGAAGGGACTGGGAGGAGTCAAGGCAGTGAATCCATAATCAGGATATATTATGAGAGGGAAAAAAAATCTGTTTTCAGTAAAAGGAAACAAACAAACAAATAAAAGACTCTTCTTTGCACAGAACCAAAGAGAAATGTCTTTGCATGATCTCTACACATTCAAATAATAAGCTGGAAAGGGGACAGAGAATAGACAGTTAATTGAAGATTGGTTTACATGGTCATGGTTCTAGTCATCTTACATGCATGATTTTATTTAACTTTAACAACACTCAAAAATAGAATTATTTCCTTTTACTTATATATAAAGACACTTCCTAAATATAACCCTATGAATAAATGGTGAATATTAGCTCATAACTGAAGTATATCTGACATCAAAACTATTGTACATATGATATATTCAATTTCTACTTTCAAGAAACCTTTGGAATCTAAGAGGTATTTGGAGATGCTTCGTTGTAACATGCTAAGGAAGTGTTAGTCAGAGTTTCTATTCCTGCACAAACATCATGACCAAGAAACAAGTTGGGGAGGAAAGGGTTTATTGAGCTTACACTTCCATGCTGCTGTTCATCACCAAAGGAAGTCAGGACTGGAACTCAAGCAGGTCAAGGAGCAGGAGCTGATGCAGAGGCCATGGAGGAATTCTGCTTACTGGCTTGCTTCTCCTGGCTTGCTCAGCCTGCTTTCTTATAGAACCCAAGACTACCAGCCCACAGATGGTACCACCCACAAGGGACCCTCTGCCCTTGATCACTAATTGAGAAAATGCCTTACACCTGGATCTCATAGAGGCATTTTTCTCAACTGAAGCTCCTTTCTCTGTGATAACTCCAGCTTGTGTCAAGTTGACACACAAAACTAGCCAGTACGTCAATTCAGAGCCAGTATCCAATAGACCCCTGAAAGTCTGATTATTTCCTTTCCCCCAGTGTACAGTTACCCTTGTAAAAGGCCGTAGGTCCCTCTGGGGAAGAACTAGAGAAAGGCTAACAGCAAAACTTTTAGGTGTCTTATGAAGATCCTTCCTCAGGGGAACCTGGCCACCCCTTCATTCAAGGGGTTCTGGGTCTGCAAACTGGCTCAAGTCTGGAAATTGATTCACTGGCTGAGATTGCCTTTTGCCAGGATCCAATGTAGCCTTTCTTTCATTTGTTTGAAAATTTTTCTGCTTATACAGATCAAACAGATATGCAGTAGGCTTCCTATGTATTTCATACCTGGAAACACCATGACTGATTAGCCAGATCCAAAGGTCTGAATGAGTCATGCCATTATAAATTTCACTTCTCCTGTGCTGACCATCACGATATATGTCATTATAAATGTTGTTTTGTCTATGCTGTCCATTATAATAACTACGATCATCTTGTTTCCGGCGATTCAATGCTGCCACCTAGCCCTTGTTACCTCGAGGCCCAATTAAACCCATTGCATTTAATTCATCTAATTGAGCAGCAGCATCTCCAACCCTAAGGTCTGGCACAAGGAAAGGGCAAGAACAAAACTCTTCAAATGTGCTGGTGCCCCTCTCACCAGTGTGTGTCTTATAGGATTGGTGAAGGGCATATCTTCTGGGCCTTCCCATTGTGGAGAATTAGGTTTTACACATCTCCAACTCCTTTTCAGTAGGCCATATTTTGATAAACACTTCAGCCAACCATTCAAACTTCTGACACCTTTTTTAACTGTATGAGCTTCCATATTAAACCTAGAATCTCCACTCAGAGGACCCATGCCAATAAACTCAGCCTGATCGAGTTTCATGTTCCTTTTACCATTATCCCACACCCTTAAAATCCATTCCCACACATATTCCCCAGATTTCTGCTTGAATGAATTAGCAAACTCATTAAGCTCCTTAGTAGTGTAGCACACTTCCTCATGGACTACACTTTCTACCTCCCCTCTGGGGGCCTGTTTTGCCTTGGTTATAGGTCTAGAAGAAACTATTGATGGGCCTTGAGAAACATCATTATTGTCTTGTCTGGCATTTTCTTCAGCGAAAGTCACTGCTGGTTTATCAGACTCTGAGGGATTAATTTCCTCATGTTGAGAAGATATTATTGGGTGGGGCTGAAGATACTACTTCCTCGGGTGGGGTAAACCATTGAGAATCTGAAAATTTAGAATTCTCAGCTTCAACAGGGTCCTCCCACAGATTCCCATTCCAAGTTATAGGATCCCATTCTTTGCCAATTAATGCCCTTACTTTAGCTGCTGACACCCTCTGAGGCTGAGACTTGCATTTTCGCTGTAATTCAGCCAACCTTAAAATGAGGGCTTCAGTTTGATTTTCTGCAACTTGAGTTCTATGGCTGCTGGAGAGAAGATTCTCTTCAAGGACACACTTAGCAACTTCTAGATTGGTTACTTGCATCTGGATCTGTTCAATTTTATTATACAGCTCTTTTCCTTCATCATCTTTTCCAGAGATGCTAAGAGCAACCAACCAGCAATGTCATTTTCAAATTTATTTCCCATCTTGTAGAAAGTTTTGAGCACACAATCACCTAATTCATCAAGATGCTCAATGGCATTAGCTTCTTTAAGTTTAAAATATATTTCCAACCACGGGTCTTCAATATCCTCCAAGCTCCCAGAAGAGAGCGTATCTGGAGAGGCTTCAGCAGTTGAAGGTGCTGGTGAATTATTAAACCAACTCCAGATTCTTAAAAGATTCATCCTTATACTGCTTTCTGCTCCTCTATAGCCACTCCCAGTACCAACTTCTGTATTAGTCAGGGTTCTCTAGAGTCACAGAACTTACAGGTAGTCTCTATATAATAAGGGAATTTGTTGATGACTTACAGTCTGTAGTCAAACTCCCCAACAATGGTCAGCAGTAACTGTGAATGAAAACCTGAGGATCTAGCAGTCGCTTAGTCCCACAAGGCTCGCAGGCGAAGAAGATTGAATCTTCCTCCTTCCAACGTCCTTATGTAGATCTCCAGCAGCAGGCACGACCCAGATTAGAGGCGTGCGTACCACCACACCTGAAACTTGTGTCTTTCAGACTCAAGGTCTAGATCACAGGTGAGCCTTCTAATTCTGGATTGTAATTCACTCCAGATATAGTAAAGTTGACAATCAGAAATAGCCATTACAGGAAGGTTCAGGTTCGTATTACCAGACTTAACAATGACAGAACTCTTAACATTCTTGATTCCTGAAAGTGCTAAGCCTTCTAGAATTGTTATATTTGGAAGGGCACTGTAAAATTAGATGATATTCTACAACAAAAGGAATGAAAAATCAATACCATGTCATAAAGAGAAAGAAGGATAGCAAAGCATCGGAGGACAAGCACTCGAGGATCAGAACTGTTTAGAAGTTGAATTATTCCGCAATACGATTAGGAGTGGTGGGGGAGAGGGCAGAACAACTCTTCCCTAGTTCTTGTTTAAAAAGAAATGCAATACAAAGACCTGGTTATTGCTACAGCTCTATGAGCTCACATGTTTCCATTTGTCCCATGAGTGTCTGTCCTAGCTCCGTTTACATTTCTATGATAAAACAAAGTAACTTGTAACTGGTTAGAATCAATCATTAAAGGAAGTCAATGCAGCTAGAAAGAAGGGATCGGGTCATGTGATGTTTGAGGCAATAGTCTCCAGAGCTTTTTTTTCAATACAGGAGCAGATGAGATAACAATATGTTAGTGCAGTGAAATGTATTTGTTTCCTCTATGTATGAAGAGAGAGTTCTGAGTGTGTAGAGTGCACTATGTACTGATGATCCTGGGGTACACAGTTGTATGTTAAATAGACAAAGGTTATGTCCTCTTAGAGCTCATAGCAGTCATGCAAAAATAAGAAGCACCTCAAACATTTTAACGATTATTTCATAGAAGGCTCTCTTCTAGCTTCACACGGACTGATATTTATTTGTAACCATCTTGGCATCATAACAACAACAACAATAGATAGGTGTCAGATAGTGGTTATTAGGAGCCAGTTATTATTCTAAAATGTTTACAGTATATAAGGTAATATATACTTCATTTAACTACAATATCATAAGGCACAAAAATTATCACAATTTATAGATAATGGAGCAAATGCATAGATGATCAAGGCACATGGCCAGCTTCAAACACATGTCAGTATGTTGACTAAATTGCACCACAGGGTTCCTGTTGTGTTATGACATAGGTAATCAGCGTGAATGATTGAAATCCTTGTGAGAGTGTGAGCATTGATAAAATCCCATTTTATCAATCAACATGAGGCTTAACTACACATATTTTAAAAGTGCATAAACAGAACGAGATGAAGTTAGACCACCTTTGATGTAGCTTTATGGCTTGAATTATATTCCTTGATGCACATAAATTATTAAAAGATCTATCCATGTTATAATTCTCTCATGCACCTGAGAGATTTTCCTTCATTTTCCAAGATAGTCTAGCATGTCTTGAACATAAAATAAAATAAGCTCATCATAAAAGTCCCACATTGCTAATTTATTTCATTTTTAGTAAAGTTTAACAATTGAGGTTTAAAACGTGCAATTTAGATGTTAGGTGAAAACAATTCAAAACAAACGAGAAAGAAGCCAAGTATAAGGTGAAGGGTAGAGAAGGCCCTTCTCACATCAGCTCGTTCATCTAATAAAAGATGTGGAAATCACACCCGCGTCAAGCAGGCTGACTGTTTTTCTAAGATATAAATCTTTTCTGAGGCCAAAGCACAAATCGTTCAAAGCCTCTAAGCACTGACTTGAAAGTATTTCTGAAAAATATATAAATATAGTTTCGCATCATATAGGTAGGTCCTATTTTTATTTACATTTTTGTGATTTTTTTTTATATACGCAGCACTGCATTTTGTGCATTTCCACGTGTCCTTCTCACCCACCCTGGCAGCTTCTACTCACATCAATTAATTCATATATAAGCCTTTGTTTCACAAACTTTAAAAGAACTGTTTTTGTTTTCTGGGCTATGGTGGTGCCTGTCTTTAATCCCTCTGTACTTTGGAGGCAGAGGCAGGTGGGTCTCTGTGAATTCAAGGCCAGCCTGGGCTACAGAACAAGTTTCAAAACAGCCAGGGCTACACTGAGAAACCTTGTATTAAACAAACAAACAAAGAAACAACAAAAACCCCAAAATACTAAAGTTTGTTTTTTTGCTCTTATTTTACATTTATGGGTGTTTGTATGTCTGTACACCTCGTGTGTACATGGTCTGAGTGTAGAGGCTAGAGAGGGTATCAGATCCCCTGGGAGTAGGCATAAAAATAGTTGTAAGCTGCCATGTGGGTGCTGGGAACTGAATCTGGGTTCTCTGGAAGAGCAGCAGTGTTCTTAATTATGTTCAGAACCATCTGTGCAGCCCTGGCAAAGCATTGATTTAAAAACCAAAAGCAAACCCAAAAGCATGTTAAAGCATTTCTATAGATGTCCCCCAACAGCTCACAGGGGCTTTGAAAATTCCAATATTGAGTTGGATTTTAAGAGAAATGTTATGTAAGTCATTGAAAAAGTATGTGAATAACCCAGTTCAATATATCAAGAATACAAAATAATCTTAGGTAGAATCACTCCTTATATAAATATGTGTGTGTGTGTGCTCGCTCGTGTGCGTGTGTGTGTGTGTGTGTGTGTGTGTGTGTGTATGTGTATATGTCTGTTTATGTGTATGTATGTATATATATATTAGACATTTATGTGTACATGTATTTTCTATTTTTATTTACCTAAAATGAGCTGCCTATAGCTCCTTTGTGGGTTTAATAAAAAGACAATTTTAAGTAGATGAGTTTGTGACTGTAATGCAAACAACTTCTTATATTACAAAGCAAAAAAATGTATAAATAACAATTTTCTTGGAAATAACTCAATGTCTGCCTACAGTAACAAACTACAGTTAAGCAAATGTTTGTAGACTATTTGCATACTAGCTGTAAATGGTCAGTTTAAAAGGGACCAACCTTAACTAAGTGATGGATTACACTAGTCGAAGTCAAAGCCAGTGTCGTTTACCCTGTGCTCCCCACAGTCTCTTCCAATGCTTAGCTTTCAAGTGAGAGGAAGGTGGGAAGATACTACGTCATATTATGTTTGCTGAAGAATTGTCTTTGTACACACTGAGAAAGAATTATTTCAAGTCTGCCCCAGTGTGTGTACATCATGTGCTCCTGTGCATCAGGGCTGTCTGTTAACTGAGTGCCACTTGATTTATAGATGGCCAGCTGAAGCTTTCCCTCCATTGCCTACAGTACTTAGGGTAGATTTGTTAGAGTGACAGCATGATCTCCCTCACTCGGGGCCTCATTTTCCTGCAAGCAGGATTTAACCAGGTCCCAAAGAGCTGGTCCTTAAGTATCATTTAGTGAGCATGGACAAGGCCCCTTGGCTGCTGACCGACTTAACCTTTGGCCTCTGTGTAAACATTTGGTGCCATGTGGATGAATATTTAATAGCTTCCCAGTGAGACTGGGCCAGAGCAACACAGTCATTTTCCTGGGAACTAAAATAAGAATATATATATATATATATATATATATATATATATATATATATATATATATATATAATTACATGAAATGGAGTCTTGTGCCTTCTGAACCTGTCTTTCTTCTGACATGACATACAAAGCCAAGAGGATGGGATCAGGGAAGGAGGGGTCCAGCCAACTCTCTTATTTCAGTCATAGACCCTATCTTGTTTCTGGAGCCACTGCTGGGTAGGCATTTCAGTAAATCCTTAGTTCAAAACTATGGTGACACATTTTGTAAGAGAGAATCTGACTATTTTCTCCTCTTGTACTCTAATCTTAGATAAATCACATCACAATCAAGGAAATATTAATGCATATATAATACTAAATGTTCTTCTTATTTAGACTAGTTATTTTCTTTGTATATTATATCAACAGAAGAAACACTTTAAATGCAAGCGTAATTTGTTCTTTAAAACGACGTGACATTAAGGATATAGTTTGCCACTTATCTGGATCTGATATATTAGAAACAGACTGATTCCGAAAAGATTCTTTTCAATATGCTATGTTGTAACTCTTAAAATAAGTTATTATTTATTAGAGTACACAGAACTCTTTCCCCTAAATGATATCTATTTCCTCTTAGTATTTGGCAATGATATTAGACATATCCTAATTTCTGTTATAGTGGTGACCAGAAAAGTTGAGGAAAGCTATGACTTAGTCATAGTTCTTAAACTCATTGTTTAAAGATGTTTGCATCCATATGAAAAATACACTGATATGGAGCTATTCTTTGTGATTAGTAATCTATTCAAGGGAATTTCAGCTAGAATCAGGGCATTATTGAAATTTGGGGTAATAAAAGCAAAAGCACCCAATTGACTGTTTTATATTTTGATAGATGAAGTACTACATCTACTTTCAACAATATGCTAAGAAATGGAGGAATGAATACAGCCAGGATTTACTATAAACCCTAGGTAAAGTTCCTATAAACTGTAAGTCAAAGACTTATCCAGTGTATACTTTAATAATTACTAGACATATCACAGGGATTAGAATTCCACAGTCACCCACCCTTCCCTTCACCGGAAACCTGAGAACATTAAGCAGCATCCAAGTGTAGAGGCCCAGCAATACATTCCAGCTGGTCATTATTCGGCTTTGAAAAAACCTGAACAGTGAGCAACTCTCTGAGAAAGTGACTTAAGAAGAAGCAGAAAGCTTCAGTAAACAATTGTCCTTCAGGAGATTTAAAAAAAAAAAATGGATTCAGTGATGGAAACGCCTTTAAAAACACACCACTTTATCAGTTTCACCCAAATTGTTGGTAAACAAACTCTGTTAGAGAATCCAGTAAGCTAGATTACTGAAGCTAATAAAATATTACAAAGCCAAGAAAGAACTTATTCACTAAAACACCAGTTATTTCTTGAGGGCAAACAGTCTGTCAAGCACTGCTAGAAGAGCTGTGCAGTAAGAAAACATGGACCATCTGATGGACATTAGACTCTCTAATGTGCCTTTATAACAGAAGGGCAGTAGCCTGTGTGCTCATTGCGAGGGTGATGAGTGAGCAGAGATTCTCCACAGGGAAGGATGGTCGCTATGTATGAATTAGGAAGAGTAAAGAGGGATGTGCAGCTCCTAAGGTGGGAGTCTGCCTGGAGGTGAGGGAGAAGGGGCAGAGGAGAGGGAGTGGTTTATGGTGTCGGAAAGAAGTAATAACAGACAGCTTAAGAAACTCAGTAAGAATTTAATTCCGTAAGACTTTGGAGGCTATTGTACTGCATTTGGATGTTAGTTTAAAGTCAAAGCAGAAGAAGACATTGGCGACTTTCAGCAGAACAGCAACAGGGATGTTCTGTTTCTGTATTCAGAAAAGGCTCAGGGGTAAAGGCTGAGTGGAGGAGGTTTCTCTAACATGCGCAAAGTCATGGGTTCAATCCCCAATAGAAAGAAGTCTCAAGGTGGACAGAAGGAGTGGAGAGATGACAGAAATAACCAAGAGACACAAGGTACTAACTGTGAGTGAGTGGGAGTGGAAGAGACCGTGAGAAGCACTCAGATCCCAGGGAGCTGTCAAAGGTAAGGCTAATGGGAGAAGTAAGTTTATATACTTATGTTTACAAAGGCAAAAAGTATTACATTAAAATGCATCATAAGTTTCCAGAATGATCTATGGGTTCCTACGGGACCAACAACACAGATAATTATCAACTTTGGACTAATTATAAAAGACAGAACAAGGAAGAGTGGAGGTAGGCAAAGGCCATATGGGGCAGGAAAGATGATAGAATGGTATTTTTTTTCCTAGTTTCAACTTCATCATAGTTTTTCTTTGTCTTGGGGATTGTGTGAATCAATTTTCCATTTTGGGATTCCAAAAGAATCAAACTGCATATCCCTTTGAGAACACTTGTGGAAGGTGGGCTTTCTGTTTTAATTCCAATAGTACAATACGAGTACAATAGGAGTTACATATGGCGAGTCCCTGAATGCAGCTATTATACTGACCATCTTTTAAAAGTTTTTTTTTAATCTAGTGGGGGGTTTCTATAATCTGAAATTTCATCGTTTTCTCCTGTTTTAAACAACATCAAAACATTTTATTATAGTTTTATCTAATATGTAAATTTTACTGCTAAACATAAAGTATGATATATGCATGTGTGTGTGTGTATATATATATGTGTGCACACGCACATGCGCACGCTAACAACTACCTGAAGACACTGGAAATGTAATAAAAGCCGTGGAAATGTAACAACATTTGGCAGATACTGGACTGGAATCAAAATTGGGAAAAATTAAACAGCACGGGACCATTTTGTTGTTTTTAAGAGGTTTATTCTGAGCACAAGGTGTTAGCTGAGTAGTTAGAGGAGAAGCGTGCAGAGGAGGGCCTTGTCAGACATCAGTGGGAGGAGAGGCCCTTGGTCCTGGGAAGGCTCGATGCCCTGGTGTAGGGGCATGCCAGGGTGGGGAGGTGGGAGTGCATGGGTGGGTGAGCACCCTCAAAGAAGCAGAGAGAGGGGATGGGATAGGGGGTTTTCAGAGGGGAAACCAGTAAAGGGGATAACATATAAAATGTAAATAAGGAAAATATCTAATTTTTAAAAAAAGAAAAAAGAAAGAAAGAAAGATCCAAATTTAGAGTTTAGAGCAGTGGTTTGCCACTTTCCTAATTCAGCAGCCCTTTAATACAGTTCCTCATGTTGTGGTGACTCCCAACCATAAAATTATTTTAGTTGTTATTTCATAACTGTAACTCTGCTACTTTTATGGGTTATAATGCAAATATCTGATATGCAGGATATTGGATATGTGACCCCTGTGAAAGGGTCATTAGATCCCCAAAGGGGTTATGACCCACAGGTTGAGAACCACTGGTTTAGGTCAAAAGCCATCCCTGGAAAGTAAATTGGTGGAGCTTACAAATTCTGAATCTAAATGCTGTTCAAATATGTGGCTGGTCTTGCCTAGTTTAGGGGGAAATTTTTTAAAAGAAGATTTGAACTAGTGTCAATTAGAAGGAAAAGAGTTTTGTAATATGAATTCAGCTGATGTAACTCATTAAAACTATACTATTGATCTCCAGAGAAATATAACATTATATAGGATTTGTGCTGCTTAGTTTGTATCAACTTAACACAAATCCAGATGTATCTGAGGAAAAGGAATCTCACTGAATAACTGCCTCCATCATATTGTCTACTAGCTGTGTCTGTAGGAAAGTTTCTTGATGGATTATTGATGTCTGAGGGTCCAGGACACTGCAGGCAGTGTCACCCATTAGCAGATGGGCCTGAGCAGGGCTGTATAAGAAAGCAGGCTGAGCAAGCCATTGGGAACAAAACAGTAAGATTCATTCTTCCATGGCCTCTGCTTCAGTTCCTGCCTTTACATTCCTATATTGAGTTCCTGTGCTGACTTCCACTTATAGTTGTACATTGTAAGGTAAAATAAATACTTTCCTCCCCAGTGTGCCTTTGGTTATGGTGTTTGTCACAGCAACAGAAAGCAAGTTATGACAGAGTTCCTCTAATTCACTGGTAAATATAAAAGAAAATTACTTGACATACAAGAAAATGTATAAATATATCTGAAGGAGGAGGAAGAAGATAGAGCCACCATGCCAGGAAAGGAGTAAAGACCAGGCTTGAGAGGCGCCAAAGAGAACAGCAATCACGTACCAGCTGAGGAAGAGTGGCCCCAACCCTCCCACTCACTGGGTCTAGGACAGCAAAGATGTAATATAGATTTTCATAAATAATAACTCAGGAATATCAGAGGGGAGGTTTTAGCTACACAGAGGTTTGGGAGTGGCCCAGATATTGAGCTGTTCAAGGCATATTAAAATGTAAAGCTCTCTCTGTGTGTGTGTGTGTGTGTGTGTGTGTGTGTGTGTGTGTGTGTTTCATTCAGGAACCCAGAACATTGGGGTCAGTAATGTGGAATGGTTAGCCAACACCTGGCCCATTAGAGAAGAGATTAATTGGCAACTACAACAATCTACAGCAACAAACCAAACAGAAAACAAGAAACAGAAAGATCACATTTAATATGAAACTTATGAGCTCCCATGCCTGAAGAAGAAACAAAAGAAAATTGTCATAATATGATTAGCTATAAGTACATATATGAGACTGTACAAACATATTTGATACCTAATTAACATTGTAAATACATGCCAGCATAAAAAATGAATATTATGAGAGAATAGTGTATTTTTCTGTCTCTTGGAAAAGCTGCTGTCTCAGTATAATTCTTAGAGTGGTCTGCTCTTTCTCTTGTTGATTTGTAATGTTTTCCATATTATATCCCATAGCCCTATAAGCATTTGAATGTGTTTCAGGGCTTTGAAAGTTCTTAAACTAAAACATTTAACAATGTTAAATATGGTTAAGATGTAGTTGCCTTTATAACTCTCATAAAGTGACAAAGAGGCCAATAATTCATATAGCTACTTTGGAGAGGGAAATTAGTATGTTGTTACATTGGACAAAAGACATTCTTTATCATGCAGTGGCTTTACTTACATGTATATAACCAAGAAAACACTCATGTTCATGAGAGATAAGCACAAATTGATTCATTGTACATTATTAGTAAAGGAAGATATCAGCAACAGGAAAATTTTCCTATCTTAATTGGTGGGAAAGCTTTTGCCTATTGGAAGAAGATAATTCAGTTGAAAAGAATAAATAAAACCTATAACAGCCACATAGATAGAGCTCAAAAGCTGATAAGGAATAGCATACAGCAAATATTTATTCCAGAAGAATATCATGTATGAAAAGATATAGTTTAACATGATCTTAAGTACATGCCTATAACATAGACATGTAGTAATCAGAAGTCATTAATATTTTGTAATTTCTTTAGCATGAAAAGAGAAAAGTTGACATCTAATGATACTTTCTTTGTTTAAAAGCATCTAAAGCAATAACATAGGTTATTAATACTTGTTTGCATTAAATAATAAATGCAGTGTCCATTGTATTCCATATTCTTCATTAAACAGGAGAGAATTCCTGCCTGCTATTGTAACCTGGACAAAAGCCTATGCCTGGAGAGATCACAGGCCGTGGATAGCCTATTATCATTGTTTTCTAAATGGTCACATTGTCAAAGTGCTTATTAAATATTGATTTGTATCCATAGAGTTCTGTTCCTCTCAGACTTCGCCATAGAAGCTCCTTTGTTCAATGAGTAGCAGTTATTTCTCAACAAATTGTTGGCCAGAGAGGCCCCAGGGACACCAGAGGCAATGACGTCTATTGTCATTGCTTTTGGTTATCTTCTTTAACCAGACAGTAAGACCCTATTGCTGAAGACACCACACATTTTGGTTGTAGGATACAGAAGAATTAGTCTTAAACTAAGCAAGAAACTCTGCCCGCTGGCTGTCTTTCACAGTGTTACAAGGAGCTATGCAGGCGCTGGGTGAGAAAAGACACCAATAATCTTGCCCAATACTGGATACTGCATGCTGTAATATTGGCCTACCAGCTAAGAAGTTTCTACTGGTGCAATACTAATGAAACTTTTGTGATGGTGTCCAATCAGTCTCCTGATTGGATCTGAGGCCTGCTCTACAGGAAAAAAATCATGACTGGTACTTTAAACATAGTCAAGGCCCGAGAAGAGAGATTCATAGTCCTGTTGATGAGGATTTTTTTAAGTGGTCATGTTATCAAACTGCCTTCTAAATATTTATATTGCTGTTCTTCAACCTCCATCAGAGAAATTTGTTATTGCAGTGGGTAGTGGCTAATACAGAGGAGCATTGCTGTTCAGAGTGTTCAGATTAAGAGACTGATTAAGTGCTTGACTGTAGGAGGGACATCTATATCAATAACCCTCTACACAGGCTCAGGAAATGTCTTAGAAGAGAATTAAGAAAGAATCTAAGAACTGGAAGATATGGGTGGGTGCTGTCAAATGTGGTCCTCTGAACATAGCACGGCTATTGCATACATAAAATCACAGTGGCCATGTTTACCTTCACAAGACCTGAATGAGGTGGAGGCAGCTAAAACTCGAGCACATTTTCAAGGTTGACTATTTGATAATGGACAACCAATTGGTGTGCTCTTTTCAGGTGGAGACCATTTCTCCTACTCTCAGCATTCCTTAGTTGCCTGTAGTTCTTTGTGTAGGATTGAGGCTTCATAAGCTTTCCCTTCTCCATGTTAGCATGCCTGTTGTTTTCCTTGAGCAGGTTATATTTATATAGTTAGAATACATACATATATGTATGTTATATATATATATATGTATATATACATATATCTATGTTACATATATGTAACAACAATTAATGAACAAAGAAACCATTAATTTGAAAGAAAGGATGTAGATATTGGAGGGTATGGGGGGAGGAAAGGGAAAAGGGTAAATGATGTCATTATATTATCATCTCATTTTTTTCTAGCATGAAGGGAGGGAGAGGAACTCTAGACCTAGCTGATAGTTGATGACTGCTGAGGGAGAAAGAACCACTTTTCTTTGGGCTCGGCATATTTAGGAAAGATTCTTGGACGAGCTTTTGTAGACTGTGTTTCATGCCCGGATTCACAGGGCTGTTCTTAAGGTTATTCCTTACTGTGTTATTGTTAGAAAAATCTGGTAAAGCTTTGAAGAGGGCAACTGGGAAGATTGCAACTTTATTCACATAATGTCAAAAGTCATCATTCAGATTTTTCAAGTCAAGTTGACTGACAGAATGGTTAAGGCTAAAGGTATAAGAGGCGGAGGTGTAACTACCACCTATATTTACATCTTCAGTCTCCAAAGTATTCCTCTTTCTTTCTTTCTTTCTTTCTTTCTTTCTTTCTTTCTTTCTTTCTTTCTTTCTTTCTTTCTTTCTTTCTTCCTTCCTTCCTTCCTTCCTTCCTTCCTTCCTTCCTTCCTTCCTTCCTTCCTTTCTTTTTTTCTTTCTCTCTCTCCCTCCAATCCATCTGGTATTTCTTCCTTCTTCTCTCTGTTCCATTCTTGCTATCTCTTCTTTTTCTTCCAACTCCTTTTCTGTTCATTTAGTTTTATTTTTTATTCCACCGCACCACCACCCCGATGTGGTCCCTTTGGAGTTCTATCTATATGAACTGTGAAGGTGAATCTGAAGGATCCGAATGTCATCAAAGGGATTCAACTCTGGAATCTGAACATGACCTGTTCTCACCAGTCAGAAGAGCATTTAGTACAGGCTGCATTTAAACTGCAGCACCACTGTGGTCAATCTTCTTGCTAGCCCTCTTTTCTATATTGGTTTTCTATAACTTCCTATACAAGGGGAAGGAGTCCATGGTTGTGAGGTGGCAGGGAAGGCAAGAATTGCCATGACTGAGATTCTCTGGTGAGCCTGCTTCTGGGGTTCTGGACTTCATGACATTTCACCAACTTTCCTTCTGTCTATTCCTTGCAAATCGTCTTCCCTTATTCCTTTCTCCTCTTCCTTCACTGGGGCCCAATCACAGATGAGAACTTAGAAAGTACAAGTAAGAAACAAAAATAATTCTTAATGAAAATAGGTAGTTTTGAAAGAAAGCAAGAATATGGATATGGAATGATTTGGAGGGAGGAAAGGGAATGGGGCAAATGACGTCATTATATTATTATCTCATTTTGTTTTAGCATGGATGAAGACAGACTCTAGACCTAGCTGATGGTTAATGACTGCTGAGAGAGGAAGAGCCACTTTTTTGGGGTTTGGTGTATTTAGGGAAGATAACCTTTTGGATTGGCATCCAGTATTGGATTTCTTACAGTGTGGTTTTACTTTCATTTTAAAAATGTAAACCAATGGTCAAAGCACAGTGATTCACAGGGATATAGAGAAATAATCACAATAAACTCAACCACCCACAAACATGCTTCATGCAAAGACATTATCATTAATTACTGTTTCTCTGTATTCACTGTTAAACAAAGCTTTATATTCAATTAAGATAAATAAGTACTGTGATTTAGATGAGGAAAGGTGTCTAGCCTGCTCACTCTTTACTCAGCTCAGCTGTGTGAACTTGGATAGCCTTTAGGATTCTATGTCTTGAAGTTGTCAATGCTGTGAGCTTGCTTAAGAAAAAGAAACATGGCTGTTGGACTTGCTGGTGGGTTGTAAATATGTACAGATGAAATTCATCCTTCTCAGTGAAGTAATCAGGAATCACATATTAGGTATTACCAAACAGTCTAGTCTCGCCTAGAAGTCCTGCAAGTTCACATGCTGGGTGTCTCTGATACAAATACAGACCAGAGAGTGGCTCCAAAAGTTCCTTTAAGAATTTCAAGAGGAAGCTGAGGAGAAAAATCATTAGCTGGACCTTCTAATGGGTCTCAAACTGTGTAAATGTTGCCTCCGAAAAACGTAATCTGACTGCTGCATGGTTTCTCCTGAGATTCTGACATCAATCGCAAACACTACAGCCTAAATGTTATATATTTTTTAAAAAGTACCTGTGTTAATTTGAATATGAAGTAAATATGGGGAGACACTGACTTATGAAATGAGGTAGTGAGCTAGAAAGAGTATTAAGGCGTATTTGATCCATAGGCCAGGAGTACTGTCAGCTTCCAGGTGGCTATCTCTGAGAATGCATAGTTTCTATTCTCCACCCTACACCTACAGAATAAAATTATGCGCATGAATAAGCTTCCCTGGGTGACTCCTATGCACTTTAAATTTGGAGAAGCATCTAGCCCACAGGCATACTCAAGTGGCTAGGTTAAGGTTGTAAGGGAAAGACATTCCTAGCCCTAATTCCCTCTACTTAACTAAGCAGTCTTCTATTTTGATTTTTACCAGTATGCCTCCCCAAAGATAGAGATATTTCTTTATTGCTGTTCATTAAGTCGAACTTCAAATGAAAGCCAGAGCGCTACAGCATTCTAAAAAAAAAAAATTGGGACAGGAAGAAAGCTTGTTTCACTAGTTTCTGTAAACAATGGCTTTACACACACTACTGTGGGACTTAAAAAATGAGCTGATCCCACAGTCAACCTATTAAATTAGAATTTTTGTGGGAGGAGCCCCAATGCTTGTACTTTCTAAATCCTGCCAATGGATTTTAGTGGGAAGCTAGTTTTGAAAGCTACTATGGATGAGCGCTCTGATTTATCTTTGTCTTGTTTAATATATTACAGAGCAGTTAGTCATTTTGGCTTCCCGGAAGACTCATATCAGTTACTTCAATTAATAAAATATTTACATGCATTATAAGATCAATTAAATATTTAGTGCATGCCCCTATTTTTAGATGATGGCTGATTGTTTATACAGGAAACAAATTGGTGGCAAGTATATCAAATAGTAATACCCACATATTATTATTATTTCATTTTATACTTTTTATTAGAATTTGGATTTGTCATATCTTTAGGCAGAGCAAACTATCTTAGCTTTGTCTCTGTAATGCATCCTCAATGACTGGCATGGAGACCACCATGGGCGGTTCCTTAGAGGAAAGGAATCAGCTGCTACCAACCATTCACGGTGTAGATAGAATCCAATAGAGTTTCTTGGCTGTGAGTCCCAAATTTCATTTCAAGTGAAATAATAAACAAAGTTCACATATCAGCCTTCACATGGGAGCTAAAAATGACCAGGAATCAAGTGACTAAGTGAGGTCGTCAGACACATGACTGAGCTGAAGAAACTGTCACAGGCCTTGCACGAGATGCACAAGGCTAACTCTAAGTCACGCTAAATGAAATTTTAATTCCAAAATATATAAAATGAGTAGCCATTCTAATATCAGATAAAATCGACTTTCACCCAAAAGTCACCAAAAAAGATAAGGAAGGACACTTCATACTCATCAAAGGAAAAATCTACCAAGAAGAACTCTCAATTCTAAACATCTATGCTCCAAATGCAAGAGCAC